>OX465283.1:45026000-45363468 GCA_949987705.1 Thereva unica
GTTTTGTAGTAGGCAGTGTATGGTGTGTGAAACGCTTTCGCTGTAGTAAGAACTCTTTACAATCTTTTCATGATCTAAGTACTCTAGAAGCAGAAAATCCTCTAATAATTATCCTTAATACAAGCACAATTTTCACGCTCGGCTGATTGATTAGACGTTTTGATGATGATGATGATAATGATGGTCGATGACTCAGTTTTTTTATACTTCAGTTCGTTTTGGAAAGTAGATGACTTATCTAAAATTCCGTTTCTATGCATGAATAAATTTACGTGTAGCATTAAGATAGCACTAATGGGTATAAATATATGCGTCTAGCCGAAGACTCATCTTCCAGACTATAAAGCACGAAAGACAGAATGAACACCGTTCAGAAACGACCAACTTTTATTCTATTTAAAGAGATTCGCTCTATGACTTACGATTTTTAGTGGCAACATTTCTCCAAGATCTTTCTTTGTTGAAATGTCTTGCTGTCGAGGAGGAATCTAGGTTTCGCTGTATGCACTTTTTGAGTAGACATGAATCTTGATTATTTTGGTACTTTCTTTTTGCGGAGTCCTTTAATTATAGCTCCATGCAGCGCGGACCATCTCTCGCATCTTGCTGGAAAAGTGAGACCAGCCCAACCAACAGCGGCTGCACGATATTGATAATGAAGAAAGTCAATGGCCACTGTAAGCGAGTTCAGTTCAGGTTTAATTGGCGTTCCTTAAGTTTTTTTTATTGCTTGCTTATGATTCAGAATTATTAATTGCTCGCTAGACGTTAAGGTGGATTTGTACTAGTACATATCCAGTACATTGCTTCCACTTCCATGATCATAGGCTAATATGGCATCGTTGAGCAGTTGAGCGATAACTGGAGAAAAAACTGATGAAGAAATCTTTGGCAGACATTTGTATGTATTTCTAAATTGAATTGGACTTCCTTTAATGAACAATGGTAAACACGCTTCTCGTGTTGTTCATTTTTTTTGGCTAAATGTTAGATCGAATTATTTTTTTTCCTAACAAGATAGGTACAATTAAAATGGTTTGTTGTCCATGGTTCATGATTTCTTTCCTTCATCTTTTTTATTTGCTCTACTCTTGATCCATAATGCAGCCAGTCAGAAGATTTACGAGATAATTATGGCCACAAGACTGTGTCGCTTCATGCAGAGAAATACTTATGTCAGGCTGTATATTTTCTGCTCCTTAAGCATATTTATATCTATTTTTAATTATTTACTCATCCATGAAACCATACCGGAAAATTATAACCTTTTCATCTTTTGTTTTACAGAGGGAATGCATTTCAGTTCACATTGGACAAGCCGGAGTTCAAATTGGCAATGCTTGTTGGGAGCTATATTGTCTTGAGCATGGTATCCAGCCCGATGGACAAGTAAGCACCACATATTACTAATTATTAACGATTGTTCTTTTAATGTTTTCTTTTTTTAACCCTTCCAGATGCCTTCTGACAAGACTATTGGTGGTGGCGATGATTCATTCAACACATTCTTCAGCGAAACTGGATCGGGAAAGCACGTCCCAAGAGCTGTCTTTGTTGACTTGGAGCCAACTGTAGTCGGTAAATGAATCAATTTATGTTGTTTTATGTTGGTTTTAAATGGGATTCGGTGTATGTTTACGTGTTCAATGACTTATGTTTTTTAAGAAATACGATATTGCTTTTAGAAGATTTTGTCATTTGGGTGTTTAATCGTTTTCTGCTTTGTAAGCTGCAACAATGATGGATTCTGCGATATTTTTAATTTTTATATGTTCCCAATATAGAATGGTTTTGTTCTCGGACTTTATGTAGGAGTTTTAAAAATATCAATTGATAGGAGAGTGCAGGAGCTATCTATGTCATGCAAGGATAAATCATTTCTATGGATAGAAAATATATGTGTTTAGAGAAACTTTGCAACTTGAAACTGAGCGTTCTTAAGATTTATGGATAATGGCTGTATGGCCCGGCCCCTGTGCTGAAATCCGAGTAGTGTTTCGTGACAAGTCGTTTGAGTTGAAGAAAGTCAATTACAACTTCCAGCATAGCGGCCTACAGTGCCAATGCTAAGTTGAGTTTAGGCTCCTGTACTGAAAGTCGTGATTTGACTGAACGTCACTTTCTTCAACTCAAATAACTTGTCGTTTCGTGGCAAGTCGGCTTTCAGCGCAGGGGCCTCTCTTACGTAATGTTTGCTCGAGCTTGTAATATAGGACAGAAAGCAAATTAGGCATCTATACCAACTGTAAGACAAATGGGACATCTTTCAAAAATATTTTGCATTTTGAAGGGGATCCGTGCAAAATACCACAGTGTTTTAAGTTGTGGTTAGCTTTCACCTTTATTCTTTTTTCTAAATCCATCCAAAGAATAACTGAAATAAGAATATGCCTAGATCCTCCCAGGACTCCCGGGTTTCTTTAAATTCACTATTGCAAATTTCTTTTATAAAAATTACATAACAAAAAAAAATTTGAATTATTGAAAAAAAAAAATACATTATAAAGACAGTGATGACTATCACGCAGCGACTTACGTACTAGATAAAAGGGCCTTGAAGCCTTGGTCAATTCAAGTCGGCAAGAATTCAATCCATTAAGATTGGCCATAGTTGAGGATAGCCTTTAGCAGCCTTTATCGTAACAAGTTGAGCTCTGCAGTTATCAATCTGCTGGTTCAATGCCGTTGTTTGCTGCGTCTTCATTGATCGCGTCAAAGGCCGCTTTTGTCCAACCCGTGGGTCGAAGGGACCTCTCGTGTAGATATGCCTGGTCAGTAAGAAAATTGCAAGCAATGGAGTACGGTCGCTGCAAGACCCTCTCTAATATGCCTGTTTAAAACCTTCTCCTTCGTTTTTAGGAGGAAAAAGAAGAGGCTGATGGGTCGATAGGACTTTGCTTCCTTATGGGACCTTCTCCGCGATTTAGAGATCATCCTCAATTGGTAGGATCTCTTCCAAGCCAGTCTTAAGGAGACACGGTCCTTTCCAGCAGCTTTGAAGGGCTCAAGGCCAGTGGGCGGGAAGAACTACTTTCGATCCAATGTGAGGTTCAGTCCCAAAACCCCGAAGACGTCCACTGAACTTCTGGTAGAACAATGAAATCGAAAGGCGTCGAAGGCAAAAAACGCGCTGTCAAAGAAGGCAGGAACGACCAGAATTCGAGGAACTAGTAATGCTGCACCGACTACTTGCCCTGTAATGCTGCAAGACATCTATAGACCCTGTTCCTACACAACGGGAACATGGATAGGCTGCTTGAGGTAAACGTAGAGCAGACATCTCAGAGGTAAAGTAAGAAGAAATTGTGTAAGCCTCGAAGAGGATTGCCTTTGGAAAAGCCCATGTGCTGGACGGTATACCGAACAGAGCGGTAAAGCTGGCAGCTAGTGTGGCACCAGGTAAGTTCGCCAAGTATTTCTAGCATGCTTGAAAGAAATGTTCCCTGAACAATGGAAGCGCCAAAAGTGTGTGCTCATCCAGAAGCCCTGTGAGCTCTCAGGACATCCGTCTCTCTTCTCAACACTATGGAAAAGTTTTTCGAAAGAGTAATATGCAACAGACTACTCCCAAGCACCGAGGTAAGGTAGTTTGTTGGAAAGGCAATTCAGTTTTAGGAAGGGTAGATCGACAACGGATGTTGTCAATAAGGTGGCTAGCCTCACAAAGGCCGTAATGGATGTGTATAAGAGTTGCGCATTGATAACGCAAGATGCGAGGCGTAGATAAAACTTGGACCTATTGTATGCAGCGCCAGGGCAGCGGTATTGAACAGAACGGGCAATAGCAGGAAAATAAACTCTGTCTATCGGTTAAGTGTCCTTCGAGCATGCTGTGCATACCGTTCTACATTTGACGAAGCGGTTTGCGTGATAGCTCGAATGATCTCCATTGATATTCTTGCAATGGAGGGCAGGAGGTTGTACGACCTGGAATATGTAAGAGGGGGGTCCAGGGAAGTGCGGCGGACGGTGGCGTACAGACCGTCTATCGCAGTATGGCAGAGGAGGTGGGACGAGTCTACTAAGGGCCGATGGACCTATAACTCATACCAAATGTGTAGAAGTGGGTTATGAAGGAACATGGGGTAGTAAGCTACTACCTCATACAGTTCTTGAGTGCGCATGGAGATTATTGGGCATACCTTCACCGCTTCACATGGGACGATACACTGCTCCGCCCGGATTTCCCGGACGATAAAAAGGACGCGGAGCACGTCTTCTTTAAATGCTTCAGGTTTATGGATCCCAGGATTGCACTGGAAGCATCAGCTGAAGGGCAGCTAATTCTTGAGAATATCTTGGACCATATGATAAAGTCGGAGAATGTGTGGAGAATGAAGGAAGTGGGGCTAAAGCCCATCCACCAGGAGCTTATGCATTACGAAGCCCAAAGGAACAGAGAAAGGCAAAGAAATGCAAGGAGAGATAGCAGCTAAGTAGCTAGTTGGTAAGACTGTTCTGGCTCTGTTTTTTAAGGGTCAAGGGACGCCAGACTGAAGTAATGCCTTCACGGCTCGTACTGGCCTGGACTTGAAGGTCATGAAAAAAGAGGGAGTGAGTTTAGTCAGTAGGAATCTGACGCTACCGTCTGGGTGCGCACCCTCAGCGGTGCCTCGTGTCATAGACATGGCAGCCCCAGACAGGCGGTCGCACACTTTCCCTGTTGCTAGACCTGGTAAGATTTTAATTACTCCTTCGTAAAACGAAAAAAAGGCAAATTAAGGGTCAGATACTTGAGAACCCAGGAGTGTTCATTAATGGTAACCTTGGTATTCTCCTTAAGGTACCCTTCATGAGTCTTGCCATTTGAGTGATCCTTAGACAACACTTTATGTAACCTAGAGGCTGGAAACTGTGTATTTCTTCGCTCAATGTTTTCTATGACCTTTGTCTGGATCTTCTTAACACTTTATTGTAATCCGTAAAGGCTTTATTGCAGATGTCCCTGTTACGCAAGGCCTTAGCCCTATTAAATCGTATCCTAATTTGTCTACTTTTCCTCCTGCTTCGTGGTTTTCACAGGATAGCTGCTTTTAAAAGCTGTCACGAGCGCTTTCTGCAGGCCTTAGTGATGGGGTTATTACTTATATGGCTGACTGCTAACCTCAAGTCAAAACTTATACATACATATATCTATGGTCAGAAAATACTCTGCCTAGAGACAAGTTGATCACCTCTTGGATAATCACATTAAAAAATATAGGTTCATACCCCCTGCTTGTAATCTGTAACTTGTAAGTAGCTTTTGAAGTCAAGTCAAGCCTTAACTTATTGTTCCATTTTAAATTTCTAAAGTAAACCACTGGAATTGCGGGCCATAAACATCAACCAGAATTTTTAGTATTTCTAATCAGCCATTTCCTTTATTCAGGCACTACAATCCAAATCGAGCCTTGGCTTCCTCTAGTGCATTTCACAAAGTTTGATGGTCCCTTGCAGCACGTCTTGAGTTCCGTATGTTGAGCATTGCCTCTGCGTTAGTCGTCACAAAGTCCATCCTGATTACTTGGCCGGCTAGTCTGTTACAAGAAAATTAAACACAAGGAACTAATTCAGAGTGGTTAGGCTGAAACTTGCAAGCTTTCACACATTCATGAAAGTTCATGACAGCGTGATAGCTAATCAAATTTGTTTAGTTAGCTGGCACCAGTTGAGATTGAAATTGGAAAAATGGATTCTGAAAAATTAATAAACGAAGTGAGGAATAGGAAATTGTTGTGGGATGCAACGGCTGGCACTAAAACTTGGATGATGAGGTGCCATCGGCGGAGGTAGACGTTGTAGTAGAAATTTAAGATAACTACTTTCTGTTAAAAATAACATATCTTCAAATGATTCGTCCATCATGAAAAATTGTTGTTAATAAAGCACTGAAAAAGAGTTTATATCAAAAAACGATACGATCTGAGCTAATCGATGCCGTGTACATAACTATCATGAACTGTCTTGCAGCATAACCACTAAACAATGAAAGCTTGAATTGTAACAGCTGGCACCAGCTGGACTATCACCAACTTTCAGCCAGCGTAACCGCAGCCTTAGTCTGTTCATTTTCATAAAGGCTTGACAATGCTTTTGTAATATCTTGGAAAATCTATTGGATCGTGCTTATTTCCTCTTCAAGCTCAAGCTCAGCGTTAAAATCAGTCCTACATTGTAAACGCTTGCTTGTATGCAAATTAAGAGCCTTTTGTCTAGGACCAGTAGAATTATAATTTTTTTTTGGTAAAATTGAGAAATTACTTATATTTGTTAAAGTAAATTTTGTTAAACGTAAGCTATTTTCCTAATACATTAAAATTTGTCAAATCATTTGAGTCATAGATGGATAAGCAGAATTACCTTGATTTTCTCCAAGATAAACAGGACTTTGACAATAGACCAATAGACATAAGTTTTTTTGTTAAATAAATGTCTTACCATGAAATTTTAAAATTAAACCTTTATTCTTTAACTTTTTTAGATGAAGTCCGCACTGGAACATATCGTCAACTCTTCCATCCTGAACAATTGATAACAGGAAAGGAAGATGCTGCCAACAATTATGCTCGCGGTCACTACACAATTGGAAAAGAAATTGTTGACCTAGTTTTAGACCGTATCCGAAAGTTGGCCGACCAATGTACCGGTCTTCAAGGTTTCCTAGTATTCCATTCATTCGGCGGTGGTACCGGAAGTGGCTTCACCTCACTTCTTATGGAACGTCTTTCTGTTGATTACGGCAAGAAATCCAAGCTTGAGTTCTCAATCTACCCCGCACCTCAGGCAAGTTTTTAAACACTTTATATACATATGTTTAACATCCTGAATGTTTTAATTTAATGGAAGTAGGGCGGGGGCGGCTGTTGTTTTGGGCACGCGATCTTAGAAAAACTAAAATAGAGAAAATGCAACTACTACAGAATAATTTAGAGTTCGCGTTTTAAGATCTTATTTGTGATAAACGGTAATGACTGCTAGTAGTGGTTGGAGTTCGTTCACCCGATTTGGAAAAAAGCAAATCGATTTTTAAGGGCGCTAACGCCGGCCTTTTATGATGTCATTTTCCAGTTTTTCTATCTTCTGTAGATACAGACCACTCGGAGGTGAGATAGAATAGAGACATTGCCTCCATTTACATTTTTGTGTAGTACATAATATCGACATGCGATTATCTTCTTACAAACTATAAACAATGTTTTATATACTCCTAACCATGAAGCAATAGGTGTGCGCACGTGTTTGAAGGTGGTTTATTACTATATGGTAATTCTATTTAAGTTTACTCTTTTTGTAGTGGCATGCATAAAAGCCGGTGAAAGGATTATAGGAGATCGATAAATTCATTAATAATGTACTTGGCGGTATTGATAATTATTGATGTGGGAAACAGGCTGTTTCTGTTAAAAGGGATTACACGTTAGGGGGAATCCCGGGTTTCATAAGGTGTGCGTGTTTTGTTTCTTTTTACTGTATCAATGCTTTGAATTTGTTCTGGGAATTGAAATTGATGGGTAAAAGTATGGTAATTATTTCGTTGTAATTGATATCCCTTGGTAAAGTTTCATGATTTAGATTTAAAATTTAGGAGTAAAATTAAAGGGGGTTTTAATGTAAAAATAAGAAAATATTGTACTTCCTTTAATAATTAAAAAACCAAGAACACCATTAAAATTATTCACTTTTCCTTGATCTCGAAGTCGTTAAATGTCAATAGAATGCTTAGAAAGCATGACTGTAATAATTGATGTCTGTTGTAAAGTAAAGATAATTTAGATAATTTAATCTATAAGCGTGGAGGTCGTTAGATCATCAGAACTGAAAACATTAACCCATCGAAACATTGTAACTTAAGCTGTGGAGACTGAGGATGAAAATTTGTACCTATTGTACTACACTCCTATACCTCATATTTGTACGCTTGAACAAATTGAGCCGTCTGCCTAGTGGTTTGTCGCTTATACCCCGGCTTCACCGGCCTCACTTCAATAAAGTTCATCTCAATCCGTATAAGGGGCTTTACCGGCTGACATGTTCAGTTCGTGCTTGAAACCGTTGTTGCTTTTCGCCAGAAGTTAGAAATGCAAAAGCTCATTGGAACGACATTCCATTCAGCGTTCAGTATGTTTAATCAAAGTCCGTTCGGCCAGAGCCCTTTGCAAAAAGCTGATGAACCAGGGCCTCCGCTTTTTTATTGCCTTTGAAGCCACGGATATCCAAGATCCAGAAAAGAGTAACTTGGTTGATAACGCCCAGCTCACCAAGATCACATTGGCAGTCCCAAACTAGTCTCGACTTGGTCCTACAGGCCCTTATAGCTCTGTCGCTTGCCTATCAGAGAAGATAAAGATCCGTTTGTTCTGGTAGGCCTTTCTTAAGTTTTCATGAGTGCATGCCAGTATAGCGTACACCGGTGCTTGAAAGACTGTTGCTAGGGTGCCTAGGTTTATCGCCCTACTAAATCTGGGACTTTCACCCCAGGTCCGGCGCCCACAGCTAACTCTGTTTTGGAGCCATCCGTCGCTCTCTGTACTGTTCTAGTTCACAGACGAGATTTTTTTCCGAGGCTCCCTTTTTTCGTCTGTGAATTCTCCTTTCTTCTTTTCTTAGCTTTTTATAGTTCTCTTTGCGTGCCGTGTTCTTTGAGACTACTGCATGGCTCGGTCAAAGTCTAGAAATTAACAAGTCTTTCATCTTCATATGGTTAATAAGTGAAAGGCGAATAGCTATAGGCACAAGTTCTTCAAATGACGATGGCAGGCTATCAGAGAGAGAATGCAACATTTTTATACGCATTTGCACACAACTAAACTGCGGAAACTTTATGAGTTTATATGGGGATAAAATTAATGTATTGGTTTGGTGCATATTTGCCCGTTTGTTTTGATTTATGAAAGAAAACAGCTGATTCAGTTTTCTTTCCTTTTCTGTTCTGCATACTTTATCGTAAAGAGAGAATCTGGCTTTGTCTCGCCGAGTTCACGAAGTATGCGTTGAGTTTTGCTCAGCAGTGATGTTCATATATGCACGCACACAACTAACGGGGGGGAAATTTTGTATGAAGATGATAGACTTGTTATTACTAGACTTTGGGCTCGGTACGCACCATTCATACGTTCAGTTGCCAGCTTGCATTCATTACCGAACCAGTCGTTTCGATCTCTACGACTTCTGCCTAAGATGGAAGCAGCAGTAACAATGAAAATATTTTTAAGGCGGGTCCACCTCTCGTCGACGCCCGACAACTCATCCCCAGGACTTCGGGCGAGGTTTAATGCATGACCGTAGCTGTTTTTAACCATGTCATTGCGTATTGCAGCTGTGTTGATTCGAGTCTGATCAGCGGAAACAAAGCTTTTCAGCGTTGCAATGCGCTCTCGCACCATAGTGATCCGAGTCGAAGTTGGCACCTCGGTACGGTCGTACCGTTATCAGACCCGAAAGATGGCGACGGTCACATGGTCTATTTGGTTGCGAGTAGCTCCATCAGAAAGATACCCAAGTGGCTTTGTGGATATCTTTACTCGCAAAACTATTATGTAGGTACTCTTAACGACCAAGTTCTTACTTGCTGCCATCTGTATAACTAATAATATACGGGCTCCAGGCCTGCTTTGGTGATCAGATCTCCCAGTGTGATTTTCGCATCATACCTGGGGCAGGCATTAAGTTGCCGTTCGACTAATTCGAAGAATTCTTCTTTATCATCATCCAGGGACTCTTCTGTAGGTGTTTGAACGTTTATGAGGCTAATGTTCTTAAATTTACCTCGCACATGAAGGGTGCATAGCCTTTCGTTTATTGCTTTAAAGCCGATAATGGTAGGCTTCATTCTTTTGCTGACCATAAAATCGACTTCGAGCACATGGTGTTTTGTATGACAGCTGTAATATACGTCATACTCAGGTTTGTTCCAAACACCATTCCCTGTCCAACTCATATCCTGGATGGCGGTAATGTCAGTTTTATACTTTGACAGGGTATCGGCAAGATGTTACGCAGCTCGAGTTCTGTAAAGAGTTCGAACATTCCATGAGAAAATTCGTAAATCGTTTTACCTATTTCGTTGCCGTGGTCATCGTCGTTGATTCCAGTATCCGAGGCATGTTGCTCGTTCTGTAATAATATTATTTTCCGGCTGAGGTTATTAGCCTCATGCCAACCTTACTTGGAAGGGACTAGCCCGATCATATTAACCTATCCTCTCTCATAGAATAGTTACCAGGGGCCACTGCTAGGTGGTTGCACATCTATCAGTCAGAAATATTTACGGCAGGTGCATGTTATGCTACTGTTATTCATCCTATTCCGTTATGTTATTCATCCTATTCCGCTGATGACTGACCACCAGATATAGATAGACCAATAGAAATCCTACCATCCTTCCAATATTTCTTTCTCTTCTAAGAACATCTTCCTATCCTTATCTCTACAATAGTTTAGTTTTGGTTGAAAACATTAGGTTTGGTGCATTAATATCATCTAGAACAATTAACGTTTATTTATAAGATCAAGTTCTCAGCATACTGCCTAATTGATTCTTAACGGCGCGATCCCTCCTCTTCTCTACAGTTTCCGCTGCGGTACTTACCTAGCCTACGTTGTATGCTATCAGCACTAAAACCAGAAGGCAAGGCAAAGGGAGCGTAAAGCTGATCTAAAGACTAATCTACCATTTTGGTGTTCCTTCCAAATTATGCTGTAGTATTGACAGTACATACTCTACTGCCTTCGCATAAAATTGTCGATTACATCCAAGACCTTACGTATATAAAAAAATGGTCCTATTATTATCACATAACTTCTTAAATTTGCTATTAAAATAATCTTCTACCCTGGATAAGTACTATGCTGTGGTGGAGTGTGGTCCTAAAAAAGATATTGTAAGTTTAGTTGGGATATAAGAAAATTAAAGCACACGAATACTCAAGATTGCCTAATAATGAGAAGTATTTTCTTGAGAGTCGCTGCGTTACAATAATCAATTCAACAAATGTAGTTTGATTCCCACTTTAAACAATGCATTACACCGACCATTCAATCTTTATTAAAACTCCCTCTCCCCCTTTATTTGTCTTTTCTGTAAACCCAATTTAAATAACTCTTCCTCTAAAAATGTTCTAAGAATTCTTTTAATACAATCAGCTTGATTTCATATCAAACAATATACAATTAAATTAATGAGTTGGCGAGAGTTACAAAATGTCTTTTCCTCGATTGAGTCCATTATGTCAATACCTCAACAATAGCTTATTATCCGCCAACAGTTACAACTTTAAAAGGAAGGAGTTTATTAATTGTTTCAAATTACAAGTTACGGGCATCATAGCGAAAGCCCGCCCATATACTTCCGTTAAATTAATTGCCATTACAAAAGCGTGTAAACATGCCAATGTTGTACTAATTGGATAATTTTTTTATAATTTTACAAATAGGTATCAACAGCTGTAGTCGAACCATACAACTCCATCTTGACAACCCACACCACATTGGAACATTCGGACTGTGCTTTTATGGTCGACAATGAAGCCATCTATGATATATGCCGCCGCAACCTGGATATTGAGAGGCCGACATACACGAATCTTAACCGGCTCATCGGACAGATTGTATCATCAATTACAGCATCTCTCAGATTCGATGGCGCCTTGAACGTTGACTTGACTGAGTTCCAGACTAACTTGGTACCATATCCACGTATCCATTTCCCGTTGGCAACTTACGCACCAGTAATCTCCGCCGAGAAAGCATATCACGAGCAGTTGACCGTTGCTGAAATAACAAATGCCTGCTTCGAGCCCGCAAATCAGATGGTGAAATGCGATCCACGACACGGCAAATACATGGCATGTTGCATGCTGTACCGAGGAGATGTTGTACCAAAGGACGTGAATGCCGCCATTGCTACCATCAAGACCAAACGTTCCATTCAGTTTGTTGATTGGTGTCCAACTGGCTTCAAGGTCGGCATCAACTATCAACCACCAACTGTTGTTCCTGGAGGTGATCTTGCCAAAGTGCAGCGTGCCGTTTGCATGTTGTCCAACACTACTGCCATTGCCGAAGCATGGGCTCGCTTGGATCATAAGTTCGATCTTATGTATGCCAAACGTGCTTTTGTCCATTGGTATGTTGGTGAAGGTATGGAAGAAGGTGAATTTTCAGAAGCTCGCGAAGATTTGGCCGCTTTAGAGAAAGATTATGAAGAAGTTGGTGTGGACTCAACCGAAGAAGTTGGTGAAGGCGATGAATACTAAAAAACTAAAATTATAATAATGCATAACCAAAAACTTGGTTTCACCAATAATTCTTAAATTTAATTTTGTATCAATATTAACATTTAAAGAGAAAAAAAAATGCCGAAAATGTAGTTTTAGGGTGCACATAACACCTAGAGATATTTATATATTTTTTTCCTTTTACTTATTTTTATCAAAAGTGATTAAAACATTTTTTTTTGAGATTCATTTTAATTTTTCGTTGCTCGTATTAAGATGACATTTTGTAATGCTTTTTATAAAGTCTTCTAAGAAATATTTTTTAAAGAAAATTACCAAGTGATTTGAAACTAATAAAAGCAAAATAAAAATAAAACTAAAATCTTCTTTTTTTAATATTTTTGAAAATAAAAGTGCTCAATGAATTAATTAAAAAAAATATTTTATAAGTGTTGGACAGCGTGGAGGTTTTCAAGTTTTAACGATAAGGGTTACTTCATCTTTCCCTGTTTAAGGACGAACTTTTCTTTATAGCATTGTTTTAGAAGAAATCAGAATAGAAAATAGTAATTAGATGAGTGGACGATGTCGAAATAAATTTAAATTTGAAAAGTCCACAAACAATTTCGATATATCGATATCGTATTTATTTATTTGCCAAACAAGGCACACTTGCAGCTATTTACAGAAAATAACACAATGTGTTTTGACATAAATGTAGCATCCAATAAAGGAGTCATGGGATAGATAAATTAAGTAAACTTAAGTTTTAATTGTTAGTAGGGAGGCTTTGGAAATAAATAGGGCAATATTTCTTCTATAAGATGCTTTTCTGGTGGCATGGAAGTAACATGAACTGTTTCTATGTGAACCCACACAGCATTCGTTGAAGGGCTTGTCCTTTGCATATAAGGTGTGAGGAGGTTATCTTGTTTTTTCCTGACTGAGCCTGTTATAAACGAATCTAAATATTTTAACATTTTTGTTCAGAAAAAATGCTATTCCACCATTACTAATTAAACAAAATCAGAAATTTTTCCATGACGTTCTTTATCCTCAAAGAGTTTGTTCCATAACTTGTCTTTATCCATAATGATCAAAAATTAAAACAAAGTCTTATCCCAGGCAGCCATGTTTAAAATTAACAACTGCTAGTGTTATTCATGACTGTTCTGGACTATTGAAAAGCAAGCGAGTAGAGCAAGTAAAGCAAGCAACTAAAGCAAGCAAGTAAAGCAACTAAAGCAATCAACTAAAGCCAGCAAGTAGAGCAAGTAAAGCAACTAAAGCAAGCAAGTAGAGCAAGTAAAGCAAGCAAGACCTGAAGATAAACAAAGATAAAACTAGGGTGATGCAACAATCTAGAGCAGGAAGATTTAGAATGGGAAGAAATATAACTATCGACGAATATAACCTAGAAGTAGTCGATAATACGATATACTTGGGTCTACAATTATTACAAAAAACAGCGAAGAATAAGGAGAAATAGCCAGATGAATACTACTGGCTAATAATAGAGTAAATATAGCCTTTTATGCCCAAAAGCAAATATTGCACTCAAGAAACGAAACTCTCACTCTACAAAGCAGTAATACGACCAGTACTGTGTAATGGTAGCGAGACTTGACTATGACCCAGGACTTAGGGGAACGAGTCAACAGGTTTGAGGGAAAAATTCTCAGATGCCCAACTAGAGAGTATGGAAAATGGTGAAGGAGACACTACAACAAGTTGTAGAAATTTTTTTTTTACCACCCAGAACTCTTATGAAAGCTAACAGACTAAGACGCCGGCGGGCCACGTAATCAGGATGAAGTGCAATCGTATCCCAAAACGGCTATTTCGAAAAATATGTCAGTAGGTAGACCCAGTACGAGTTAGATAGACTCTGTGACGGCAGACGCAAAGGCAATTTTCAACATCCGGAACTGGAAACATGCTGCAAGGGACGGTCAAACTTAGAGAAATGCCCTAGAGGAGACCAAGGCTCTATTTGGGCTGTAGCGCCATTGGAAGGATGGATGAATGTGCAATAAATTCCCACGTTTAATATCATTTTCACTGGACCTTTACTTGAATTTTGAATATTAATTACTCGAATGCAAGACGTTCAATGTTTTAAAAAATATTGATTGAATGTATGAACGTATTCAAATTTTTCAGTTTTTTTATAAACCTTCTAACAAGCTCAGTAAGAAAAAACAAGATAAGGGAGGGGGCGGCATTTTTTATCTTGCAGCGGCTAGTGGCGGGCCTGTTCCGATGTTCCAAGTTCCAAAATCAGATCCCATATTTCGTTGCTTGGGTCGTTACAGTCGTTGGTCCGAGGCCCGGGGCCTTATTCTGTTTTACAAATATTGTAAATATTGTATCGAAACTGCCAAAATCGTATTCTCAAAACTGAGTAAATCCTACTCGAAACTGTAACAATATTTTTAGATTTTTAGTCGAAAGCTCCAGGGCAGTGGTTCCCAAAGTGGTCTATATTGACCCCCAGGGGTCTATGACAACCTGCAAAGGGTCTACGTCAGCGAAAAAAAAATTTGGGGGTCTATGAAATGAAAATGGGGGTCCACGATAGTGGAGTTGAGCCGGACTTACACGAGGCAGTACATTTGTCCCTTACACGATGGTAAATTGTACGAGGCCTCAATTTTTTTAAATGTCCCGGTTCAAAAATAATGTCCTATTGGTATATGAGCGTCTATCATGATAAATAAAGCGAGGTGTGATTGTAAATTACGTAGTGGAATTACATTTCTTACTTTTTTTGGGGCAGTAAAAAATGAGGTGAGATTGCAAGCAGGAACTGGAGAAGTGAGACATTTCGTACTTTTTTTGCGGCAGGAAAGTAACCAACTTGAGATTAGGCGAGGAGAGATTGTAAACACGAATTGGAGAGCCATTTCTTGCTTCTTTTACGATAGTAAAATATCCCATTGATGAGGTGAGATTGTAAATACGAGCTGGAGAGCCATTTCTTACATTTTTCGAGGGAGGAAAATTTTGTACTGAAGAGTCATTTCTTACATTTTTTGATGGAGGCAAATTTTGTATTGGAGAGACATTTTTTACTTCTTTTGTGGCAGCAAAATATCCAACTTGAAATTAGGCGAGGTGGGATTGCAAAATAACATTGTGGAGTCGTAGATTTCTTATATTATGTAACAATTTTAACTTATTTAATTAAAACAATTTTTCGTTATGTTAAATACTTTTTAATGTTCCCTTAACCTTTTATTAAATAGATTTCACTTATGCAACGTGGAGTTTTTATTATTGTAACTATCTTTATTGCATGAAACTAATTTAGAACACTGTGGGACTAATCTCTATTTATTTATTTTTTAGTAGAAACTTCTTTAATTAGTACGGATCTTTATTATTAGCTTTTTTAAATTCAAGGAATCAAGTGTCAAATTGATTAAGTAAGTGTTTTCAATAACTTGATGCAAGTCGGCGGTTTTTTTGTTGACAATAAGTCAACGATAAGACGATGTCCCTAGTCCTGCATACTCATAGACCGTTTATATATATTATAATTGACCTTGAAAAAAAGCTCTTCATTGTTTTTTTTTTTTTTTTTTTTCATTTACTTGTTTTTGTCATTTTGGCATTACAATAGCACCTCGCCTCATTGTACTGGCTCAAAAGAGAAAAGAGGCACCTCTTACAAACTCATTTTAAAATCGTGTACTACCCAACACTACACGATAGTGGATCTCAACATACACTTATAGTACCTACTTACTTACATTTAGTCCAATCAATCTAAATTTGCTCCATGTAATTTTTGCGTTAATTGCCAACAGGAAACAAAAAATATGGTCATATAGGAAAAAAACTCTAATAAAGATAGCGTTTTCTTTTTTTGAATTTGGAATGGCAAACCTAACCTAAAAAATCCCGGAAAGTGTAAAAAACGCTTTTTAGCGAATAAAAGAAAAACGTGACCTCGGATCGAAAAAAATCAAATAATAAAGTTGTAGCTGTTCAAATTATCTTTCGATTGATGTGTATTGAGTTATAGGTTAGGGTACAAAACATAGAGGAGAATTGGAAAAGCTTCCGAAAATCACGTTTTTTTAATTTGTTAAAAACTTTTGTTTAACGCCACTTACATATTTGTTATTTGGTACAAATATCGCTTCTTAATGGCTGAAATAATGGTGTTATTTTTGTTGGGAAATATTGAACAGTTTCCTTGAAATTTCAGTTTTTGTAAAAAAAGGCGTTCTTGTTAAAACGTTCCTCATGGTGTTTGGATTTCGCTGGATCAACGTTCAAAAATTTAAAATTTTCTTCAAAGATTGCACTATCATGTAAAAGTAAAAAAAAAGCTTAAATGCTTACAATGCTCAAAATGGCCCCCCAAAAACATATTAATAATGAAAAAACAGACTCAGTAAGTCAGCAACCAAATCTATGTTTTTTCATTATTAATACAGTTCACTTAATAAATGTATAAAACTTAACATGTGTTTTTACTTTAAGTTTCGAACACTAAACTTCACTACAGTTAGAAATTGTCAAAAAATCAATATCAGGTAAGTAGGGGGTCTACCCAAAACCGAAAAACATTGCAAGGGGTCTACGACACAAAAAAGTTTGGGAACCTCTGCTCCAGGGTAATCGAGCAATTTATAAAATTTTAGGTATGGGCGACACAATTGAAACCTCCTGAACGCATATTCGTTACTTTTGGGGACATATTTATACTAGAAAAAGCAATACATATTGTAATAGGGAATACGGAAGCATTTTAGTTTCGGATAGCAGTTTCGAGTAAAAAGCATTTGAATATTGTAATAGGGAAATGGGGGGACTTGGTTTTCAACCTCCTCCGTCTGTTACTCTTGGTTAGACAAGAGTATCTTGGGGCACACGATGTACAATAAACATCTTCGTGGAGGTGGATGTAGAAATCTGTAGCATATTGGAAGATCTAAGGTCGCGAAGACCTTGGATCGGAGTTGGCATTTCTCAGGACTTGTCTCTTTGGTGTACTGGCACGACCAAAGGTCCCTGAGGCCATTACTACCAATTTTTTGGTATATAAAAATAAAAATGCATAAATATAAACTCCATCAAATTCCTCTTTATTAAACTTATTTCAAACCAACAGAAAATAACTTACAAATTTTGTTTTATTCTTTAAAGCATAGCTTTGTATCTCATAAATTAAAAATCATTATCAATAATCGTTATACATTCAAATAGTAAAACTAGCTAATTTATCTACGACCCACTAAGAAAATCATACATTCTGCTATAATGCCTATCCCATAAATTTATTATCTGATGTGTTCACAGTTTTCAGAAACTTGTCTAGCCACTTCTCAATAACTGGCAGATTTTCATCGCTCCATTTTGCTTCTTCCTTAATATTCCTTAAGGACTTCTCAATAATATGCTCGGCACTGCCAAATTCTCCCTGTCGCTGTACGTAAAGCTTCGATACCATATCGTAGCCTTCTTGTGTTGTAAATACTCCAGTTGCTGAACTAATTAAGTTATCCCAGAGATTTGTTTTATTTTCAAATCTGTAAAAAATATTTAGAAAAGTTAATGATAATGATTGTTGATCAAAGAAAACGATAAAAATATGTGGAAGGATTATGGAGTTGCATGATTTAAAAAAAATAATTGTGCTTAAGACCAGCCTTTCGTAGTAAAACAGCACATCTCACTAAAGAGGTGCCAATTTAAAACAAAAACACCTCAAGTATTTAATTGACCACACCCTGTGGTATTCTATACGCAACGATTTGCTTGTGAAAGCTGGCTGGGACAAATTGGTGCAAATAAACTGAGTGAAAATGAACCGGCCCCACGTTCAGTTTGGCTTGAAAAATTGTGAAGTGAAGAACTGTAGTGTTTGCTTTGAAAATGGAAAATGTTGACGAAGAACTAATTCTTGCAACGCTAAGGGTTATAGCCGAGGCTTGAACATCGTTTAGACGCTCATGCCAAAACACCAACATCAAGCAGATTTACTATGAACACATATTTTGTACAGCCAAATAGTTATATTCAAACGCACCAATTCACTTGTGCAAATTGACTTGCGCAAGCCAGTTGGCACAAGCAAATCATTGCGTGTAAACCGACCTTAAGCACTCAGCACTAATGATGAATTTATGTTCGTATAATGAGTAAAAGTCTGCATGACAACATAGCAAACATATGCCAGAAAATATGTGCATTAAGGCAGAATGTATGCGAACTGTTGCATTCAACAATTCAACTTTCTTCGACTCTTGTGCCATGTCCTTTCCATTTCCTAGCGTTATACGAAAAATCTGACGAATTTTCAATTTGTCTGAGCGTGACTCGAATGAAAGCAATTCACTCCCATGTTAATTTTTTAGGCTGATGCGCGCGTAAAGAAGTATTACTACAACAAGTTACTACAAATCATTATTTGTCTAAAAATAATAATAACAATAAAACCAAATGGTTCAGGGAAGCTATAGTAAAAGGAATGACAGAAAAACACCAGTGACCAAAATCTGAAGAGGACTTAATAACGAAGGCAAAAGTCGTCCAACCAAAAAAAACCTTTTATATAAAATAGGAAACAACTTATGAGAAGTCTCTCTTGGTATTTGAAATTTGCAGTTAATGTTTCGAAAAATTATATTGGAATGCCGAATTAGGGGGTTGAAGACTGATATCAGACCACAGGATCCCAGAATTGCAATTTAATTTTAGCAGAGATGAAAGGTTGAACGCGAGTGCGTTCGGTGCGTAAAAACTGAACGTACTGGTTGAGTTCCAGGCTAACCACCTCGTTCTTGAAACTGGTCCTTCCACAAATCCTCCAAAAAAGCCTCGGATCGGATTGATCATACAATAAGACTCAAGCGACAAAATATGGAATTTGATTTGGCTACATGGAACGTAAGGACAATGAACAGAGCAGGAGCTTTAATATAACTTCTCTTGGAATTAGAAAGGTACAAGGTAACAATCGCAGGATTGCAAGAAACAAAGTGGACCAACAAAGACATAAGTGATGCTAGAGCTTATACCGTCCTCTCAAGTGGAAGCACCACAGGGACACGTAAATTCGGAGTAGCTTTTGTAGTCGATAAATATCTAAAGTCCCAAATTCTGGTCTTCCAGCCTATCAGTGAGAGATTGTGTGCACTACCGAATTAAGACAAAATTTCGCAATATTTCGAAAATCAACGCACATGCCCCAACGGAAAAAAATCTGAAGAAGAAAAGGACAAATATTACCAGAATCTGATGAGGATATTCGACCATATATGTACCCTCTAAGGATATAAAAATGATGTTGGGCGACTTCAACGCTAGGATCGGGAAGGAAGTTCAGTATATGGGAACAATAGGCAAAAATAGCCTTCCCGCAACCACCATCATTAATGGTGACAGACTTAGCGACTTAGAATGGTGATAAGCTCGACGCTCTTCCCGCATAAAACCATCCATAAAATTACCTGGACGTCACCGGATGGAAGGACAAGGACTAGCCACCAGATCGATCATGTACTCATTGAAAAGAAATTAGCAACAACTATATTGAATGTCAGATCCTATAGGGGTGCCTGCTGCTACCATATGGTGAAAGCAAGGTTTAGAGCACGACTATCAGTTCAGCGGTTACAAAAAACTCCCAGGGAACCAAAACTTAACATTGATAATTTAAAAGTTCCAGATACAGAACAACGATACAGAGAGTTAACACAAACGAGAAAGCTCTCTGAAAGAATGACCAACGATATTGATGACATGTGGACATCTATTAAGTGTGTCTTCAAAGTGACTGCTG
Organism: Thereva unica; assembly: GCA_949987705.1. Lineage (NCBI taxonomy): Eukaryota > Metazoa > Arthropoda > Insecta > Diptera > Therevidae > Thereva > Thereva unica. Next base: position 45,045,996 of record OX465283.1, read on the forward strand.
AACAGACAGCAAGAGTAGAAGCAAGAAGAATGAAAAATGATTGGTTTGATGTAGTTTGCAGGAGTTGTTAGTTGTAGTTAGCGGAGAGAAATTCATGCCTCCGCGAATACTTATCGAGACTAACACGAGGTAAACTAGAAGCATACAGAATAAAAAACGTATCGCAGATAAAGTATGCAGAAAAAAGAAAAGAGAAATAGCTAACAGGCAAATTCAAGATATTCATGACAGCTTCCAGAGCAATAACATCAGGCAGGCCTACCGCGAACTCAAAACAATCAGTAGTGACTTCAAATCACGGACAATCCTATGCAAAGGTAATAATAATAAATAATGATAGCAGAGCCCGCTGTAATCCAAGCGAGATAGAAAGAGTATTTTGAACGCCTCCTCAATGTTAATGCTGACCCTACGTATACCAACGAATGTGTGGATATACCAGATGAATGTTGAAGTATACTTCAAGCAGGCATACGACTCCATCCAGAAAAGAAGTAACTTCAGATCCTACTCGAATTGGAATTATGTATGCCAGCTAAACTACTACGTCTGATACAATTAATTCACCTCGACATAAATGCCCGACAGAGAGTTCAGAGCACTCTTACAGATGCCTTCCAGTTATTCAAGGGCTAAAACAGGGAGATGGACTGGCGCCTATGCTATTCAATCTAGTCTTGGAAGCAGTCATCAGAAAGAAGTCAATTCCTTTGAAAGGAAGATTTTGAGAAGCATTATGTACCCAAATTGTGAGGAAGGAATATGGAGAATCAGATATAACAGCGAGTTATATTAAATCTATGACGACATAGACATAGTGACGTTTATAAAACTTAACTGAATAGAAGGTCATCACTGGCATCATAGAAGGAGAAAACCCCGTAGGCAGGCCGAGCAAATGCGGGGGCAGTACTCCACACATCGAACTGGTCAGAAATCGAGAAGACTGGAGGAAAATATTAGAGGAGGCCAAGGATCGAGTTAGGCTGTAGCACTATTGGAAGAAGAAGAAGAAAGTCGAATACAACAAAATGAAAACCAATTAAGAAAGACATCGCTACGTTATAGGCTATTGTTATAGCCTGGACATAACATAATATAACCCAAAAAAATAATAACACACACACATCACCAACAAATATCATAGATGCCGAAGAACAAGATGGATAGAATGCCAGCGGTGAAAAAATCGAGGTCTGTAGAATTCTACACATTTATGTAGAAATACTTCATTCTTCCAATAAGGACTACTTTGTGAGAATATGATTTTATCAAAAAAGGTGAATTTTTTATTTAAGTCACAAACTGGACGATTGTGTTATTTTTATGAGAGAAAAAAGGAATTTGTTCAAAATGTTTTAGTACTTCCTAGTCAGAAAATTTGATTATGAAAGAAACAACCCTATTATCCTTAAATTGTTACCTGTGCTTGATAACTTCCCAATTACTTGATAAGAAATTGAAAAGTGTTGTATATCCACTTGAACCACCAGTTAACATGCTGAAAATTAAGAATATATCATTTTCTGTAAAGTTTCCATTTTCCTCCAAAATTGTTATATTCAAAAGTCTTTCAATCTTCTCTGGCTGAACAGGGCATCCAGCTAATGTTTTCAGAAGATACGTTCTTTCACTTTGAATCCTAGAGCCAGGGAAGCTAATCACTCTTTCCAGTCCAAACTCCCACTCTTCCATTGTACCCCACTTGAAAACTGGGCAAATATATTGATTTGGAACGCTGTAAATAAGAATGAAAGGAAATAAAATACACTTTATCTGGGTAAAGAATAGATGAATTACGGATTGCCATCATCAGGACTGTCACTGTTCATCCATTTTTTGAAAGCGGCTTGTGCTTCCTCAATGCATGGTCGGTAGCCAGCTCTGCATAAGAATGTTCGTGCTAGTGCTCGAAGATCAGTTTTCCAATTTTCTTCCCCTTCTTCGGGCTTGCCCAATTCTTCGTAAAGCGGTGTTAGTAGAACTCGGACATAAGTCTTTGAAAATAAATTTGATTTTAACGATGAATATTTTGTATAAGTTTAAAAAAATGACCTCAAATTTCTTATGAACAGCAGACATATCGATATGCCTACCGATATGATCAATAAAAGTAAATACAGGATTCCAAGCTAAGTGATCGCGTTCAAATTTCATGAATAACGTCATATCAAAAGCTGTTGCAAAGCTCAAGTCTCCGGCATAAGCTAAATTCCAAGCGTCATGGAGAAGTTTCGCTCTTTAATAATAAAAAAATATATTTCGGTTAATTTCTTAAAACAATAGTTTACTACATCAAATAGTTCTTACCTTGTGTATATTGGTATCTGCAGCCTGCCATTTTCTGTTTGAAGATAATCCGCTAAAAGGTTCCAGTTTCTCTCATCATAGTTAACTGGGAATGGTCCAACTTCTTCAGGATTCACAATAATAAATTTATCTTCATCAGCAAGATCAGTTAGAGACAACTCGCGTGTCTTCTTCATCCATGCATCTGGCGTGGAATTTGTGAAATCTAGATCATCTTGCTTGACTATAACAAGTGGTATCCACCAAAGCATCTTATCTTGTTCAGGTACATCGTGTGGTCGTTCTCTGAGGTATACTTTCTGAGTGACTTTAGCAGTTTTTCGTTTGTAGTTCCGCTCGACATGAACAACAGGCAGACGATCTTTAGTTATCCATGATCCAGCGATTTCATTAATAGTGTATTCTTTGCATAAGGTTTTGTCTTCGTGTGCTTGTGCTGTTAGGGCGTCCCATAGGTCATCTCCAAAGAAGGTATTGAAGTGCCTATTTGAAAAATTTAAGAATATATGATTTAAGAATATAATGACATTTTATCGAAAATAATAAATACAGCGATATTCACGTTCAATGTTGTATAATAAAAATACTATATGTATTTTGTATAACTAAAAATGCTTGACTCAAGTCTTTCCGAACAAGTCAAGGACTGTTCTGTTCGCTGCACAATAATGCAACAGAAGCATATGCTCATTCCTAAAGTGGAAGAGCCCCAGGAAACCCGTCGGCCTGCTAATCTCTATTTCTCTTAAATACAATCGGCAAATTCTTTAAGCGACAATAGGTTACAATAGATTACCGCTAGCGTTGAAAGGTTGAGAGATCTGTCATAGATAGGTGCCGTATCACAAGAGCGAGGATTATGAAAGAGAAATTTAAAAACGTTTTCAGCTAGGGGGTTTCATTAAGGATATGAACTGAATTCGTTATTTTTGACTATCATGTTTTTTGAGTCCCAAGCTTCTGAGTACGCACTAAAAACCGGGCTGGAAGCACGTAAATAGATGTGCAATGCCGGTTGTCGCACAATTTAACAAACCTTTTGTTTCAACCATAATTCAACTCGTTTTAAATTCCATTTGGTGGCATTGAAACGAGCTTGATATATAAATTTAAGCCGCGTCTCCACCAACCGAACATGTTCGCCGAACAGTGTTCGACAGACATTTGTGATGTCCGCCGAACATTGTTCGGTGTTGTAGCGAACATTGATTTGTGAGCTATTGAAAATGTTCGTCGAACATGTTTGGGAACCAAATGTGGAATGTTTGTCCGTTTTTATGTTCGCGAACACTGTTCGGCAAACATGTTCGGTTGGTGGAGACGCGGCTTTATACATGTTTTCAAAAAAAATTAAACAACTGTCAACTGAAAGAAATTGCTCCTCACAATCAAATTACTCGTCACAATCAAATTGAAATGACTTAAGTGTTTCCTCCTGAGTACCCTCGTCGTTGACCACAAGACGACATCGGGATCATAGTAGGAAGGCGACTTGGTAAAATGGAAGATCACAGAATGGCTTTTTAGCCCTTACCTTACGCTCACTGAACAACCTCTGGTAGCAAAAACTTCAGGTCCTTCAACAAGAATTTCACTACAACTTCAATCCTTCCTTTATGAGAAGATGATAACAGGCAGCAAATCCAAGACCAATTTATTAACATCTCTGTTTGCCTCAAATTCTTCTTTACCCGCAACTGATATGCTACCCCCGATTCTCGAGCACAACGCCCATTCTTCAAGGCTCGCGAGGTGTACAGGTGCCTCAAAGAGCTCGATCCTCTTAGAAAAATGCGCCTCACCTTTGGCTAAACTTTTGCGCAGTTTTTCTTTTATATTTCTTTGGAGTTTCCCCTTGGAATCTTGCTCATGTTCAGCCCATACCGCAAGAAATATGACTCCAGCATTCCCTCCAACTCCCGCCCAATAGCCATTACTTCTATTCTCCGCAAAGCCATGTATACCATAATCAACAAAAAGCTTATGGGATATCTAGAATCCAATCTATTCATAAGCGATAGACCATAAGGCTTCCGACAAAAAAGATCCATTGGCGATCTCTGCAGGGGTCTCCTATTTCTTATCTTTATAAATAACCTACTTTCAATCCCCTCCAAGCCACTTCTCAGCTTCGCTGACGACGGTACTCTTCGTCACTCTTACAGCTTCATTTCAAGACAGACTCATGCCAGATCCTGTCTTAATGATCGTGAACTGATATCCAACTCTATTAATAACGACATCCAACTCATTTTAGAGTGGGGTATTGGTTGTCGAATTCATCCCCACCAAAGCAAGTACTGCCCACCAAAAGTACCATTTCAAAAAAAAAAGTTCAACACCTCTCCATCCTTGATAGTGGGTGACGTTGAACTAATGGCCGACCCATGTAGGAATGTAGCAGCACCGACAAAATTTTATCGCTACTATCATAGTGTATGTTTCTCCGAAATAAACGCTCTCCTGCCTCCACGGCAATCTTATACCGCACACCAGATTAGCCCACTCGTCTCATTTTCTCTACCTACAAGATATGAATTCGTTTGAAAATAGAACAACTCAACTGTGGAATAATCTCTCGTAGTCAGAATTTCCGAGCTCCTACCAAATCCAAGAGTTCAAACCCAGAGTTCATCACCACATTCTTCAACACTCCCTTTATAACCCTTAACCTATCCCCACTCCCCCTCCCTCGTACTAAGCTTACTGACGGACTGGTAGTATAAAGGGTGACTCCTGAGTATAGCACTGCCACATAAAAAAACATATACCTAAGGGAGCATTTGTATATTGGACAATTGGACAAAACTTCTAGCCTATCAGGGGTTAGTAATAGGGTACCAAAGCTCCGCTTAGCGGATGGTGCACCTCTTTGTTCTCCTAGTAGTCTAGTATTGCCTGCGTCACAGCCTTTGTCGGCTGGTTAGCAGGATTCTCTTGTTTCTGGAGGTTGACAATGACAACATCCAAGAGTTCAAACGCAAGACACACTGTCTCCCCTTATGCATCATCCAGACTACCCTTAACCTTTTATCCTTTTTCTATCTTCGAGATAAGCTAACCATGATGTAAACGACATGACGAATAGGTTACACCTAAGATTAGACTCTATTATATTAAAAAAAATCATAAGCAAGAAAACAGAGGAGTTTTTGGTCTATCTATAAACATCCAAGAGCAATTAACACTCTGGATATTAAAGTTTGAATCAACTGCAGTTTCGAAGTTTATTATAATAACACCTTATAGAAAGTTAGTTCACCTTAGATGTTACTTATATTTACGTTAATAAATTAATATGCAATTACCTGTCTGCAATAAATTTCCTCAATCCACGCTTAAAAGTATCACTTCCCAAAGTATAATTCAACATTCTCATAACTAATTCCGTCTTGAAAGATGTTGTTTCTTGCTTCATTCCAGTAATTCTTGAATGGGGATAACGTTTGCTGAATTCGTAATACAATGAATATAACACCGTCATTGGGTATTTTCCGTTGAATTCCAATCCATTATCAATCTAAAATAAATGAATGATTGAACTTGTTATCAAAGTAATATCAATTATGGTTCAAGCCTTACATCAATTACGGTGTTTGATGCTAAGAAACTAGCCAAAGCCTTATTGACATGAGCATCACTCCACCAGTATGGAGTAACCCATGATCCTAGCCATTGATATATTAATTCTTGTGACAATCCATAGTATCCTTTCTTTAAAAGTTCACTTTCTCTGAAATGTTTGTTTAATTAATAAAATTTGTAAAGAAGAATTATTAAGTAGGAAAAATGGTACTTAAAAACAAGAAGACCCCAATTATCTGCTGGACGAACTGATGCTAATCCAGGTATGGCAACAATGTCTATTTTGCATAGTGGAACTTGCGCAGCGAAATACTTTTCCAAATGGTTATAAACGGTAAGGACTTTCTCTTGGATTTCCTGGAAATGTTGAAGGTTGTTAATAATTTAGCACAAAAAACAATTCAATTTACCAAAAGAGTTTCGTGAATGTCTGGTCGAGCCCAGACTTTGATAACAGGCTTTTTACCTTCTTCTTGCGTATTATTTGTAACTAGTTCTGTTAGTTGGGAAATAACAAAGCCAAATGTAAATGATGACATTGGTGGTGACGTATCGAAATAGTCAACAACATATTTTGGATTTTCTGAACTGAAAGAAAATTTATGAAAAGACTTTCTGGGCATAGTATTTGGTAGAGATGCGCCGAATGTTCGGCCGAATATTCGTATTCGGTATATTCGACGTATTTTTTAATGTTCGTATTCGGCCGAATATTCGGTTAGTTTGCAGAATAATTACCGAATATTTAAATGGTATTATTTTAAGAGTTACATATGTTAAAGAGGCTTTATTCTGCAATTGTACATATGTAGGTAGTATATTTGTAAATAAAACAAACACTTCTTTGTGTAACCACCCAGCGGGAAATGGTTTCTTTGAAGCAGAGAAGCGCTTCTATTAGCCTTACCGTACATTTCCTTTTTAACATTGCATGTCCTAGCGGGCAAGCGATTCAATTAAGCTTATTTGTAACGATTCGATAGTGATTAATAGTAATGCAGAAGGAAGCACAATTGGCTCGGTTCCCTTTTGCCAGTTGGGAAAAATCTTTTTTTAGAGTTGATTTCCTACTGCAATAGCTAAAAGTTTTTAGGGCGGGAATCCAAATTGTTCATTTTTCCATTTGAGAAAAAATAGAGTATTTACCAGTTTGACGGCATTATATATTATCGTAAACGAAAGTATTAAAAAGTTCGGTTTTTTCAATCCCGTTTTGCGTTGACGTCCATCCCATTTCATTGATGAAACGCCTCTAAAAAATATTGATTTTCTCTCTGGGACAACATGTGCTTATGAAAAGATTCCTTTAGCAGTGGCATAAAAGCGATTCTTTTGTGCTTCGGTTGGAAGCACCTCTAATATTTCCCGCTTTACAAAATCAAAAATTAAAAAAAATTGAAAACCCACAAACGAGTCGACAGAAACGAGACCAATCTGAAACTAGTTTGCAACTGCTTGTGTGCGAGGTGCGACTGTTCTTGCCGGTCGAAAGCAATATCAAGGTGGTGACAGACAAGCTTACCTCCGTTGCATTCAGCGGTTCCATGATATGCGGCGCGAGTTTCCACCAATACTTAATTGCGTAGTTGCATTCCGTACCGGCGTTAAAACATAATCCAAATATCTAAGTAACGAGTGTTTGATTGTGTGTGTATGTCGTATGCGGCAATACAGAAAAAGTGGAAAGTAGACCGACATTTGCGTTGTATGCATTGCATTCACGGGATATTCTGCCAACTCCTGTTTGAATACACATACTATATTGCCTGTCACTGAATGCAACGCATGTACGCTTGGAAATGTCACCTGTTGCGTGGTTGCATCTGCACGTGTCAAAGTTTATTCAACAAAATCTTCGTGAGCAAAGAACACCGATTGATCAAAAATCAGTTGCTCTTGTGTGTGGACAAGGTTTAATTTTGGTTGCAAACTTGTTGTGAGCGCGATGATGGTGAAACCAGTTTGAAATTTATATTTATAGCTTTAACTTGGATTCTAAATCAGTCGACTCATGTGCGTAGGGCCTCAATGTTTATGGAATAGTCATCTCCCCACATTCTTGCTCTAGTCCCTTATTTTTTTGGCGATAACTCTATCACGCGAGAAATTGCAACGAGCAGCGCATTGAGTGAGCAAGCCGGGCTAGCGCGAAGTGCTGGAGGAGTGGTCGAATGCTGCAAAGCACTTCGCCGACCTATATGAACCTGTTTACTGCGCCAAAATGAACCAAATAATTCGGACGAATATTCAGTTCAGTTCATTTTTGACCGAATAGTCGGCCGAACATTCATATTCGGTCGAACCCATGGTACACAAGGTAGGCTCATAAGGAAGAGCTCTGTTTCCATCTTGAAAAGCTTAAAGGCAGTTTGTTAGAGAAAATATCTGAGTAACGTTAGGGGAAAGCTTTTTTCCCTTATGAACAGACATCTGAGTGACGTTACGAAGCCAGAGCTTTTCCTTATGAGCCTGCCTTGTATTATTGTACCATGGGTCGAACCCATATTCGGCGCATCTCTAGTATTTAGTATCTTACAAATCTTCTGTGCGAATGACTTCCGTGTTAAATAAAGTTGTGTATTCCTTTGGACGGGAGATACTGACTGTGTAGGGCACCTGCGTAAATAGCATAAATATACATTTTTCTTTTTTCTAAATTAAACTAAATAAATACTTTAAATCCTGGCTCATCAAAGCATGGGAACAATCTTCTAGCATTGTGTGGCCTCATGTATGTGGCAAGATAATATTTCTTTTGACCATTTGAAGTTATGTAGCTTCCTTTGAAAAGTCCTTCTGTATTTTCCCATATTTGTCCAGTAAAACTAATATCAAGCTCGCATTCCGTTCCTTGCTTAATTGGTTCCTTCAAATAGATTACGTAAACTGTCTTCTTTGGTAATCTGTCGGCCCTTTGAATTCCTATCATATGTGACTCTTCACTTTGAATATTTTCTTCACTAAAAAATTGATTTAGATTTTAAACAAATTAGAACAACAATAAATAGTTTCATATTCCTACTCTTTCCTTGGAATTATTCTTCTCAACTTGATTTTAGAATCGTCAATGTTCAAGTCAAAATGTGCGTGGAGAGATATTTTTCTAGTATCATCGTTCCAACTTAAATTCATTTTTATTTGACCAGTAAAGGTTCCTTCCTCCAAGTTTGGTCGAAGGTCCAGCACATAGCTTCTGGGGATGACATCTTTCGACAGTCGAGCATCTGGGATCAATGCATGTGAAGCTGATAAATCTATGCTTCGTTTCAATCTGTCCTGAAATTGTATTTTATTCAGTAAGATGCTGGTTAACGTAACGTGTCAATAGATGCATACTTCTACAAACCCATTAGTTAGTGTTACTATCGCTCCTATAAGTAGGAACGATTGTAGAGCATTCATTTCCTTTACAGGAAATCAAGTTTTGGCCTGAAATTAATTTGTTGTTAATGTTTTAAATATTTCGTTTTTGTTTTGATGAATAAAAAAAGCGCTAAGTTCCTTGAACTATTCGTTGTGTTTACCCATGACCAATATTTTTATCGGGTTCGTTCTAATTAATTAAGTTTAGACTATGCGACGTAATATGTAGTAAGTTAAAGTCTACAGTCTTAGAAATAGCAAACATAAAAGCAGCACCGCGAGGAAGCTTCTTTTTGTAATCTACAACAGTGAACATACTGTACATATTTAGTCATTGCCATATGGGGTCAGTGCTGTTTGTCCACAGCAACATCAATTGACTATTTACTGGCTCCCCTGTTTCAACTGCAGATTTTTCGTGTCAGAATGAATGCGAAAATTCAAGGAACTACTATGGCTCTTTAACTGTGAGTAATATATCACAAAACATTTATTTGAATTTTTTATCATAATTAAGATGTTGACATTCAACATTTTCATGTGCCTGAGTACAACCCTCAAAAATAACATAAACTCTACAAGCGACCCGGATAGACGTCACCAACTTGAACGGGAGTACTCTCAATTACACCGAGAGGTAAAGAGAAGTGTCCGGCGTGATAAAAGGCAGCAGATAAACGAGCTCGCAGAAAAAGCGGAAAACGCGGCAAACACAGGCAACAGTAAAGTGCTGTACCAAATTACTAAACAGCTCTCGGGAAAGCACTCTACTAAAAAGCATGCCGTAAGAGTGCGGATGGAAGGCTGCTGTGCAGCGACGAGGAGCAGCTCCAAAGATGGAGAGATTATTTCTTCGCCGCCCTGAATGGCTCACTCGCACAGGAACCTCAGGAAAACAGCAACAATGCACAGCCGATAAGAATCAACACCCGGGCCCCATCCAAGACGGAAATAGTAACCGCAATTCATGCGATGGCCAATGGTAAAGCAGCTGGAAAAGATGGCATCCCGCCAGAATTGTTGAAAGCCGACTCAAGCCTCATAGCAGATGCGCTTCAGCCAATCCTCGAATTAGCATGGAACACCTGTACCTTTCCGGAGGATTGGACGGAAGGTATCATAGTCAAAATACCCAAAAAGGGGGACCTAACAATATGCGACAACTGGAGAGGCATCTGTTTACTATCTACTGTGGGCAAAATTTTGTCCCACATATTACTATTTAGGATAAGTGAGGCAGTAGACCGAACGCTTAGGAGGCAGCAGGCCGGATTCAGGAAGGGCCGCTCATGTATTGATCATATCAACACCTTACGAATTATAGTGGAGCAGTCTACTGAATTCCGATCCCCCCTTTACTTTGCTTTCGTAGATTATGAGAAAGCGTTCGACTCGGTTAATAGGAGCTTTATATGGCAGGCATTACGGCGACGTGGACTGCCGGATAAGATAATAGAATTGATAAAAGCCCTATACAACAATTCCAAATGCAGAGTTCTCCATAACGGAAAATTATCCGACAGCTTTGAGGTGAGTTCAGGAGTACGACAAGGATGCTTACTATCCCCATTACTATTTCTTATAGTAATAAATGACATTCTTGTTGGCGCTCTAGATAGTAGAACAGGCGGCATACAGTGGGGTTTGCTAGATCGCCTTAAGGACCTCGACTACGCAGATGATATCTGTTTGCTGGCCCACAGACATCAGGAGCTAAAAAACATGTTAAACAATTTGGCAACAGAAAGTAGTCTAGCAGGCTTAAGGCTGAATCCGAATAAAACCAAAGAAATGCGGATAAATGCAAACACACTTGAACGAACTGCGCTGAATAACCGTGACGTGGAACTGGTAGATAAATTCTGCTACCTCGGTAGTATTATTACCGAAAATGGTGGTGCAGAAGAAGACGTCAGTTCCAGAATAAATAAAGCACGAAGCGCATATGCATGCTTGTTCCGCATATGGAGATCAACGGAGATCTCAACCAACACCAAATTGCGGCTGTTCAACTCCAACGTTAAGGCAGTTCTTTTATACGGTTGCGAAACATGGAAAGTCACCCAATTCATCACAGGGCGCCTACAAGTCTTCATAAACAGATGCCTACGTCGTATCCTAAAAATCCGCTGGCAAGATAGAATTTCAAATGAAGAGCTATGGCGCCGTGCCGGCCAAGAAAGGATAGACGACCAAATCAGGCGAAGGAAATGGAATTGGGTTGGCCACACCTTGCGACGCGATAACGAAAATCTAGCCAAACAGGCCCTTGACTGGAACCCGCAAGGATCCCGTCGAGTTGGAAGACCTAGAACAACGTGGAGGAGAACCCTACTAGCAGAGGCCGCAACTACTGGGAGATCCTGGTCAGAGCTAAGAGCTGTCGCGCAAAACAGAGTCCGCTGGAGGGCAACTGTTTCCGCCCTATGTCCCACGAGGGATTAAGGGGCACATAGACATAGATAGAGTACAACTTTGAGTATGTAGAATTCAAACTCGAAATGTTTTTCATGACAAATTAAAAATATTGAAATGACTACTAAAGTTACCCAAAACTGTTATTATATTTTCGTATGGGGGCGAACGGCTCGGAAGTGGAGGCCGATTTGTCACTTCTATTAAAACCCGAGAAAAGTCACTGGAGTCGAAAACCTAGAAGCTCTGTTAGCAAGTCCTGTGGGGTACTTCTTCGAAAGGAGCCAACGGGAGACGGACCAATGGCGAGTTCTCTATGCCACAAAGCAGAGTTTTAAGTCGGTTGGGCTAAGGGTTAGCAACCCGTTCCCATAAAAATACCATTGCTACGAATCGGCAAAAAATGTTTCGGAGCAGGATGGACAACACGACGACAACCTTTGCTTTTTGAACCAGGACACGGCTCGGATCATACAATGTGAGAGCACTGCTTTTTTTAAAACCAAGCTTAGGTGTAACCCTTTATACTACCAGTCCGTCATGTCGTTCAGTTCATGGTGCAATGTCTAGTAGTAAGCTTGGTTTGAAGAATAGAGGAGAATAGGAAAGTTTAGAGGGGGTCTGGAGGGTGTAGAAGAAAATGACGATGAGCCTCACGTTTGAACTCTAAGGTGTTGTACGAGTTCGGAAATACTGACTGCGGGAGATTATTCCACAGTCGAGTTGTTCTATTCATAAACGAACTTCTAAACCGTATTGTGCGTGAACGAGGGGGCTGTAGGGTATGGGGGTGAGCCGAGCGGGCTAGTCTTGTGTTGCGGGAAAAGTATTGCCGTGCAGGCAGGAGGTCCTGAATTTCAGTGGAACAGTCGCCATGGTAATATCGATAAAGAATGGAGAGGGCTGCTACATTCCTACGGTGGCTTAAGGTGTCTATGGAGGCGCAAAAGGGGCTATCACCAATGAGTTTGAGGGCACGATTTTGCACCTTGTCGAGACAAGCCAAGGTGGTTTTTGGGGCGCCTGCCCAGATATGCGAGTTGTATTCGAGGCGTGGCCGAATGTAGGACGGCTGGATGAAGTCCTCATCGAGATGAACCGCTATACAATCAAGGTCATGGGTCTCAGCGAGATCAGAGGGGCGGATGGGGAGGAACATATCTGCCCAAACGATGTGTCCTTCATATATTCTGGTAGAAACGTAACTGAAAGTCGTATCAGTGGCTTTGGCGTAATACTCACCAAGGAAGCCAAGTACAGCCTCATTAGCTAGTTATCAGTTTCTAAGAGAATTTTTATCGTGCGCTTGCATACCAGTCTAAAAAGTACTACGCTAGCACAATGCTACGCTCCAACTGAAGACGCGAAAGATTACATCAAAGACGAGTTCTATGCCACTGAATAAGGTTTTTCGCTCTATTCCAATGGAGACAACATTGTTTTGATGGGTGACTTAAACGGACAGATCGGCCCCAACAACACTGGGCTTGAATCCACAATTGGATATCTTGGCCTGACCTGGGTAACGCCTGATTGAAAGAATGAGAAACCAAAAAGATCACGTGGCCGTCAGCCGCAGATAGAGAACTATTATGGAGGATGTCAGGAGCTTTAGGGGAGCAGACACTGGTAGTGACCACCATTAAGTAGTAGCAGCTATTCACCTCAAAATCGCCGCAATCAGAAACGTTCAATGGGAGTTCAACGTAGCCCTTCTGCAGGAGAGTATTAAAAGGGGAGAATGTGCTGGGAGTCTGCAGCAAATCTTAAACGAGCAAAGGGTTTCTCATCATCAATATCGAAGAGCTGTGCAGCACAAGGGCGGTATAATAACAAAAGCGGAAACAAGTATAGGTTCTGTCCAAAGAAACCGGCAATACTGGATGTCGGACACAGTCTGCCAAAAAATACAATGCAGAAGGGCCCTCAAAAATAACGTAAAGTAAAATAACCCTACAAGTGACCTGGAAAAACGTCAGCACCTCGAACGGGACACCGGGTGGTAAAGAAAGTAAGGTGCTGTAGAAATTACTAAACAGATCTTGGTAAAGCACTCTACTTAAAGGCATGCTGTGAAGAGTGCGTGCGGTAGGTTCATATGCAGGGACGAAGAGGAGATGGAGAGAATATTGCTTCGGCGCCCTGAATGGCTCATTTATACAGAAATCTCAAAGAAGGCAGCAACAATACACAGCCAATAAGAATCACCACCCGTGCACCGAATTCAGATTTTGGTGGACAGGACAAATTTTTTAAACCAACTCTTTCGCTGAATTTCCAAGTCAACTTTTTGACAGGTGTGTGTTTGTTGTTGTTTTTCTTTCTGGAAGAAAATAAAGGAGAATTAAGATTAAGAACTAAAGCATTAGAGCATGAAGACTATACAAGCAGTTCATACTCTTATGGGGAAAATAACCGGAAATGGATCGGTAGCAGAAACTGAACTTTTAGTTGATTTTTGGCCACAGATGTCGCCTAAACCTGACGATTTGTTCAAAATTAAGTTAGTCGAAATGAAGCAATGCAAAAAAAATTCATTGAAAATTAATAAAAATTCATTGGAAAATCCATAAATTGGTTAAATACGAAAAATCACATCAATATAAATCCAATTTAGAAGCCGATTTTTCAAGTTAGGCGCAAACATAAAATATCTTAGTAGTTAACGAACTTTGCCATCAACCGGATGAATATTATCGGCCATGTTTTTTGGGGTACATGTGACTGTGGCGCCCTCATTAATCAGACGAAAATTAACAACACGGAGTTTGTACTCCTTGTATAGTCTCCTTGCATTAGAGCTAAAGCATTCTGACGTACAGTTGGTTGGAAAATTTGGCTGGTGTGAAAGCTCATGCGACATTTCATTGAATTTCAAAGGGAATGGGCGATGACAACAGATTTTTGTTCGATGGCTGTTGGCCCGTGTGAATTTGGTCAGGCAGCAGACAATAATGCTGCTACAAGCGAAGAAAGCCTACTATAGACTGCCAGACTCTTCAAATTAAAGCATTTCACCATCTCATATCCAAACTGCTGCTCATGGAGCCTATACAAGGAGATATAACTCTTATGGGAAAAATAACCGGAAATGGATGGGTAGCAGAAACTAAACTTCTAGTTCATTGTTTGCCACAGATGTCGCCTAAAGCTGACGTGCCCCACGTGAAGTTAGCAGAATTTTACCCGAAAATGAAGCAATGCAAAAAAAATTCATTGGAAAATATTAAAAATTCATTGGAAAATTCATAAATTGGTTAAATACGAAAAATGACATCGATATAAATCCAATTTAGAAGCTGATTTTTTAAGTTAGGCGTAAACATAAAATATCTTAGCAGATAACGGACTTTGCCATCAACCGGATGAATATACTCGGCCATGTTTTTTGGGGTACATGTGACTGTGGCGCCCTCACTCAATCAAACAAAATTTGACAACACGGAGTTTTAACTCCTTGTCTAGGCTCCATGCTGCTGCTATAGAAGACGTTACAGTCTTAGCCGGACAGGAATTGTTGGCCCCTTATGTGATGAAGGACGATCGTGAAGGTGGATTTACATATCCGACGTTTTTCTGTCGCGCCCGATATTTTTTACAATTTCGACCAATAGGAAACAATCTCTGCGACCGTCACGGCGGCGAGCTGAGGAAACACCAACTTTTCCTGTGACAGCGTGATAGAAACAGCCGATTGTAAGTAAAATTTGAGGTTATGTGTAACTGAAATGTTTATTTATTTGGATTTGTTTAGTTTTGCTTGGACGTAAAGACAGGTTTTATTAAAAATTGTTTGTTTGCTAATTTATATTTTTTTAGTTACTTTCATTTTTACTCTCTTCTAGTCCGTTGCACGATTGTTTTTGGCTGCTACAGAATTTGTCACAAATGTAAAACACGTATTAAAAATCTGCGACAGAAATGATCAGCTACGCTACGGCACAACGGAAACATGTCAGATATGTAAATCGCCCTTGAGACTACAATGACAAGCACTATCGCGACATATGTAGATGAAAATAAATCTCGGAAGGCCCGGTGGGCGGAGCATCAAGTTCGTATGGACGAAGAGGAACCTGCGGTGGGGGCATGAGCGATGAAAGCCAACATCTGCTGGAAGGATGGCGTAGACCTGGAAACCCAGAGCTTAGGGATGCAAAACTGGATGACATCGGCTCAGAATCGACACCGGTGGAGAGAACAGTTGCGACAGGCCAGGACCGGATCGCGATTGTTGAGCCGCTAAAGAGGAAGATGGAGGTACCAGTACTTTCACTAAGTAATGGTACTCCCCACAATGGAAAAATTTTAACGTATGAATTGGATCTTCCGCTTAATGAATAATGTCAGTTTCGACGAGGCGATGTCATATCTCGCAATCAATATCACTAAAAGTAATACGATTTTTTTAGGTGGAAGTTCTAAGTTGGTGCAATATCCATTAGTACGATTAGTAATGGGGATAGAATATGTTTGGGGTTATGAAGAGTCAGGAGAGTGTTGTATGAATGTTTACAAACCCTGCGTTTTAAATCCTGGATGTTGTAGGACCTTAGAAATACTGACCGGTGATTCCATAGTTGAGTTTTTCTATTTAGAAACGAATTCTTGTTTGTAGGATGTCTGAAAGGGAATACTGCAGGCAAATGAAGTGAGCCGAGCTGTCTTATCTGGTGTTGTGGACCAACATTGCCGTGAAGGCAGGATAGCGTTTATTTCGATGGAGCCTTCGTTATATTGTAGCGATAAAGGTTTGCAGGGCTTTTATAAGACAAGCTTTCAGAAGTAGTGCTGCTTTGTATCGTCGACGGTTTTATCATTGATTGCAATGACAGATAGACAGAACAGGACAGAAAGTTCTAGCTGGAAAGATGGTAGAGAGAAGACTGAAATAACTGACAACGCCAACACGTGGTATTATTCCACAAGCCCCCAATCCAAACTACTATGACAGAACGCTGACTTCGGTGATCCAACAAGATGGCTTCCTCGCTTATTGTGTTTAAAGGCGATGGCAGGATAAGAGGCAGTCGGGCGTCGTCTTTCCCCCAAGGCTTCTAGGGAAGATATATGTGTGATATTTTTAATCAAATTATTTACAGAGTTTATAGAAAAACGGTAAAGAAAAATGGTTCAGATGGTACTTTTACTTTTTCTCAAAATTATAACCACTATTATATAGAACAAATTGTGAAATTACTCCTCACAATAGTCAAAGCACAATGGTATCAGTCTTTTAAAGTAATTTATGTTAAATATCTCCAACCAAATATAATTTTGTGCCTCCATGACAGGAAGGATAACAGCACGCAAAATAATGTGCACAACAACCCAGATTTTAAATCATAATAAAGATTAATGTAACTTAATAAAATTCAAAGGCCACAATTTCCTCCCAGCTAGTGACAAATGCGAAGTTAAATGCCTGAAGTTTGACTCAATCAAGAGACATCCCTCTTGAGGCTTTTGCGTAGTTGAATGCTAACAATTGCAGCAGGAACTACTTTAACTATCCTACTTAGATCTAGCAAAATTTTAACAATATCCTTTGTTCTTTTGAGCTTATATATAAAACTTGCTAAGTCCTTAAGAGAGCTATCCAGAAACGATTTTCAAATAAACAAATCCTACCAAATATTTTGCTAATATCCAGTAACAATATCTAATATCCTTATTCTTATCACTTTACACTGAATAATGTTGCTTTATCCTTTTTAATTATCAATGATCACTTCACTGCTGAATTTCATATGTATCCACGTATTAAGACACGGCTTACTAATCCGAACGCTCCGAACAGACTGAATTTGCTTTAATCCAATCCAGGGCGATCAGAGCTAGTTAATTCCAGGGAATTGGCGCACAAATTATTTAATCAAGTGAAAATCACTGTGCCCACAGATTAGAAGAACAGGGCTCCGCGCTTCGAAGAATGGGCATTTGGTGAGCATAGATGGAACCATGTTCAGATAGTTACATTCGCAACATTCGTACGAGCACAACATTTGTGACGCACGCAGCCCGATTGCAGTAAGTTGACAACATCCAAAGATTAACCCCCGGCCATAATGTGGGGCCGCTCTTATGGAAATCTTCTTCTAACACTCTTAAGAGTTGGAATTTCTTGCACGGATTGCGTTACATGCGTTAAATTGATTTTATCTTGCTTAATCATCCTTTTCTCATTTAATGATGTATGGTCAGGAGCTGGGGCTGGGGCTAACAGTTTTGTTATGATATCAATTTGCAAATTGTATTATATGGTCATACTGGAACCTGTGGTGACATCTTCTTGAGTTTTAATTTCCTGTCGGTGAACTTTGAATTGTTTCATCGTCAGCTCTTTTAACGACATTTATGGCTATTTATTTTTTTGCGCAAGTGATTTGCACTAAACCGGATGGAAAACACTTATAGAAAGTGAAGAGGAAATATTGTTTTAAATCTAATGAGCACCGCCTCTTTAGAGACGGTAAAGATCATGTCATTTCTGTATAATTTAATACTTTTGGCTTCCATTTAATATTTACGTCAGAAATATCAAATTTAAAGGACAATTTATACGGTTGTGTAAAACAAAATTTAGTTAAATATATAAAATAATAATAATAATAGAGTAAACCCTTCTAACACAGAAGCCGCACTTCTTAGTTGGGCCAAGAAAAAGTAACCAACTCAGCACAAGCAAGCGCTCAACTAAGCATGCAAACATAAAAATTAGTAAATTTAAAAAAATCCAAATTAACATATAACCCACACAAGCAACAAGAAACATAATTAAGTGGCCACGTGAGATTTAAAAGACTCCTTTTAAGGACATCTTTACTAATGCTCACGCTAAAGTCATTAATATTATTGTTAACATTAATGAACATGCGACCGACAGGTTCAAATCTGCCGAAATTCGAGTTAGAGGGGTTGATTTGTAAAAGAGGTGGTCCTCTCAGATTATAAAGACTTACTCTAAACGACGCACGACGACTTAGAAAACCTGAGTTAACCTTTCCACTAATTAGCTGATGAACAAATACAACATCGGCCACCTCAAGTCATGTTTCACATTTACTAATATTAAGAAGAGTAAAGAGTGTAAAGGTCAACTTGCAAAAGTTTGCAATCCTGGTACGGTACAATTTGATGTCATCAGCGTAAATCAATATTCTATAGTGTCTTACCAAAGGAATAATGTCATCAATTGATAGAATAAAGAGAAGAGGACCAAGATGACTTCCTTGAGGGGCACCAAATGACGCTTCAATGGTTACTGATTTAGATCCATGAAAAAGAAGTTGGTAAGTCATGTCAACTAAGTAAAACTGCAACTGCATACTAGAAGGGCTTGCGGAAGGCCTAACATTCTTAATTTGAGAATTATAATGGAGTGGGAGAGCTTGTCAAATGCCTTATTAAAGTCAGTGCAAACACAATCCGTTTGACAACCGGAAACGAAGCCTTCGACAGCTTGAGAAGTGAACTCAAGAAGATTGGTGGTAGTGGAACAAGAAAACCATGTTGCTTCGTGGAGACCAGCCTGTTGCAGATAGGCACGATTACAGAATAGATAATTGATTCAAAAAGTTTCGGTATAAAAGACAACTAAATATAAACTAGATATAAATCTCTCCACTTTTGATATTTCTGACAAAAAACCCATCTTGTCTTAACTTTCCGCCACCTGGTTTTCAAGTAATTTCGAGAATTTTTTATAATATGACTTTTTATCGGGCAGTGGACCCACCTCGTAGAGGGAAGAGGGGTGGTAAAAAAGGAGTTAAAATTTAAAAACATTCTGCTGATGTGTATGCAGGACCTGTTAGGTCTAAATAACCGCTGTTACTAGTGGCAAAAATTTTGGTCCATTTTGTCTCCACCCTAAGCTGAAGTTGACATTTCACCTACCATCGCCAGCAAATGACTCATAACTCTAGAAGTTGGTAGAGTAAAATCTTTATAAATGGGAGTATTCTGCGTATATTGATACTGTGATGATTTATGCGCCATCTGTTTGTCAAAAATCATAACCAACGATTGTCGGTAACAACTCTGGTTGATGTCTGAACTAATGACTTATGTACTAAACTAAAATTGGAACGCGCGATAAGTGAAGACAACTTCAAGCTTCTGGACGAAAAGAAAAGAACATACCACTAGGCTCGAGAAAAAGGACTCGAGAAGGTTCCAGAAGTTAAATAAAGGTGGAGCTCGGATATAAAAAGCGGCTTGCAGGCGCTGAGAGAGTCAGTTTTGATTTGAAAGGCGATAAAAGTGTTTTAAAGTGAGAAGTGTTTTACAGTGAAAAGTAGTGATTTGAAAGTGAACTATAAAGCGATAGATAGAATTTAATAGTGCGAGGTAGTAAATTTGAAAGTGATTATAGTGAACTGTAAGAATTGTGTTTGTGTTATTAAATTGTGTTTTGTTTCGTAATAAATAAATTTTGTGTGGATAATTAAAAAGTGTATTCCTTAATTAATCCTACGAATCCGTTAAGCCGTAAAAACGTAACAATTGGTGTCAGAAGTGGGATTAATTAAGAGATAAGTGAAATAAGTGAATTTTTTTTTTTAAAACTATTGTGACCGGAATTTAATTTTTGTGAGTACGAACTAAAGACATAATAATAAAATGGGTCGAAAATTAGTGGATTTGCGCATTGTGGAGTTGAAAAGAGAATTAAGTAAGCGCTCGTTATCAACGGTGGGGGCTAAAAATGCCCTAACCGCCCTGCTTCGAGAAGCTATGGTGAACGAAGGTAAGGATCCTGAAACCTACATGTTTGAAGGCGAGGTAGAAGAGGAGCCAGAAGAAACGACAGTGAGTATGGCAGAACTTTTCAAAACATTGATGGTGATGAAGGAAGCGCAAGAACGGTCATCAGCAGCGCAAGAACGTGCATCGGCAGAGATGAAGGAAGCGCAAGAACGTGCATCGGCAGAGATGAAGGAAGCGCAAGAACGTGCATCGGCAGAGATGAAGGAAGCGCAAGAACGTGCATCGGCAGAGATGAGGGAAGCGCAAGAACGGTCATCAGCAGCGCAAGAACGTGCATCAGCAGAGATCAAGGCAGAAGTGTTGGCGCTAAAAGATGAACAGAAATTGGTAGCAGTAGTTCATGAACGCTCGTTAGCAGAGCTCAAAGAGTCGATGGAGGAACAGAGAAATCAGCTGGAGCAGAAACTCGAATTGATGTCTATTTCTGTCGACAAAAAGGTGGATGACAAAATAGAAAATGTAAGGACAGATCTGGAAAAACTCGAAAATTCCATTAGAGAAAACGAAGAAAAGGTAAAGATGGAATTAGAAACCGTCAGAGCCGACCTGGAAAGGGTAAAGATTCATCATCCAGTGACAGTATCTCCCGAAGTCATCGGGGTTAGGAAACTACAGCCTCCAACCGTCGACGGGCAAAGCCCATGGCCTACTTACAAGCTCCAATTCGAAGCAGCAGCAGCCGGTAATTACTGGACCGAGGAGGAGAAAGCAATGTCCTTAACGTTAGCACTAAGGGGCACAGCAGCAGAAATACTACAGTCAATACCTGCAGAACATCGAAACAATTACGGGTTCTTGGTTCAGGCGTTGGAAATGCGCTACGGCGATCAGCACATGCAAGAGGTCTATCGGCTTCAACTTCGAAATAGACTTCAAAGGCCAGGAGAAACATTACAACAACTATGCGCCGACATCGAGAGGCTAGTGCATCTGGCTTATCCTAGTTTTGGTCAAGACTACATCAATGAGGTAGCAAGAGAGGCTTTCCTGAACTCTTTTACCGACCGGGACCTGCAACAGGCAGCCAGATTGGCCGGAAAGAAGAACACCGCAGAAGTTTTGGCATACGCTCTGGCATACGAGGCAGCGAAGCAAGCAACAAGGAGTGCAGTCCGCCTAAGGGAAATCCACACGACAGAGGACATTTGCAACCGAATGAATACAACGGAAGTACGCGGTCGACTCCGATGGTGGAACTGTAGTGAACCGGGTCATCTGCAAAGGAATTGTAGAAAGCGAAGGAGAGCGGAGTCCCCCGAGAATAAGAGTGGCGCAAAGTGTTGTGAAAAATGCGGACATAGACAGAAAGGTGACCAGAGGGAGGCCGAAGAAAATGACTCCGTGTCGCCCCGTAGACAGCAGCAGGGAAACGAATAAAGACTAACTCCATGGGGCGGGAGTTGGTCGGGGAAATCGAAGTCCCCGGTATCATCATCGTCACTATCAAACAACTGCAGCGTAGTGGCGACAGCCTTGTCATCGATGGAAAGATTGGAGCCGAAAAATGCACAATAACTGTAGATACTGGTGCTTCAAAATCTGTCATCCGGGCTGACTTGGTCGGTAATAAGTGGCTGAAAGACGCATGCCAATACAGACTGAAAACTGCAACAGGAGAGCCAGTACGAGTACACGGGGAACTATGTTGGATGTGGTTCTCGCAGACATCGGATTTTCACACTCGTTCCTGGTAGCTGATATAACAGACGAGTGTATTCTGGGACTGGACTTTATGAAAACGCATAAAATTCTACTGGACATCGGAGAGGAAATACTGAGATATGACAACAAGGAGATTCCCATGACCATAGGATCCACGTGTTTTTCGCAGCTGAAAGTCGTCGTTCGAGAAGATACCGTGCTTCCTCCGTGCGCTGAGAAATTGGTGCGAGCAATAGTCGATGGTGATCCCGGGAGCTACCGATTCTATCTTATCGAACCAGAGAAAACGGAACAGGCCAAAAGTATAGTAATTGGAAAATGTCTGGTGAGCATCGATGACAAAAGGAGTGGCGGATTAGCCACGTAGCAAGAGTAGCAAATGCTACGGGCCCCGCGCATTTGGGGGCCCCGCGCACCAACGCTTTCTGACCGTAAAAAATTATCAATTTAGATAGAAGCGTGAAAATATGTTTTCAAATCAATGTAGGTACAATGCTTACCACGAAAGAGTTGGTATCAAAATGTTCAACTATAATTTAAAATTTTAGTACCTACATTTCTAAAAGTGAGCGTTGGTCGCACCACAAATTATGTTTTGCACCGCTCCGCACGCAAGATGGCAACACTGCAAAACTGATATTGCCATTGAACTAGTCGTAATACCCGAACAATTTGAAAAGGATTATATGGACCAGCAATCAATAAGAAATTGATGATATTTACGTTTGGAAGATAATGGGTGCCTTCCATTTAGACACAGAGAGACACAGTGTTACACTGTGTCCGACACAGAAGTGTTCCATCAACGACACAGCTAGACACAGCCGGGCACAACTAAGACAATGCTACCAACCCTCGCCAATTGAAATGTGATCGTTAATTTATAATTTCTACAATATTGTTTCATTTTTAAGATTCCCAGCATTTATATAAGATGTCGGGTAAATAATTTAAACTAATTATCAACATAAAATTTACGATTTACTTGTCAAAAAAAAAAATAAAAACGAGGAAAGTGCGTCGCGGCGGATTTTTCTTGAACTTCTGTGTTCCAATTGGGCTTACACAGAACGACACAGAGCGACACGCTGTGTCGGACACAGATGGATTTCTGTGTCTACATGGAAGGCACCCAATAACACTGGTATACTCTCTGCTGATGCTCCAGCAGTAATCCGCCATCATGTATTCATCCTATCGACCTTGATACCTATCTTCCATAACTTTTAAATCCTGATGGGATCGCTCTCCTTGTTCTTCGTTATAAGAGCGGACCTTGATACTCATATTACACTCAAGCTTTTTAAAATTTTCCTACAAGTCCAGCACTAATTCTTGGTAATTTACTGACTTATGATTCCCTAAAAAGTTTTTCGCTTTTTGTATTTGAACGCAGTAGGCATTGAAGTTATAACGGAATAACGGAATTATGTTGAACTATGTTTTTTTATAGGCTTGTGTAATAGCACTTTCGGTGTGAGTCAATCTTGAGAAAAGTTGTTTTGTAATAATTGCATTGACTATTGTTTTCTTGCATGATATAGCGGTGTAAACGACTTATTCAGTTATCCTTTAAAAATATACCAAATAGAAGAGTGTTTTTATCTAGTGAATGAGGGAAAAGTATAAACGAGAATAACTGCGCATAAGGTAAGATATTTTACTAAATTAAATTATACATCTGAAAGATCCGAACGTACATATACTTATACCACCGTTATAAACGCAAAAAATAATAATGAAAAAATTAAATCAACTTTATAAATTATCTTGTTGATGTCCGTGACTCCGTTCGCATGGAAAAGTGTCTTATTTATTTCTTGACCCTCCTGCTATCTAATTACATAAAAAATCAAGTCGATCCGTTAGTCCATTACCACGTGAAAGAAGGACAAACAAACAAATTAGTATTTTATTATTTTTATGTTGTACTAAATTTGTTTTTTTTTTATTTAACTTGTGTAAGTCAAGTTAAGACTGGGTCCAACGTGCTAAGAAACTCACCGTTCTCCTTTCCACAACCAATTTTCAACTAATGTAAAATAGATAAAATTCAATATCAATTAGGTCGCCTTGTGTACATTAGGTGCGTTTTTTTAATCTGTTCTATTCTGTTCTGTTCTGGAACATTAAAAAAACGCCAAGGGAAATTTTAGTTTTTATGTGCAGAAATTACGACTTTGGGCGTTTTAATTTCTTCTAATACTGCATAAAGATCGGTCTTATTTATCTCTTCATTAATTTTTCTCGTTTTTCATCCAGTAAACAAAACAATTTATTTTATTTGTCAACTGTCAACTTAAAAAACGTATGTGAGAAAAGTGAAATTTAAAATTTCCCTTTTGTGCTGGATGCTGTTCTCGATAATTATCGGGGACAAGAGTTTGTATGGAAGCTATTCCAGCACAGAACAGATTAAAAAACGCAGCAATTGTTTGTTAAGTTGAATTATTTCTTTTGGGTTTATGTGGTTTGTTAAATTTACGGTCGGTCATTTCACGTGAAACGAATGGCGCAGTTGGCAGTGATCCTGCCTGCGGCGTCTGAGTTCAATTCTGGGTGGGATAAACATTTATTTAAAAAAATTTCGTCTAACCGTAGGTAACATGAGCAGCAGATCTAGAGATACGGGTCGGCATTACGCTTCAGGAAGTGCTAAGCGTAAAGCAAAAGATGAAAAAGAAAAAAAGAACGAAGCTGTTCTATCAAAAACACGTAAGCTGTCCGAGTTTTTTGATGTTCAAAGTGGTTCTGTTGAATCTACAGAAATTGAGAATGAAAATACAGAAGTTATACCTGTTACCGATGAAGCTACATCTATAAATGATACTGTATTTCAAGAGACCACATTGGGTTCTAGCCAAACAGAACTTAAAATCACAGCAAGTCCTCTCGATCTAGAATCGTCATCTTCAAATAAAAAAACAGTCGAAAGCATATTATTACATGATTCTAATGTCACTACATTTTCAACCCAAAAACAAAACGAAAGTAAAATATACTCCAACGATATTGGTGAATGGCCGAGTAACTTTGATAGAGATTATTGGATTGCAAAAGGAAGCAGCGAACTGCAACATATGAATAGTAATTTTATGTCTTCAAAGAAAATTTACGAAAAAGAAAATAAGCCACGCTTCTGCCAAAAGTTATTTTTTACCTATAAACATAAACTGACGAATCAAACTCACGTCAGAGATTGGTTATGTTATTCGGAAAGCAAAGGACGACTTTTCTGTTTTGTTTGCAAAGTTACTGCTTCAGATAATTCGTCATCACGATTTACGAAAGAAGGATTAGATGACTGGAAGAACGCGCACAATTTGTTGACAAGACATGAAGAAAGCACTCAGCATAGACAAGCAATAATTTCGTTGATAAACCTCAAAAACAAGAAGGTGCGTGTTGATACTCAAATTGTGAGCCAAATTGAGTCTGAGCAAATGTATTGGCGGCTACTTTTAAAACGAATTATTGCAGTAATAAAGTTTTTAGCAGAACGAGGTCTTGCTTTTCGGGGTAGTGATGAAATTGTTGGTTCACCTCACAATGGTAATTATTTAGGCTTATTAGAATTAATCTCCAAATTTGATGCTTTTATGGCCCAACATATTCAAAGTCATGCCAATAAAGGAAAGGGGCATACGTCATATTTATCAAAAACAACATGTGAGGAGTTTATCCAACTAATTTCATCAAGCATACTGGATCAAATTATTTGCGAAATTAAGAGCTGCAAATACTACTCAGTATCATTGGATTCTACTCCAGATATATCCCATGTAGATCAACTGACGCTAATAGTGCGCTATGTTCTGTCATCTGGACCAGTGGAAAGATTTGTTAAGTTCTTGGACATGGAAGGCCATACTGCTGAACAACTTGCTCAAAGCTTATTAAATTTCTTAAGTGAGAGTGGCATTGATATCAAAGATTGTCGCGGGCAAAGCTATGATAACGCCAGCAATATGAGTGGGAAATACAGCGGCTTACAAGCAAATATTAAGAAAATAAATAAGTATGCAGAATATATTCCCTGTCTTGCACACTCCTTAAATTTGGTTGCTAAGTGCGCTGCAGACTGCTGTACAGAAGCATCAATTTTCTTTGATTTTATACAAAACTTATATACATTTTTTTCTGCTTCTACCTATCGATGGGGTCGTCTTACGAACGCACTTAAAGAAAGTACGTCAAAAATCCCTATTTTGAAAAGGTTGTCGGACACTAGGTGGTCAGCCCGAGCTGATGCTACGAAGGCACTTTTATGTGGTTTTACTATTATTAAGAAAATTTTGAAAGACATTTCCAATAACGTGGATCAAAAGGCAGAGTGCCGTAATCAAGCTTACGGACTAGTTTCGAAGATGAGTAAGTTAGAAACGGGAATAATGACAATTGCGTGGAACGGAATCCTAGAACGTTTGCAAGCGACTAATGCCTCGCTTCAGTCGGCTGATCAAGACCTTAACACTGGATACGCCCTTTATGAATCATTGCATGGGTACCTTCAAGCAATGCGATCCACATTTTCAGATATTGAGGCAAAAGCCAAAGATCTGACTGGCTGTGAGGAATATCAGCAAGAGACTTCAAGACGAAGCAAGCGAAATACAAAATACGACCATTACAGCGGCTCAACTACACTCGACGACTTTGTTGAAAATCAAACACCTGGGCAACGTTATGAAACTCAGGTATTTATTGTCATTATTGATAACGTACTGACTGCTTTAGATAAACGTATGAAGGCATATTATAAAATGACTGGCGTTTTTGGAATATTCCGACAGCTAAAATCTCTTCCAACAGAAGAGATTTTGAAAAAATCTTCAATTATCGTCAGTGCTTACGCAGATGATTTGGAGGACAGCCTAGGCGACGAATTAGTGCAGTTCGCTGCATTGCTAAAATCCGATGTGGCTAGTATTATTGACAGCAAGAAGCACGAGGCTCTGGAACTGCAATTTTACAAGCTTTTGTTAAATAATTCTTTAGAATCTTGTTTCCCAAACGTAGAAATAGCCCTGCGCATTTATTTATCTCTCATGATCACCAACTGCAGTGGTGAACGTTCTTTCTCAACATTAAAACGTGTTAAGAATGAATTAAGGAACACGATGAGCCAAGAACGTCTTAATCACCTGACTTTGATGAATATTGAATACGATTTGCTCATGGAAGTCGATATAAATAGTATTATTTCTAAATTTGCCCAAATTAAATCCAGAAAAGTTTGTTTGTAACAGTTTTGTTTTATTTAATACCATAAAGTTGATAACCTTAAGCAAACCAAGGGCCCCTTGACAGAATTTGCTACAGGCCCCGCGCTGGCTTGAAAAGGGAGGTGTTCATGAGAGTGCTAAATACCAACGAGCGCGAAATACGATTGAAGAAGGATACGGTTTTGGGGAAAGGAGAACCGGCAGAACAGATTACATTAGTGGAGTGCGCTCACACGGAACCGGTGGCAAAACCAAAGCCAAAGGCCACGAAATTGGTAAACACAGTGCTCTCAAGTAGTTGTCTTGAACAAAACCAGTATCTCCAGGCAAGAACATTAGTGGAGGATTTTAGTGATATCTTCGCCATGAGAGATGATGATTTTGGAAAAACGAACATCGTCCAACATAGGATCGACACCAGAGATGCCCAGCCAATCAAGCAACCGCCGAGAAGACTACCACTAGCCAAGCGGGAAGAAGCAGCCAATATGATTGAGGACATGAGAAGACAAGGCCTTATAGAGGAGTCGAAAAGCCCTTGGATGTCTCCCGTGGTTCTAGTCAGAAAGAAAGATGGCAGCACAAGGTTTTGCGTGGATTATCGACGGTTAAATGACATCACTAAAAAGGATAGCTACCCATTACCTCGTATCGATGACACTCTGGATACTCTCTCTGGAGCTCAATGGTTTTCTACCCTGGACCTTAAGAGCGGCTATTGGCAAGTCGAAATTCACCCCGAGGACCGCGAAAAGACAGCCTTCTCTGTAGGAAACGGCTTGTGGCAGTTTACAGTTATGCCGTTTGGACTGTGTAATGCTCCAGCAACATTCGAACGACTGATGGAATGCGTTTTGCGAGGACTGACATGGAAGACTTGTCTGGTTTATTTGGACGATATCATCGTCGTTGGAAAAAGTTTCGAGGAACATCTGGGCAATTTACGAGAGGTTTTCCAAAAGTTGAGAACTGCCCAACTGAAACTCAGCCCTAAAAAGTGCGTACTATTCAGAGACCAAGTCAACTATCTCGGACATGTGGTTTCATCCAATGGAGTTCAAACAGATCCTGAGAAAATAACAGCGGTTAAGAATTGGCCCACACCGAAGGATAAACATGAACTTCGAAGCTTTTTGGGACTTGCCACCTATTATAGGCGTTTTGTCAGGAATTTTGCCGACATAGCTAAGGAATTACATAAACTGACAGAAAAGGGAAAACCATTTATCTGGACAGAAAAGTGCGAGGAAAGTTTCAACACACTAAAACGAGGACTTTGCCAAGCACCAATACTCACATACCCGAAGCCAGGCGAAAGATTCATATTGGACACAGACGCGAGTAATGTCGGGATTGGTGCAGTGCTATCACAAAACTTCGAAGGACAGGAGAAGGTCATAGCTTATTACAGTAGAGCGCTGTCAAAATCGGAGCGGAATTACTGTGTCACAAGAAGGGAACTATTGGCAATTGTGGACTCAACTAAACACTTCCACAAGTATCTCTATGGGCAAAACTTCATCCTTCGAACGGATCACGCAGCATTAAAATGGCTGATGCAATTCAAAAATCCTTAAGGACAAGTGGCGAGATGGATCGAGAGACTTCAGTCCTACGACTTCAATATAGGCCACAGAAATGGAAGGAACCATGGAAATGCAGATGCACTCTCCCGGCGACCATGCGTACCAGACTGCAAACATTGTGGACGTATCGAGGAAAAGTGTCAAAGGACGACAGTCGAGCCAACGACAGGATGGGACGACCAGGGACTCCGAGACGCCCAACGCGACGACCCAGATATTTCTTCGATTCTGGCATGGAAGGAATACGAGGAGAAGCCTGAATGGAAGGATATTGCAGAGAGAAGCGAAACCCTGAAGAGCTATTGGGCCCAATGGGATTCATTGCACATCGAGCGAGGAGTGTTAAAGCGCAAATGGGAAACCGCTGACGGTACCTCTCACCGAATGCAGGTGTTAGTCCCTCGCAGTAGAATAAGAGATATTCTCGAGGAGTGTCATAATGGCGCATCAGGAGGACATCTGGGAGTCAATAAAACTTTGGCAAAAATAAGAGATAGATTCTATTGGCTTCACATGCGGGACGATGTTACAGACTGGTGCCGTAAATGCACAATTTGTGCCAGCAGCAAAGGCCCTCGAGTAAAAACAAAAGGAGAAATGCAGCAATACAACGTGGGAGCCCCATTTGAAAGAATTGCAATCGATGTGGCGGGACCTTTTCCAGCATCAGACCGAGGGAATCGTTACATTTTGGTGGTTATGGACTACTTCAGTAAGTGGCCCGAAGCATATGCCATTCCAAATCAGGAAGCTATCACTGTTGCAGAGGAATTAGTGAACAATTGGATCTGCAGATTTGGTGTTCCTCATGAGCTTCATTCTGACCAAGGGAGAAATTTCGAATCTCAAGTTTTTCAAGAAGTATGTAAGATACTCGGAATGAAGAAGACCAGGACGACGCCCCTTCATCCCCAATCCGATGGAATGGTAGAACGATTCGACAGGACAATGCTAGAGCACTTAAGGAAAGTCGTTAGCGAGCACCAGCGCGACTGGGACAGTTATATCCCTATTTTTCTAATGGCATATCGGACAGCAGTTCATAATTCCACAGGACAAACCCCTTGTAGCGTGATTTTTGGAAGACAAATCCGGCTGCCAAGCGACTTGAAATTTGGGACACCTGTTGAAAGCAACGAGTCTACTGGCGGTTATACAGGTGAACTTCGTGATCGACTCGCAGATATCCATCAGCTTGCAAGGAAGAATCTTAAGATAGCCAGTGACAGGATGAAAACTAGGTACGACCTCCGAGCAAACTGTAGCGGATACCAGGAAGGTGACCTCGTTTGGCTGTTCAATCCTCGACGACGAAAGGGCAAGTCTCCGAAACTTCAGCGCCAGTGGGAGGGGCCCTATAAAATCTTAACACGGATCAACGACGTTGTCTACAGGATTCAACAAGGGCCCAAAGCCAAGAAGAAGATTGTGCACATAGACAGGCTGTGCCCATATCATCAGCCGGATCCAGGATGGACAACTGTTCGGGACGAACAGTCCTAAGAAGGGGGCAATGTGATGATTTATGCGCCATCTGTTTGTCAAAAATCATAACCAACGATTGTCGGTAACAACTCTGGTTGATGTCTGAACTAATGACTTATGTACTAAACTAAAATTGGAACGCGCGATAAGTGAAGACAACTTCAAGCTTCTGAACGAAAAGAAAAGAACATACCACTAGGCTCGAGAAAAAGGACTCGAGAAGGTTCCAGAAGTTAAATAAAGGTGGAGCTCGGATATAAAAAGCGGCTTGCAGGCGCTGAGAGAGTCAGTTTTGATTTGAAAGGCGATAAAAGTGTTTTAAAGTGAGAAGTGTTTTACAGTGAAAAGTAGTGATTTGAAAGTGAACTATAAAGCGATAGATAGAATTTAATAGTGCGAGGTAGTAAATTTGAAAGTGATTATAGTGAACTGTAAGAATTGTGTTTGTGTTATTAAATTGTGTTTTGTTTCGTAATAAATAAATTTCGTGTGGATAATTAAAAAGTGTATTCCTTAATTAATCCTACGAATCCGTTAAGCCGTAAAAATGTAACAATACCTTGCTCATGAAAATAGGTCATAGGGTTACAAGAAGAAAGGGTGATATGCAAAAATCTAAAAAAAAATCAATACATCTTACGATTACATTTTTCACCATTCGTAGAAATGTATTAATTCAAACATTAGACAAACATTCTTGACAATGCAATGTGACCATTTTGTAAAAAAATAAAGATGGCGGTTCCAAGATGGCGGCTGATTTTCTCATTTATATTCAACACGGCTATCAAATGAAAGGGTAAGACAAGTGGAGTACAATTAGCGGTGTAGCGTTATTCCAAATTCAAAATGTCGGCCAACAAAAAATGGCAGAAGACTAGAAAGTAGAAAAATAACCGATCAACTTCAAATTTTCTAATCTGACTAATTTGTAAAAAATCAAGATCCAAAATGGTGGCAGATTTTTGCAAATGTGTTCCCCGATATACCGATACAGTTATCAAATGGAAGGCCATTGTAGAATACAGGTAGTTCTGTGGCGTTATGCCAAATCCAAAATGGGGGACAACACAAAGTGGTGGAATACATATAATAGACCAAAAAGTAGAAAATATGTAATATATTTTATAAAATCAATATAAATAAATATATGGGTTCATTTACTTCATTTGAATATATTTTGAGAAAATCACGGAACGGATTGGTTCTGTTTCAGCCTTAACTTCAGTCTCGCGTCGAAGCTGAAACGCACCCTGTAACTCTAAATTTTATATGTATCGAAAATCAATTTTTGCATTTTTTTTTCATTATGCCTTTTTTCCTACAGCGGACTATGCACACATAATCTCTTTTATTTAAAGGCGTTGCAACGCACGCGGGTTTTTGTTAGTTTTTATATAAATGAGTACCGATTTTACTAGCAATCGCTACTGCGTTTGTTGTCATATAACTACCATTAGTCAATTAGGAACAGTTTGCTGCTCCTGCTGCTGCCGTTTCTGAATGGGCCTTATCTCGTTAAACGTTAACACAACTGCGGCTAACATATTCCATTACATATGTAGTATTTGGCCAATGGCATTACAGGTAGTATTTGGCCAATGACGCCAGTAATAGTAGCTTCCTTTTCCATTTCAACTATGGACTTTACGGAGCTAGAAAGCAAAAAAGGTAGAGGTGAAGATCAATTAGTGATGAGCAAACGTAAGAACAAGACTAGACAAGTCTAGTCTAGTCTTGTTCTTGTCTTTTATTGTCCAGTCTGTCTTGTTCTTGTTCTTGCAAGCATAACTAAGTCTTGTTCTTTTTCTTGCTAAATGTGCAAGAACAAGACAAGACTGCAAGAACAAGACCATTTTTGCTCATCACTAGTTTGCGTACAATGCATGCAAAGTCATTATGTACTTATTGTAACAGCATAATGGCACGAGTATGCAATGGGCGCCATTTATGCGAGGTATTGCCCTACTTAGCCAGAAGCCCGGAAAAGCCTGACCAAGAGCGCAATCCCAGACATAAAACAAATCGGAGCTCGTATCCTCCCCAATTGCCGATCCTTCTGTTAGGGGGATTGCTGCCGGCCACACGGAGTTCACTAGCTCGCCGGTTGGGGTCGTGGGGTGTGTGGCCGGGCCAATACTTCTCATGGTTCACCACTTACCTGTGACTATGAAAATTCATATTCAGTTCCAATCCTTCGATATTCTGTGGGTATTATCGCTTAATATTTACCTTTCTTACACCGCCAACATCGCGCGGTGTTTTGAGTCCAAGCCAAGTGGTCAAAAATGTGAATCAACACGGCAGCCAATCACTTCCGTGTTAATATTACGAAATTATTGTACTCTCTTGAGAAAAGGCGACGATTTCAGGTGGACAAACAGATGTGAAATCCAAAGTATAAAAGAATAGCACCAAATATTTTCCTTCGAAATTTGCCGCTGGATGTGCAATGACCGCCTTGCTACACATACTATGACAGTCCTTTTTGTCTGCACGCTGCGAATCGCCCAGAAATGAGAAGCATGATTCTTTGTCGCTGGTTTCTCGACCCCTTTTGGTTTGTTTTTGAAGATATCTTTGTAGTTTCTTTATTGCAATTAGTTTGGGAGCTAACACGGTAGCCGCCACTATTTATTTCGTCACAACCAATATTACAACCGGAAAACAATTTTTTTTACAAATTTCTTTCAGAGCGAAGAAATTCTCTTTTTTTTCCTTCCTACTTTTTTTTCTCTATATCCCGAATAACTTCCTAGATTTCATTCCCGACAGTGATTTTTAGTCAAGCAGTTATTTAGGGATGCCGTGCAAAAACTGACCGTTACATTATGTACAAATGCTTTTACAATTATCATACTAAAAAGTAAATATACACATATGTTTTTATATCAAAATTTCTGGAACATCATAATCAATTTTATATTTTTTGTTTTTAAAAGAATGAGTTTAGAATTTTGCAAGAATTTTACTCTGAGTCTTGCTCTGGGTCTTGTTCTTGCACAGTTAATCTTGTTCTTGTTCTTGCAGGAATAACTAAGTCTTGTTCTTATTCTTGCTAAATGTGAAAGAACAATACAAGACCTTTTTGGCTCATCACTAAAAACAACACCCCGGTCCCTAGCTTGAAATTAGCTGCTCAACGAATTTTTATCGTAATAATAAGGGCTGTGTTGCAAGTAGCGCCGTCTTGTTGGAACCCAATTATCGGCAGCATTCAGCAGCAAATAGTCCGTTGTTGACGCGATAAGGGGTGCAAACTAACAGTTTCGTTCCAGTCGGTCTATTTTTGAATAATTATGGACCGACGAATGAACCACACCCAACCGTTGTTTTGTGTGGATGTAATTGCGACAACATAGAAGTCAAAAACAAACTACGGATACTACTAAATGAAATTAAGAAGCTTCAGAAAAAGTCTTACTATGCACGGTGAATCCCCTTTTATATATTTTACATTTTACAATTAGTAAAGTGTTTGTAACGAATTATGAATTTTTGATAAGTAGATGACGCTGTTAAGTTAAGAAATTTGTATATCTAAGATTTTTTATAGTTTTTAAATTACTATTCAAAAATTTATATTTCAAATTGTTCAAGTTTTATCTCTTATGGAACCGAAAACCTGCGACCAAAGTATCTTAGAATATAAATGCGCTGTACAAACTAAAAATACTTTTTTAAATAAAACAGTTGATAGGTTTTAGTCTTTAATATTTTAGACCAAACAAAAGTACAGTCTTATCTTATGTAAACACTACATACTCTCAGCAGTTTGAGTGCCACAGCTATTCTCATCGTAAACAAAACGTCTCCGGGGGAACGTCAAGGTCGACAAACGTCAATCCTTTTAGATATAAAATAGTTTTCATCTCTTTTTCCTCCTCCGGTGATTTCAGCGTATTTAGATTTAGTGCAGAAGAGAAATATTTCCACCGTGTTAATTATTACAAAAAATAAACAAACTTGTGGAAATGTGAGTAAAATAATTTCAGTTTAGAGCCGAAATACAATTGAAATTTTCCAGCTAGCTTCTTTGGACTTTGCTAACTTAAAAAGAAATTTTTGTGAAGACGCAATAAATAAATTTTCCCGTACGTACGTTTATAGAGCGACATCGAAGCTGTAGGGAAACTTTCAGTTGTGATTCAGCGCAAAATTTTATTATCATTAGGAATTTAGCTTCAGTTATGTTTGCCAATGCACGAGCGAAAATTATTGCACCTGTTTTAAATGAAGTGCCTAAGTGCAGCATACGCACACGCTCCCAATTATATGCAAAGACACCTTACAGTCACACTCATCCAGTCCAGATCAGTGAAGATTCCTTTTATATAGATGTTAATGGTCAGCGTGCTACTATTAGTTATGTGAAAATAGGAAAATGTTTAAGGCTTTATCATGCATCAGTTCCCTCCAGACTGCAGGGGCAAGGAATTGGAAAGATGCTAGTAAAGGTAAGTTTTATTTTGCAAATATTTGATTGGGGAGTTCGATAAGTTTGTCCAAAATCACAGGTAGCAGTAAGTTTTAAACCAGCTTTGCAAAGAACTACAGGATGGAATTGATTTGTACTTGCCAAGGTTATCAGATATGCAGCTTATTGCTTTAATCAATATTATTCAGACTTTGTTTATTCGATACTGCACGAAGCTTTCATTGCCTTACTGTCATTCTATTCGTAAAATAATCCACAACAACAAATTTGTTGTTGTTTTTTAAATTCAACTAGCCGAAGCTAGTGTACCCTTAAAAGAGTCCCTTATCGATTTTGCACCTTGCAGCTAAATAGACTATGAAGCAATGATTAACAACTTTTGAATAGGCCTCTAAACTCTTTTTCTCTCCCTCTCACTGATCGTCTACCCCATGCATCTAAAAATTTGTAATTTACAAACATTGATCTTTGATGAATTACACAAATTATGTTTAATGTTTTACTATGTTTAATAGAGTTCTTCTACCTTTTATAGAAATTTTAGTACTCATTGATATACATATGTTGCAGATTCAAGTAATTAAAAAACTCATAATAAAAACAAAATAATTAGTGAGCACTTCTGGTTCAACAGCACCTCAACAAGCCTTAAAAATGTAATTTTAGAAATTCCTAATATTAAGGCTGGACTAACAGATCTCAAACAATTATTGATAAGAAACTGATTTAAAATCGCCACAGACAAAGAATGTCACTTTACATTTACAAGTATGACAAGAACTTGTCAAGTACTAAAAATGATAATTCTAAAAAAAACTAAGCTAAGGTTTCAAGCAGAAAATAATCCAACATTAATTTGGGTGTATGCCCGTGAATCGTCTTCGTTTTTTAACAGTCAGACCTCGTGAGATATAGACCAGTTTTTTGCCTACCTTCTTTGCGCTTTATCTGTAACATTCGAAGCTCGTCAACATTTGTTCTAGTTCCATGTCTCACAGGCGTATGGAGAAATCGTTCTCAGACTTCTCAGCTATTGTATTCATCCCCACAGGGTCCTCGCGGGATCTTTTGCTTGTGGTATATCTGGTGAGGTAGATTTTGATCTGTTTTTCCTGATTCTTCTTAATAGACTGTGAACTTTTCTCTCTCTCACTATTAATTTTCCCTTTGCCTTATGAAAGCTTCCTTAGAGTATATTTCGACCCTTTCTCCTTGCCGTAGTTTTTCCTGGCGTTTTGACTGTTGAGGAGTCTATTCTTTGATTTATAGATCCCCCACGCGACATTCCTTCATTAAGTCCCCTGTCCCATTTTTGAAACAATCGCTCTTCTTTAAGCCATACTTTTTCAAAAGCGCCATGACTGCCGCTGGAGTTTCATGGTAGCTTATTGCAATACATTCCTTAATTGCAGTCATGATTCCCACATTTCCCACAAATCTTTCATTTAGATTTGCAGAATTTGCTTAAGTGACCAAAATTTTGACACCTAAAATATCTGATTGGTGCTGATACAAATTTGTTCACGTGAGTAGATATGCCGTTTGTGCTCCATGATTTTAACCGCCAGATAACTATGAAAGCAACTAAATAGATTAATTTTGTTTACACCGTGTTTCCTAAGCCTCATAGCAGATGCACTACAGCCAATTCTGGAAAAAGCATGGAACACCTTTACCTTTCCGGAGGATTGGACGGAAGGTAGCATAGTCAAAATACCAAAAAATGGGAACCTAACAATATGTGACAATTGGAGAGGCATCTGTCTATTATCTACTGTGGGTAAATTCTTGTCCCACATTATATTATCAAGGATAAGCGAGGCAGTAGACCGAACGCTTACAAGACAACAGGCTCCTGCTTGGCTATATTAACACCTTGCGAATCATAGTGGAGCAGTTAACTGAATTACGATCCCCCCTTTACCTTGCTTTCGTAGACTATGAGAAAGCGTTCGACTCGGTTAATATGAGCTTTATATGGCATGAACTGCCTGATAAAATAATAGAACTGATAACAGCCTTTTACAACAATTCCAAATGCAGAGTTCTCCATAAGTTATCTGACAGCTTTGAGGTGAGTTCAGGAGTACGACAAGCATGCCTACTTTCGGCACACTATTTCTTATAGTAATAAGCGACATCCTTTTTGGCGCTCTAGATAGTACAACAGGCGGCATACAATGGGGACTGCCTTAAGGATCTCGACTAGTGGGATGATATCTGTTTGCTGGAAGGTGTACATAGAATTGTGTAGGCTCTAGATAGCATCGTTCGATCGCATGCTGTAAACATGTTAAGGGCTACCTACGAATCGCTTTATTCAGCGAGTGTCAAAAACGAATAGAATATATGCCGATCGAATCAATCTATTTTCTATTTCGTAGCCGTTGCGTGTCAAACTTGCATGGGTGCAATGACATGGGATTGTGTTGCTATTTCCGTGGGTTCCTGAATGCGCGTGTAGCATAAACGGCTGTCGTAGTTATTTTCTTTGTGACCGTCGCTCTTAGTATGCGCACACAATGAATTAATTTTGTCGGTACTTTCGCCTTTTCCGGCGAAAAAGCGTGCCCTACGAGTACTACCCCGATGCCATCCGCGAACCGGATCGAAACTACTCTTTTTGGGAGACGTAGCCTAAATACATTGTGATCCACAGGAGGGGACCGAGGATAGATCTCTACGGTACTGCACATGCTGTTCTGCACACCGTGGGCCTATCTTCCGACTCACAATGAAGTGATCTACCTTCTAAGAAAGGGTTTTGCCTAATAACAATTTCGAAGGGTAATCAGTTTGTCAGACTACCCACCCGGGCCCAACAAGATCCGCCGGCACTGAATTCTGCTACCTCGGTAGTATTATTATCGAAACTGGCGGTGCAAAAGAAGACGTCAGTTCCAGAATAAATAAAGCATGAAGCGCTTATGCATGCCTGTTTCGCATATGGAGATCAACGGAGATCTCAACTAACACCAAATTGCGGCTGTTCCACTCCAACGTTAAGGCAGTTCTTTTGTACGGTTGTGAAACATGGAAAATCACCCAATTCATCACAGGGCGCATGCAAGTTTTCATCAACAGATGCCTACGTCGTATCTTAAAAATCCGTTGGCAAGATAGAATTTCAAACGAAGACCTATGGCGCCGTACCGGCCGAGGAAGGATAGACGACCAAATCAGGCGAAGGACAGAAATGGATTGGCCACACCTTGTGGCGCAAAACGAAAATCTAGCCAAAAAACCCTTCCTTGATTGGAATCCGCAAGGAACCGGTCGTGCTGGAAGACCTAGAAAAACATGGTGAAAAACTCTTAGCAGAGGCCGCAACAACTGGGATAACCTGCACGGAGCTAAGAGCTGTCGCACGAAATAGACTCCGCTGCAGGGCAACTATTTCCGCCCTATGTCGCGTGAGGGATTAAAGAGGTATAAGTAAGTAAGTAAGTTGGAGGAAAACTCTCGTGCAGGAGGCAGAATGGTAGTATCGGTTAAAAAAGAATACGAGGCGAACGGAGACTTCGGTTTCCTGTTAACACCTCCGCCTTGTAAATGAAAGGAGTTGTGGTAGGAAGGATTTCACAGAAAAGGCATCAAGTTGGAAAAGGTAGTGCAGATGTCACGTATACGTTTGTTTCTTTTAGAATTACGCATATTGCGCTTTTGTCCTTTACCTCACTAAATTGCTAAATCTCAGAGTTATTTATTTTTAGTGTTGTCGAGCACTAATCATTAATAGTAGAGGTCATTCTGTGCGATATTTTTTTTGTTTTACCACATAAATGAGCTTAATCTATTGTTCTGATCACTGTGTCTTCTCTATTTTCATGTTTCATGTATTATGTAAAACTTTTTCCAATAAGTCATTCCAAAGCGTTGAAATATCCATTTCGGATTTTAGTTAAACTTGTCGAACTACTTTACCTGATATTTAAATAAAATATATATTTTTATATATGATAAATCTTTTATTCTTTCAGGGAACTTTTGAGTATATAAATGCGAACAATCTTAAAATGAAATTATATTGCAATTTCTTGCAACATTATTTTTCCAAATACGGCCAGAAATATCAAAGATTGTTATGTACCGCAGAAGATGAGAAAGATACTAAATCTACATCAACACCAAAAACTACTGTCGCAAAGAAATCTAATGATGAATTACAAGTTCACCGTACTTCAAATCAGTTTTATATAATGATTAATAATCATCGGGCCTATGTGGCGTACGAAAAGAAAGGAAATCGTATAATACTTTCTGAAACACTTGTTCCTGATCAGCTAGGAGGGCGCGGTGTTGGGAAGATTTTAAGCAAGGTTTTATTAGTATTTTTTTTATAATATCACGCCAATTATTAAATAATTTTGATAGCCTAAGCTTAGTTTAAGAATGATTAACAAATGTTTTTCTTTGACTAAGAGTCGCTTAATATCCTACCAATGGCTATACAAATATTTTTTTTTTCAGGCTGTTTTTGAATATGTTGCTGCCAATAATCTAAGAGCCAAAGTGGAGTGTGACTTCCTCCAACATTATTTGCAGAAATATGGAAGAAAATACCAACGTTTTATAGAAACGGACTAATACGAAGTAGAAACATTGTTTTTTTTAGTAACAATATTAATATAATAAAAATAAAAAAAACATGGATGAAAACGATTACATAAGTTTAATTTTATACTATGGTAGATCAAAGTTCTATCATTCCATGCAAAAGACCGCCCTCGATGGGCTAGCAAAGCATCCAGAAACTGCATCTTTTCGCCTATTTAATGGTATTGCTTTAGCTCTTGGTAATCGTGTACAAGAAGGAATACGAGAGCTTAATCCGCTAAAAAATGAACATGATTTAGCAATGGCTGCTATATTGGGGTTAATCTACGCTCATAAAAGATGCACAGTCGTTGATAAAGAAGCAGTTTTAAATCTAGATGCAAAATTAAAAGAAGAAAGAAAGAAACTAACAGCTAACTCTGCGTATTACGCTGCTGTCTTCTTGCTTTTAAGTGGAAAAGTTGAGAAGGCAAGGGAATATACAGAGAAGGCTTTGCGCATGAATAATGACTTTACAAATGCCTTAATTCTAAAAGGCTGGACGGAATTGTATTTAAATCCTAGAGCTAGTAAAAGTTTACTCGATCTATTCGAGAGCGTTTTAAGTAGAGGAAAGAACATCGATGCATCGCTGGGTCAAGTGAGATACTATCAAGTAAATAATGATTTTGAAAATGCTATTTTAGTTCTGAATAAACTCTCAGTACGTTTTCCTGAGCTTAATATCCCGCTAATAGAGAAGATGGAAACACAGCTATCCAGCTGGAATTGGGATCATGCATTTGAAACTGCACTTCGTATAATCAATTTAGAACCAATAAACATTTCAGCTCTGCGTGTTAAAGGATTGCTCTTAATATGTCGCGAAGGTAATGCTAAGCTAGGGGCACAGACATTACAGCAGTTACTATTAGCTGTGGAGAAAGTTGAAATGAACAACCTGAAGCTAATTCTGCAAATCTGTCAGTTATTTTCAAGGATTTGTGGTCGTAACGCCGAAATTCTCTCTATAACATTTAAATACGTTGAAAGAATCGTTCAAATATCGCCCGGCAATGCAGAATTCATCACAGAACTAGGTTATCAGAGTATTTTACTAGGAAACTACAAAGAAGCTTCAAAATATTTTCGTTCTGCTACTAAAGTTGACGACAGTTCAATCTACGCATTGTGCGGCTTAACTTTGTGTCAAATGGCTGAAAATGGCACTACTGAACAAGTTCGACAGCAAATCGAGTTTTTAAATGAAATACAAGGTATTAACAAAATCCCTCTTCTGTTGTACATGACAGGACGGATTGCAGACACTGGAGATATCGCTATTGGATACTTGATAGAAGCTTGCGAAATTCATTTTAAGAACTTGAAAACTCTATCATTTGGATCTGAATATCTCTTAAAATTTGATCCAGACTTTCTACTACAAATAGCAAATGAACTTCTGCAACATTCACCTGTGCAAGTAGTTGTCAAAGTTGGTGCGACTATATCCATAGATTCCTTGCATATTTCGTTAAAACATTCTTTAAATATTTTGGAAGCTGTTGTGAAGGCATGCCCAGGATTAGTTCGTGGGATTTATATGCTGGCAAAAGTTGAATTTTTATGCGGTGAATTGTCTCTTGCATCAACAACACTAAATAAAATTTTAAACGAAATCGATCCAACATACACTGATGCTCATTTATTAATTGCTCAAATCCAAATCCAACAGAAACAGTTTCAAAAGGCAATTCAAAGCTTGGAAATTTGCTTATCTCACAATTTTGCGGTTCGAGAAAATCCAATGTATCATTTACTTAATGGTATTGTACAGAAAAGTCAGCAACAGTTTGAAGATTCTCAAAAGAGTTTTGTGACAGCGATGAGCTTGATTGGAATTAAAAATGTTGGTAGCACAAATATTAAGGTTGCTTCGCCACCCAAGGCTAAAACAGGCGAAAAACCAACATTAGCTCTAGCAGACAAAGTAACTTTGTTTTTGGAATTGATTGATACTTATATACAAATGGGTCAGACAATTGACAGTGAGAAATTAATGCAGAATGCTTTAGAGGAGTTTGCACATACCCCAGAAGAAGGTCGATTGGTAATTGCTAATGCGGAATTGGCTTTGCAACATGGAAACGTTAATCGAAGTATTGATCTTTTGAAGAATATTCAGCCAGGGCAAACTTATTATTTGCAGGTACATATTTGTGATCTTTTTGTGGTAAAGATGTTGTTAACAATGTGTTTTTGTTATTTTCTTCATAGGCAAAGACTCGACTTGCTAACATCTACTTGCATCAGCGCAAGGATAGACTTGCCTTTGCTCAGTGCTTTAAAGAACTGGTGGAGAATTGTCCAGAGCCAGAAAGCTACTTAATGCTTGGTGATGCTTATATGTCTATTCAAGGTAAGAATATTAAGGCTTCACGTATCACTCAATTATAAAGTTATTAAGGACTTGTTTCTATTAAATTTAGCCCATTATAAATCAAAAATAAACAAAAATGTAACATTTAATGCGGTGCAGTATGCCCAAGTTATGTCCTTCAGTACAGAATCTTGCTCCCTCGAAAAATGTAAGAAATATCTCCAATTCGTGTTTACAATCTCACCTCGCCGCAGCTCAAATTGAATATTTTACCAGCGAGCAACTTTACTGTCGTAAACGAGGTAAGAAATGTCTCTCCAGTTCCTGCTGACAATCTCACCTCGACTAATTTCAAATTGGATATTTTACTGCCTTAAAAGAAGTAAGAAATGTCCCTCCTCTCCAGTTCGCGTTTGCAATCTCACCTCGCCGCAGTTCAAATTGGATATTTTACTGCCGCAAAAACGTAAGAAATGCATCTCCACTAGGTAATTTACAATCAAACCTCGCGTGTAACGAGATAGAACACGCTCATATACCAGTAGGACATTATTTTTGAACCGATACATTTACAAAAACTGAGGGCTCATTACAATTTACCATCGTATAAGGGACAAATGTACTACCTTGTGTAAGTTCGGACAGTCCGTCAAGAGCTAAATTCAGAACACGCATTAAGTCATCACTAAGTCTCCAGATATTGCCTTCAATAAGTCCTAACGATAAATGTAGGTAAATCTGTACGTTATTTACGTATAAGTGAATCAAACAGTGATTCACTACATTAGGTAGTTCATTTATAAATAGACTAAATAATATGGGGCCGTATTTGGTTTCTCGACACGATGGATCGACTCGACAAAATAAGCTTCTCGACTGTCTCTAAGTGTCATATTTGGCAAGCGCGGCCATACAAAACCATCAAATTGTGGTATTACTCCAAGGGCAGCAAACCACGTATATTTAATTTAAAATATAAATTGCTATAAGTTTATTGCATGCATAAATTGAGCTTTTTAATTATCGTCAAACGTCTTTATCGACACGTAAAGAGACGATATCGTGTCGCCAAATGCCAATTTTGGTTTATCGACAGAAGACAATGTCGACTCGAGAAAACAAATACGGCCCCAGGTAGTTTGACCACATTCAATGAATAAGGAATTAATGTCAACGTTATTGAAATCGCAGTAAACAGACTCTTTGTATGAACGAGTATACTGATCCAATTTTGCGGAAGGTGTAAGCTGTGAAATAGATTTAACTTTGTTTGGTTTAGTAGACAGAACAGGATTTAATTGCGATGAAGAGAACTTGCTGTACTAAGTTTGGAATTTGATTTAGCACTGATAAGTCAATGGTTTGCAGGAGAAACAGTAAGCTATCTGAAACTTCGATTCTAATAAGAATAATAACATTGAAATCACCGGCTATAATGATATTATCGTAACAATGAGTTAAATATGAAAGGCGGCAGAATTACTGTAGGGTAGTAAACCGAAGATTATATACATTTTTCTAGCCCTGTGTCAAGTTCAACAATGATATACTCAACACACACCAGAGCTGGAGCAATGAAGCAATGTAGACTTGAAACAATTCCTGCCGTACATAGCCACACCACCACCCCTTTTTCCTAGTCTATCATTTCGAAAGATTTTGAATTCATTGATTGATACTAATGTGAAGGGGGTGTGCTGCTTTAGCCAAGACTCGCTCTCAATGACTTCATGAGTCTTAGTGCCTGCTACCATTAGGTTGAACTCAACAAATTTAATCACTAACCTATGCACACTTATGAGAAGATTAGTCTTCTACTTCTGTTCTCTTTATTTGTTAATACATTATAGTAACCCCGAGTATTATTTCCTATATTAAAATATCGTTAAGGTCATCACTATCATCATACTTGGTGCTACAGCCCTCTGTGAACCTTGGCCTCCCCAAGAATTTTTTCCCAGCGCTCTTGGTCTTGCAGTTGATAATCCCAATTGTGCGTAAGTCTATGAATGTCGTCTAGTTGATACTTATTTCTTAATCGCATCATATGTTTTTTTACTCCTACTAAATTTCAAGAGTAGTTCCAACATTTTAGTAGATTGGTGTAGTTGCTGTCCCAAACATTTTATGGGGAAAGGACATACCAAACTTGCGGGCAACTTCTGCTAAGTATTAACATTTAAGAAACGTTACTCGATCGGTTAAGTTTTCTGCAGCTATCTCTCGCTCTATTAGTTGAAGAAGACCGGACTTCAGCGGACTTTTCTCTAATAAAAGATGCTTTTCTTCTAAGCCAGCCATTAGCCAAACGGGTATACTGCTCTGTTTTTGATTCCACAAGCATGGACGAGATTTTTTTATACAGAAGGCGTGTACACGGGAGGTACCATTTATTCACAGTAGAAACGCACGTAAGTAAATGGTGACAAATGGATTAATAAAAGATTGTAAAAAAGCTAGTGAAAAGCCAAATCCAAATTCAGCACTATGAACTTTTAAAATGAATGTTTTGGTCTGCGTATTAGTCTTTATGCATTACACCCTGTATAGTGTGTTTCCTTTTTTCATTATACCTTGCCCGTTTCAGCGCATCTCGTGTATAGCCAGAAATGTTGCTATCATTCTCTAATCCATACCTTTACTTTCAGAACCCGACTTGGCTATCAATGCATACAAAGAAGCACTTAAACAAAATCCTCGAGATTCGCTACTTGCTAGCAAATTGGGTAGAGCCTATGTTAAAACTCATCAGTACGCCAAGGCTATAAATTACTACCGCGAGGCTATTATGAATCCAGATCATATTGGCTTGAAGTTAGATTTAGC
The DNA here is from genome assembly GCA_949987705.1 of Thereva unica. NCBI lineage: Eukaryota > Metazoa > Arthropoda > Insecta > Diptera > Therevidae > Thereva > Thereva unica. The sequence goes on from OX465283.1 coordinate 45,090,579, forward strand.
TGAATTATATCTAAAACTTCGTCAATTTGCAAATGCCGAACAGACATTAGTTGATGAAATCGATATAAAGAAAATGTAAGTAGAAGGTTTATAAGTTGAATTTAATTAAAATCAATTTAATTTTAGTGATGAAAGTGATATATCAGCGCTACAGATTCGCACTAAACAACTCCTTTTATTAGCCCGTATTCGTGAAAAAGCTGGAAATCTTAACTCATCTTTGGCAACGTTGCAAGAAGCTAGAGATAATCAATACAGAGTCCAGAAGAGAATTAGCATTGAACAATCTGGAAATCTTCAAGAACAGCATAAAATTTTATCAAAGTAATCATTCATAATATAGTTTATGTTTTATAGTTTAATAATTTGACTTATTTTAGAATATGTGTTTTAATGGCCGAACAATCAATGAGCCTCAGAGATAATGAACAAGCCTTGCATCACTATAAAGAAGCCCTTAAATTTTCACCACATGAAATCTCGATTCTAGCTTCACTAGCACGCCTTTATATGCAGGTAAAATAAATAAATGTCCTAGTTGTGCTCAAATTTTATTTTTAATTCTATCGCAAGATTAATCATATGGATCAATGCAGAGAAATGTGCACTCAAATCCTACAAATAGATCCAAACAATGAGGCAGCATCAGTTATGATGGCGGACTTATCTTTTAGAAAAGTAAATATTTTGTTTCTTTATTCGAATAATTTCATTACATTTAAATCTAGATGGACTTTGAAAACGCTGCATATCACTTCTCGCAACTCCTACTATCGCAACCAACCTATTGGACAGCATTAGCCAGGCTTATAGAAGTTATGCGTAGATCTGGCACCTTACCAGATGCAATGGCATTTCTTTTAAGAGCCGAGCAATCCTTTCCAGATGCATCCGAAAGCGCTGGATACAACTACTGTAAAGGCCTTCTCGAGTGGTACAATGGCAATCCTAATGCCGCACTTCGCTTTTTCAATAATGCACGACGAGATTCAGAATGGGGTCAGCAAGCAATTTTTAATATGATTGAAATCTGCTTAAATCCAGATGGCGATTTACCCACTGATAACGAAAATTACGAAGATTTAGAGTTCAAAGATTCACGATCAATGGCACTTCGAACAGCTGAGCGTCTACTAAAAGAGCTCCGTCCAAGACCAGGTGGAATGGATAATGAAGCGGTCAATCACAGCCTGTTGAAAAACTTCTTGCAACTTGCAACACGTCAGAAATTCAGTATTGAATCAGCTTTGAATGATTTTACAGAGATTGCTTCTCAAGAGCAGTACAAAGATTTGGTTGGGCCAATTTTGGGAATTTCTTCAGCTTATGTTATGTTAAAACAAACTCAGAGAGCTCGCAATCAATTAAAACGTGTTGCTAAAAATGCATGGAATTTTGAAGAAGCTGAATACTTGGAACGTTGCTGGCTACTTCTAGCGGATTTATATGTACAGTCTGGTAAATACGATATGGCACAGGAGCTACTGAACAGGGTCTTAAAACACAATAAATCATGTGCAAAAGCCTATGAGTGCCTTGGTTACATTGCCGAAAAGGAACAATCGTATAGAGCTGCCGCTATAAATTATGATTGTGCTTGGCGATTTGGTGGTAAATCTAAACCACAAATTGGGTATAAACTTGCTTACAACCATATGAAGACCAAGAGATATGCTGATGCAATTGATGTTTGCCAGCAGGTTCTAAAAGCCCATCCAGATTATCCGTCGATTAAGAAAGACATTTTAGATAAATGTCGAAATAATCTTAGATGTTAGTGGATAATTATTATGGATTTCATTACATTAATGCACGTTTTCTATGCATTTTCACATTCCATTTAATTGTTTGATGCAACAATGTCACAGATGCCTTACTTTTTAACAGAGTTTTAATAAATTTCAGTTAGCTGATGTCATGGCTTTATTAATTTTTCTAGTAGCAATTATCTTAAGGTAATTCATCATTAACACAATTTATTTAGTCTTATTTTATTTTAATTTTTATTATGTTCTTATCATATTTTCTCATCAGATTTTTTTTTTTTTTGAAGATGCTCAACCAGGGGCAGCGGAGCATAATCATTGTGGGTTGACAGATAACCATTAAAATGTAAAAAGTTAATCGATCAATTTGTTTACAAGCTGTCTGTTGAGTTATAGGGCAATTTGGGAGGGTTGTAGATAGGGCGTTTATGAAGCTAGAGACAAGAAAAAATGTTAGTAATACATTCGACGGTGTCGAAAGCCTAATACATATTTTTAAACGCGAAGGCCTTTTACCAATGCGGTCCTCCAACTGAGTACTAATCACGCCCAGTGCTACTTATCCTCTGCAATCGACCAAAACCCGGTCTCTCGAGTATGCGAAATGTGACCCTTCGCGGTCACCAATGTAATTGCCTGAAATATGAAGCAATGTAACAACAAAAGCTAACGCTGTGTATGAATAAAACTAAAGCTAAAGGCTGATATTATGATTTCCCCATTTAATTTGTAATGATATTGCCTCTTAGAGCCTTTATGAGAAACTGATAATGCATACCTCACTTCAGTATCGCTGATTTTTTTATGGTGTTTATGAGGAAATTTGAAGGTAAGCCCTCATTCGGCATGCCCCTTATTTGCCACCCGTGGTCCTTATGTGGAGCATATAAGGAAATTCCTCTTTCGGCAGGCCCCATTTTCCACATGGCATGGAGCCCACACGTTACATGAGGCAATCTCCGTTTTAAATGCCAGTGGGGTTTACAAGGCTTAGGCTATTCAGTTATAAGTTCTTAATATCTCTAATATAATATATTAAGTTTTCTTACGAAGAGCCTTGCGCTTGTGGGTGACCCTTTGACCACGCAAGCCAAATATTTAGGAGTGACGCTAGATGCAAAGCTTAGCTGAAACGAGCACATGGACACTCTGAAGAGCAGGATGCAAAGGTCCTTGTAGGCCTCGGGGCCTCGGTAGTCTAGGGGTAAGGCGCCTGACTGCTATCCTAGGGGTCCCGAGTTCGAAACCCGGCCATCCCTACGGTCCTTCGCCTTTTCCACTTTCCCACCTACATAACTTTCCTTCTTTCTTCTTCCCTCTTTACATTCCTGACTCCTCGTGTCGTAGCCTTCCTTAGGCCTTCCCCGCTCCACCAAAGCGCATGTCATCGGTTGGTTGAAGAGATTCAACTCGTTTTAGGAGGCATAACACTCCAGCGAGTTGTTTCTCGATGCCCGATGTCCGAGTCGCGATAGTAATGGTGGGAGTAGGTGGACTGAAAATATCGCGGGAAGGTTGTGGCGGTTCCTTCCTCCCCGACTAGAGCTGCTGTTCGACAATGCACTCTATACGAAGAAAATAGATTGTCAACAAAGGGCCTTTCCTGAGACTCTAGTCTTTCACATAAAAAAAAGGCTTGCGGTAGGGCTTGTAGATCCACATGTGGTTTACAACCGAAACTCATCTACTGGATATACATCAGCATCATTAGACCCATGGTAACTTACGGGGCTTTAGTTTGATGGCACAGAACGGAGTTTCATAACTAATTTAGGTAAAATTCAAAGAATGGCCTGCCTTTCTATCACTGGGGCCATCTCCGCACTTCCCCGACGGCAGCGCAGGATAGTCTTCTCATGCTGGTACCCCTCCACCTTGAGGTATAGAAGTCCACCACAAACGCGACGCTGTGGCTGAAAGAGAATGGCCACCCGGGCATTCTGTAATAATCAACATTATAGAAGAGATTCGGGAAGCGGCGAAATCTCAAAATTTGAGCAAAGTTCTGTTAACATACAAGATAGGCTAACCTGTACTTTCCCTAAAGTATTGCCGGGTGGACTAGTAAGGTGCACGGATGTGAGGTACAAAACAGAGACAAGTGTGGGTACCGGAATCTAGAGCTAAAGCCCTAAATTTAGTAGGGCGATAAGTCTAGGCACCCTAGTAACAGTCTTTCAGGGTGTGCACTATTCTGGCATGTATTCATGAAAACGTAATCTTCTTTGATAGCGAAATTCGTTTGGGACTGCCAACGAGCTCTTGGTGAGCTGGGCGTTCTCAATAAAGTTACGCTTGTCTGGATCCCGGGTCACCGGAGCTTCAAAGACAATGAAAAGGCGGATGCTCTGGCTAAACAGGTCGCTGACATTGCGTTCATCACTCCAGAGCCGGCTATCGAGGCATCCACGAGCTTGTTGCAAAGGACCCTGGCCGATCAGATTTTGATGAACATAATTAACGCTGGAGGTCCACGCCTGGTCTGGCGTCCTCTAAGCGGTTCCTTCCTGTGCCGCCTGCTCACACAGCCAAGGAATTGATAAGGCGCAGCAAGAATGATGTCAGGACACTTGTTGGCTTGATTACCGGACACTGCGCCCTAAATTACTATTTGTGAAGGAGAGGCAGGGCGGATGACCCAACCTGCAGCCTTTTTTTGGAGGAGGATAAGCCTGCCCTTCACGTTCTCTGTAAGTGCCTATTACGGGGAGAATCAAGATTTCTTTGTTCGAGGAGTCCCTGCTCGAATATTCAAGTCTAAGTGACAAGACACTAGGCAGACTGCTGAATTTGTTCAAGCGGTCTGGCCTGCAAATAGGAGTGTGGTACAACAGGTAAAATGAATGGCCTTGGACCTTCACACCCAAAAAAGATGTCACGTTAGTGTTGTGATTAATATTGTGAACAATGATTATTTCGGTAATAGGGATAAATTTGTCATGGCTGCCACATTACTACGGGGGGGCTCTAAGGGCCGATGGTATAGAAAATGGTACTATCGCCAATGAGTTTGATAATCCTTTTTTGTACTTTATCTTTTCACCTTAAGGTGGTTTTCGAAGCCAGAGGACTGCGAAATAAAATGTTGCGAAAATCGAGAAAAGCGATCATGCAATGCAAATTCGAATCGGTTTGATACGATTGCTATCGAAAATTTACCACACTTATAAAATGTTAAATATTGGTATGAGGTTGTCTGCTTTCACAGTATTGGAAAGAATTCCTAACTTAAGTAGGGGATTCGAATTCGTGCAAACGGACATTTTTCAATTCTCGTAGTAACCTGAAGTGACAATTGTCGAAAAAAGGAGAAGATAATTTCGAAATCATTCATAGCCAATTGTCACGAAAAATTTTTATGTGCTGGGATAATTTTTTTTAAAAACAATAAAAATGTTTTTATTTTTATATTCTCGAGCAGAGCAGACATTTTGATTATTTCGTTGCTTTCACTTTCTTCAACTAAAACGACTTGTCATGTCGTGACGACTCGAGTTTTACCACAGGGGTCAAATTACTTTCTGTTCTTTCGGAGTCTCCATCTTTCAACAAGTTTTGTCACACATTGTCTCAACCACTTTTAGTCTTGTTACTCATCTATGAGAATACCAGTTTAAAATGATGTTGAAAAAAATGTGAGGTGACTATAAGAATAAGGGCCACTATTCTTGCTGCCAGAGTCAAACCTAAGTTAGGCTCGTTTTTGCCGAAAACGTAAGGTCCGGGAGCCGACGTAACAATTGGTCAAACATTTGATCAATTTTGGTACTGATGTAAAACGATTAAAAATAATGTTTTAAGAATGAAATGGACGGTCAGCTGGCCAAATTGGGGGCGGAAGGAACAGCAAAGGGAGCGAAACTTGTTAAAAAAAATTAAAAAAAAAAACATATGATCATTATTTATTTTATATTGTAGTCAAAGATTATCGATAAAAGTATTAGGAAAAAACAGTCAGCTGGGCTAACTGCGGGTATTTCGTCGTCAGCTGATCGGTCAAACGCGTAAAAAAAAATTTTTTTTTAAAAACATTTGATCATTTACAAATTTTTTTATTATGTTACTTTGATCATTCTAATGTTCAAAAATCGCAATCAGCTGGCCCTTTGTTAAGGAATTAACCGTCAGCTGGCCGCCGAAAGGTCAAATTGCCGTTTGCATTTTCCGAGGCGCGCTTGGCCTTTAAAGCTTAAGCTGACGGGGTTTCTACTCACAAACGATCAGCTCATCCTGTTTTTTCTCAATTTTATAAAATTTTTTAAAAAACTGTTTTACTTACAGGAATGATCAACCATTTTTTTTAAATTTATAGCATATTGTTTCTTACTAAAAAGTGAATTTTCACCTTATTATTAATGTAAATAAATATTACATTGAAAGTAAACTTGCAGGATTAAAAAACACTAATATTTTCAGTCATTATTTTTATGGAAATTATGAAATTATGAAATCTTTTTAACACAGATAGAAATTTTTGTTTTGTTTTTTAAATGTAATTTACATAGCGTTATATTAATTTTCCTCTTCTCCGGTTAATTCAGACTCAGAACTATTAGTCCGGGAGCCGACGTAACAAAAAAGTCAAACATTTGATCATTTTAGGTACTGATGTAAAACGATTAAAAATAATGTTTTAAGAATGAAATGGACGGTCAGCTGGCCAAATTGGGGGCGGAAGGAACAGCAAAGGGAGCGAAACTTGTTAAAAAAAATTAAAAAAAAAAACATATGATCATTATTTATTTTATATTGTAGTCAAAGATTATCGATAAAAGTATTAGGAAAAAACAGTCAGCTGGGCTAACTGCGGGTATTTCGTCGTCAGCTGATCGGTCAAACGCGTAAAAAAAAATTTTTTTTTAAAAACATTTGATCATTTACAAATTTTTTTATTATGTTACTTTGATCATTCTAATGTTCAAAAATCGCAATCAGCTGGCCCTTTGTTAAGGAATTAACCGTCAGCTGGCCGCCGAAAGGTCAAATTGCCGTTTGCATTTTCCGAGGCGCGCTTGGCCTTTAAAGCTTAAGGCCCTAATACACTCAGCGACGAAGTCCAACATGAAATTCAGTTCCAACAACAAAATATTAAGGGAAGCTTAAAAAAAAATACAGTCACAAAATTAAACTAACCCAATCTCAAAAACATCCTAACACAGTCAAAATTACCTGTTGTGCACTGCTTGCAGTGCACAACACGGCCGCCGGAGGGGAAATCTTTGCACAATAAAGGGGTTCGGCTGCATTCGTATGTCTTGTTGGGCTCTACTTTATGAGTGCGTGCCCGAGGTAAATTTTCTGGCGACTTTCAAGAAATCTCTTCTGCGGTGTCGCCGGCTAGAAATTGAAGCCAGTGTTAGATAATTATGAATGGAAATTGAATTAATGTCGCAGTAATGCACTCTACGAACTTGTTCCTGTCATGGGATATGGAATAGATCTTTTTTGTTTGATATTTAAATTTTTCATTCATGTGAAATTTTGATATCGCTGCTTTTGCTGATTTGAAATTTAGCAAGTGCTAGATACTAGTTTTTTTTGTTTGGCTCCCACCCCCTTTACTAAAAAATCTGAAAAACACCCCCGACTTTCCGAATTTCCGGACCTCCTACCAAATTAACCCAGAGGTCCAGCAAAGCCCATATTTACATACAAAAATAATAAAAACCATAAAAAATGAATTTACGCAAAATTTATCTACACTCATGTTGTAAAATACCTGTGCAAGGGATACACCTTTTTTGCGAATCTAGTTCCGGGAAGTTGTTACGGCTAAAAAGACAATAACGAAAAACAAGGATGTCATAAAACTTAATTATTACATGAAGGTAGTATTTGCCATTAAAATATTTTCTTGGGTTTTTCATAAAGCCAAGATAATAAACACCGATTGATCACTACCTGACCACCGGCAAGAATCCCTAAATTCTCAAATCAAGGAAATCACCATCAAGCAAGTCATTAAAATTCTTGCCAAACAAACCGATTTTTCCTCAGATTTTATTTTTTCCCGAAAATACGATCACCATCCATGCCTGCAACAAAAAAGGTTTGAAATTTCCCCTGCAAAAGCCGAAGCAGAAGCTCTCACTTATACAAACGCATCTCGTGTATGATTACGCAAATGCTTTTATACAGAATACAACTAGCGCAGAGATTTGCTTGGAGCGGAAATTTGATGTATTAAAACTGAAGAATTTTAGGGAATTTTCGTTCTTAAATTTTGTGGACAATTTTTAAAACATAATTTACTCATGAAAGAAGGCTAAAATTCAAAAATTTTCCACCATGAATAGCTAGATAATCGATTTAAGTTTATCGTACATTAAAAAAATTTTAAAATTTTTCCACCTAAATAGGAGTATTTTCCGGGCGCAGGTACGGAACTTTGAACCATTATAACTAATATACTAATAAAAAATATTAAAATTTTCCACCATGAATAGCTAGATTTATGTTTTCTTAAAAATACCTAATTTAAATTATTTCATTTGGTTGGATAGTTTTCTTAATATTCGCGGGCGCGCGATACCCTATAATTGCTCGATTGAGTGTATTAGGCCCTTAAGCTGACGGGGTTTCTACTCACAAACGATCAGCTCATCCTGTTTTTTCTCAATTTTATAAAATTTTTTAAAAAACTGTTTTACTTACAGGAATGATCAACCATTTTTTTTAAATTTATAGCATATTGTTTCTTACTAAAAAGTGAATTTTCACCTTATTATTAATGTAAATAAATATTACATTGAAAGTAAACTTGCAGGATTAAAAAACACTAATATTTTCAGTCATTATTTTTATGGAAATTATGAAATTATGAAATCTTTTTAACACAGATAGAAATTTTTGTTTTGTTTTTTAAATGTAATTTACATAGCGTTATATTAATTTTCCTCTTCTCCGGTTAATTCAGATTCAGAACTATCTGAATTTTCAGACAATGAATCCTCCGACCCAAAACTTGAAAACTCACTGTCAATATCTTCCTCTTCACTTTGTGCAACAACATCTGCAAAAAATACATTTTATTTTATTATGATTATTATATGTGTACATTGATTTAAGTGGCGACTTATGCAGAATACCTTTGTCAAGATCATGCTCACTAGTAATGATTTCTATTGACGGAGGTAGTTGCTCACCAGCAAACCATTTAAAAGAATATTCGTTATCCTTTTCGTCCCATCCATAATCAGTTGGTTTACATAAACATTGATCTGATTGGTGCGCGCTGCGCCACAATTTGGTTATGTATATTGTACGCAAAAGGTGCTGTTTCAATTCTGCAAGCGATGGTGGCATTTGTGAACCATCAATATTGTTCAGAGGTAGTTGAAACGTTTCTTCATTTACATCAAATTTGTAATTTCGAAGAAATGTTGCTACTCTTGCATCATTTACTTTACATATATTCTTTAAATTGTAGATGATGCATACAAATTCTTCTATGATAGGCATTATACTATCTACAGTTTCAAAGTTTAAATTGTGTAAAATACTAAACGCATTAATGATTTTTTTTGCTATTTTTAAGTATTTTAAAAGGCCTAAGTTTTCCTTTCCTGAAAAAGGACGGGTTATAATCACACCCAGTGAAAGCATGAAATGCGGACAATGCAGCGGCTAAATCTTTACCCAAAGTAGCATACAATTCATTTATATTTATGCACCGGACACGATTTCCTGTACCAACTGTAATATAAATCTGTACCTCATTATTAATCAATTCCATGTTCCCAAGCATTATCACCGCTATATCGGTGTCGGAACACCTTAACAGCACGCGTGCCTTGTGGTCAATTTTACAGACGTGAAAAATAAGTTTTGTATCAGCTTCTTCTTGAGAAGGGCAAGATAAAGCACTGGCGTGCTCTTTTGAAACAATTGCATGCTGGGTTTGAAATTTGTAACAATAATCAAAATTTACAGAAACGGTTTTTTTTTTAAGTACGGAAACATATAATCGTTGGACCATTCTTTAATTAAAAACACAACAAAAGCTTCTTTAGGCTGCTTACACACCAAACTCGACATCGACATGACACGACGAAATTCGACAACATTTTTCTGTCGCGACACACATCTATTCTTATCATTAAGCGGGTCTATTCACACTGAATTCGACATCGACACGACACGACAGAACTCGACAAGGAAAAAAACTGTTACCGACGAAGGGCTTCACATTCAAATCAGTTTATATCCACTGAAGGCGACACGAGGAAAAATGTCGAACGACGACTTTCGACACGTCGAGTACTTATGCAGTGACTTTCGTTGTGTCGAGTGTCGAATTGTGTCGAATCTCCGTACACACTGAATTCAACATGACACGACATGAAATTCTTGTTCATTAGGTGTCGAATTTGGTGTGTATGAATATTCGACAAAAAATTTTTTGTCGATGGACGTTTTGTAATGTCGTGTCGATGTCGAGTTTGGTGTGTAAGCAGCCTTAAAATACATGTTCTTCAAATCTTTATGAAAATCACTTGTTCTTCGTTGATTTTGCCCGATAATTTTAACACTTTGACCTTTGCAAGTGCCCCGCATTTTATGTTCATTAACTTTAATAGATGGAGAAAAATAACGATCAAATGCTATTATTACGGTTGATGCCGCATTTGACGTAACCATTTGTAAAAATTGTTTAGCAATGTTACCAAACGTAGCAGGAACGTCTCTCATTGTATGGAGCATAAAAAACCGTCAAAAATAATGACGTCATAATGCGTAAGTTCTGTATGTTTTATTTCTTTTTCCAATATTTTTAATAAAAAAGATTTGTCAGTTTTACATATTGTTCCATCTACATGACACATAGAAAAAGGAACGGGTGTTAAAGGATAAGATAACGCCTTCTCTAAATTAATTTTTTTTCCAAAGAAACTCTTAGTAATTGACCAAATAAATCACGTTCCATACGCACTTCCACTAATTTTCCAGCAGATGAAATCTTCTGTTTTGGCATAGCAGAGGTAAAATTCAACGTTTTATTATTTTTGATTGACTTTTCAAATCTTTGGCTGTCATGATGACATTCTCTTATGTATTGTTCCCTTTGAGTATTGCCTAATTCCTCTACGTTTAGTAAAAAATTGGCTATTTCATCATTAACTACCTGACCAGTTGAGACATTGTACAAACTATCCTTATCTAGAGTAAAGGAGAAAAAGGGTTCATATTATCTTTAATATTATCAACTAACTGATGGAGCATTTGATTAAATTTTCTAATGACGCATTCTTTCAAATCTGCTGTAATATCCTGAGCAGATCTTAAATTAGCTCTATCCATAACGTTTGCCGCAAAGCAGCTGATGATATCGCCGTTCCGTTGCTACGGAGTGTTGCAATTTTTTTTTCGGCCAGCTGACGGTTAATTCCTTAACAAAGGGGCAGCTGATCGTGATTTTTGAACATTAGAATGATCAAAGTAACATAATAAAAATTTTAATGATCAAATGTTTTAAAAAAAAAAAAAAATTTTACGCGTTTGAGCGATCAGCTGACGACGAAATACCCGCAGTTGGCTCAGGTGACTGTTTTTTCCTAATATTTTTATCGATAATCTTTGACTACAATATAAAATAAATAATGATCATATGATTTTTTTTTTTTAACAAGTTTCGCTCTCTTTGCTGTTCCTTCCGCGCCACCTCTTTGGCCAGCTGACCGTCCATTTTTTCTTAAAACATTATTTTTAATCGTTTTACATCAGTACCTAAAATGATCAAATGTTTGACTTTTTTGTTACGTCGGCTCCCGGACTAATAGTTCTGAGTCTGAATTAACCGGAGAAGAGGAAAATTAATATAACGCTATGTAAATTACATTTAAAAAACAAAACAAAAATTTCTATCTGTGTTAAAAAGATTTCATAATTTCATAATTTCCATAAAAATAATGACTGAAAATATTAGTGCTTTTTAATCCTGCAAGTTTACTTTCAATGTAATATTTATTTACATTAATAATAAGGTGAAAATTCACTTTTTAGTAAGAAACAATATGCTATAAATTTAAAAAAAATGGTTGATCATTCCTGTAAGTAAAACAGTTTTTTAAAAAATTTTATAAAATTGAGAAAAAACAGGATGAGCTGATCGTTTGTGAGTAGAAACCCCGTCAGCTTAAGCTTTAAAGTCCAAGCGCCTCGGAAAATGCAAACGGCAATTTGACCTTTCGGCGGCCAGCTGACGGTTAATTCCTTAACAAAGGGCCAGCTGATTGCGATTTTTGAACATTAGAATTATCAAAGTAACATAATAAAAAAATTTGTAAATGATCAAATGTTTTAAAAAAAAAATTTTTTTTACGCGTTTGAGCGATCAGCTGACGACGAAATACCCGCAGTTAGCCCAGCTGACTGTTTTTTCCTAATACTTTTATCGATAATCTTTGACTACAATATAAAATAAATAATGATCATATGTTTTTTTTTTTAATTTTTTTTAACAAGTTTCGCTCCCTTTGCTGTTCCTTCCGCCCCCAATTTGGCCAGCTGACCGTCCATTTCATTCTTAAAACATTATTTTTAATCGTTTTACATCAGTCCCTAAAATGATCAAATGTTTGATTTTTTTGTTACGTCGGCTCCCGGACTAAGAGTAACGGAGCGTGCCGAAAGCAGCAAAGTTGGGAAAAGGATTAAAGGACACTGAGAGAAGGGCATTTATAGTGATGAGAAAGAAGTAGAGTAGGTGATAAATTTGATCCGTTAGGGACACCCGAAGAAATAAGGTGGGTTTGAGATTCGTTGTAGCCTTGAAAGAATGTTGGGAAAGGAAAGTCTTAATTCAGCTCTTTAGAACTGAGTCAATAGGGTGAAGTAAGTTAGCTAATAGAAGAGAGTGCCACTGTATCAAAAGTCTTAGAGGCATCTAGAGTACACCAAAATGATGCAAACTTTCGATGGGATATCTTGTAAGAGACACTAACTAAGAATTAGTTTGAATTTCAACACTCCATAAACTTTTTGTTGATTATTGTGCTGCCCGCCATAAATTGGACGAATTATGTCTTCAAATAAAAACAAAAATTATTTATAATTTTGAACGTAAATTTAATAATTTAACATTTTATTAATTTTTATTTACTTTAAACACTTATCTAACTAAAAACATTTACAAATCTAAGTACATAACTTGTGTGGCTGCTATCGCGCCACAGAAACTTAAGAAACTAGCAACGCTAACAACAGCTGTCGTTGTCCCAGACCACTGAACAATTTTTCCCATACATATTGATAATATGAATTGTGCCAAAAATACCATACTGCTTACAATGGCAACATCAGTACCTAAGCCACGAATTTCAGATCCCAGCTTTGCCTCACCTTCTGTGGTCATCTCGAACTGTTTGTGTGATAAATAATAAATTGAAATCATATGATAACGGTAATTCTAGTAGGAAATATCATAAATTAATTAATTTACCGTTCCTTGTGAATGATAATGTGCTATCAGTAGATATGGCATTGTAAATAATGTTGAATACATAACACCTGCTGCCCAGCTAAATATGATAACGCTGAAACGGGCTCTTGTTAGTGCCATTAATGTCATTCCCACGCTATAAAATAATAGTCCGCCAACGTAAACGTTTCGGGCTCTAAATTAGAATTGATTAATATATATTAATAACAATACGTTTGTCTTACGTTACCTAAACCTCTCGATTAATCTTTCGATGATTAAGGAATAACAAGCACACGATAATGAATACATGGCCATTCCCCAGCAGCCGAATCGTACTCCTTCTTCATATAAGATTTGCGGCAGAGTACCTTCTGCTGCTTTAGGATCACCTCCAAAGACAGCTTCACCAACGAAATCGGTGAAGTATAGCGAGTAGCAAACGTGAGCCATCCAGCAGAAGAGATTCGTCAGACAAACCATTCGTAAGGAAAATGGCATGAAGACGATTGATAATAAGTAATGCGACAGGGATTCGACAGCTTCGCCTTTTAAAGGCTCACCTTCTTGAATTGTGCATCCTTCTACGAAACTTGTTTCATTGATGTTCTCTCCAGGAACAGATGCATACTCGGATGGTTTTAATGGTGCTGAATATCTAGGTTTTCGTTCTTGTCTCTGTCAAATGGTGGAACTGTTATAATTGTAAACGATATTTGGAAGAAATGGCTTACAATTTCGGATTCTTGCATTTCACCGTTGGGATTACTCTCATCGACTAAAGATCCATATGAAATAGCTGGTTCACCTTCATTATCGTTGGTCAAAGTTTGGGTTTCGTTTTCAGCTCCTTCTTTACATTTCGGTTGTGCCAGGACCCACAAGGGAATTTCTTTGAAGCTTGTTATTGTGGCGGTTACGCATATTACGAAAATGAATGTTATTAAAGTGAAGACAGCTTTCACATGACCACCCAATTTTCTTCCTAGAGATGATAAAAATATTTGGTTATTTTTCCAATATTTATTTTTTAATTTTTTAACTACTTTTGATCTCAGGGTCTAATTTATTTATTTTTTTTTTGCTATAACGACTGAGGGAAGCTTAACGAATTGAAGGACGAATCAGTATTGATTACAGAAAAGCAGTCAAATCAAAAATGCTCGTATTGTGTGCGAAAAGATATGGGTAGCTAATTAGGTAGCCCCTTCCAAGCCGTAGGTTGTGACAAAATTGCAAGATTTCGCGTGAAAGGAGGCAGTAAATTGGGAGAAATTTTAGATCTATTCCATCATATTTAGGAACCAGATCGAATGGCATTTTGAATCTCGAAACATCTCCCAAATCCTTTAAGAAGAAATTTCCAAATACACGGTATTTGATATTTACCTAGTTTATAGCAGAAAAATTAAATCGATTTAGCTCAAAGTTACATCCAAATTTCGAATTAGCGTATAAACGGGTATTAAATACATTCTTTTAACTATGGCTTAAGCCGAAATATTTCGGTTTAAGCCATAATTCGAATTACCTCGTTTATAGGGTAAAAAATTTTGGATGATCCATAATTCGAATTATTTTTGGGGTAGCTATAAACTAGGTAATTGACTAGGGGCATCTATCCGCAGAGAAAGTGTTCGGTTGTCTTACTAGCCTGTTCCTCTTCGCAGCTACAGTCATAGGTGTTATACGGAATTCTCAGTCTAGCTGAATAATGCCCAAATGTGTCTGGTGTTTTTGTTTAGGTGATACAATTTACTATAGTATTACGGATTACAACAGTGTGATCCGACCTCACTCTTGTGAAAGAATGCGAAAGTTAACCCCCTCTCTAGCTTCTTCTATGTTGTTGTTGGAATGGCACTGGCCCGGCTCCCTTAATAGAGAATATAAGGTTTCAGTCGCCCAGGAATACATCGATCTTTTGCTGAACAACAGGAGCAGCTACTAATGTTGAATTTGCTGGCGATTGTTGAGTTACAATTCCATTATTGTGTTAACGTTGATTATGCTCTTAATCCTGATTACCAATTACAATTGTTGATGAATGACTTGGTGGTGTCCAGCGGAATTGTCATATGTGACTGTTGAGCTGTACTTGTCCTCCCTAGCAACTGATTTGTATGTGATAGAATGTAGCCGTCCCCATCGTGCAGCTGTATTTTTTACATAACTTTCCCATGTCGTTGTCGTACTGTTCCAGGACACCAACGAGACTTGTTGTTGTAGTAGACGTTGGCATATATTTGGTCGCAAGTTGTGAAACTCGTTAGTTTGGCATTATTCGTTGTATTGAATTGGTTATCCTGCTTTTACTTATGGATATCGATTTGGTTCCGGGTCTCTGGAAGGTTTGTCGGTCTCAGCGAATCGAATGATTGATCTTCCAAATATGATTCTTGCGGGTGATTTTCCCATCGGTGCCTTTGTATTCGGTGTTGTTAGATAAACTGATAAAAAGGTTTGAAGACCTTCCATCTGTCCTTCCTCTTTATGAGTTTTCTTATACGACCTCTTCAGTGTATCAATGAAACGTTTCACCCGCCGATTTGATTGCGGATGATATGGCGCGGTGCGCATGTGACGTATACCATTCACTTCACAGAATAATTTGAACTGGGACGAAACAAATTGGGTCTCAATATCTGAGACAATTGTTTCTTCTTCTTCTTTAAACTCCTTTAATCCCTCATGGGACATAGGGCGGAAACAGTTGCCGTCCAGCGGACTCTGTTTTGCGCGACAGCTCTTAGCTCCGACCGGGATCTCCCAGTTGTTGCGGCTTCTTCTAGTAGGGTTCTCCTCCACGTTGTTCTAGGTCTTCCGACTCGACGGGAACCTTGCGGATTCCAGTCAAGGGCCTGTTTGGCTAGATTTTCGTTTTCGCGTCGCAAGGTGTGGCCAACCCAATTCCATTTCCTTCGCCTGATTTGGTCGTCTATCCTTTCTTGGCCGGCACGGCGCCAAAGTTCTTCGTTTGAAATTCTATCTTGCCAGCGGATTTTTAGGATACGACGCAGGCATCTGTTGATGAAGACTTGTAGGCGCCCTGTGATGAATTGGGTGACTTTCCATGTTTCGCAACCGTACAAAAGAACTGCCTTAACGTTGGAGTTGAACAGCCGCAATTTGGTGTTAGTTGAGATCTCCGTTGATCTCCATATGCGGGACAGGCATGCATATGCGCCTCGTGCTTTGTTTATTCTGGAACTTACGTCTTCTTCTGCCCCACCATTTTCGGTAATAACACTACCGAGGTAGCAGAATTTATTTACCAGTTCCACGTCACGGTTATTCAGCGCTGTCCGTTCAATGGTGTTTGCATTTATCCGCATTTCTTTAGTTTTAGTCGGATTTAGCCTTAAGCCTGCTGGACTACTTTCTGTTGCCAAATTGTTAATCATGTTTTTGAGGTCCTGGTGTCTGTGGGCCAGCAAACAGATATCATCGGCGTAGTCGAGATCCTTAAGGCGGTCTACCAAACCCCATTGTATGCCGCCTGTTCTATTATCTAGAGCGCCGACAAGGATGTCATTTATAACTATAAGAAATAGTAATGGCGAAAGTAGGCATCCTTGTCGTACTCCTGAGCTCACCTCGAAGCTGTCGGATAATTTTCCATTATGGAGAACTCTGCATTTGGAATTGTTATATAGGGCTTTAATCAATTCTATTATTTTATCAGGCAATCCACGTCGCCGTAGTGTCTGCCATATAAAGCTCCTATTGACCGAGTCGAACGCTTTCTCATAATCTACGAAAGCAAGGTAAAGGGGGGATCGGAATTCAGTAGACTGCTCCACTATTATTCTCAAGGTGTTAATATGATCAATACAGGAGCGGCCCTTCCTGAATCCGGCCTGCTGCCTCCTAAGCGTTCGGTCAACTGCCTCACTTATCCTAGATAGTAATGTATGGGACAAAATTTTGCCCACTGTAGATAGTAAACAGATGCCTCTCCAGTTGTCGCATATTCTTAGGTCCCCCTTTTTTGGTATTTTGACTATGATACCTTCCGTCCAATCCTCCGGAAAGGTACAGGTGTTCCATGCTATATCTAGGATTGGCTGAAGCGCATCTGCTATGAGGCTTGAGTCGGCTTTCAACAATTCTGGCGGGATGCCATCTTTTCCTGCTGCTTTACCATTGGCAATCGCATGAATTGCGGTTACTATTTCCGTCTTGGATGGGGCCCGGGTGGTGATTCTTATTGGCTGTGCATTGTTGATGTTTTCCTGAGGTTCCTATGTAAGTGTACCATTCAGGGCGGCGAAGAAGTAATCTCTCCATCTTTGGAGTTGCTCTTCGTCGCTGCACAGCAGCCTTCCATCCGCACTCTTAACGGCATGCTTTTTAGTAGAGTGCTTTCCCGAGAGCTGTTTACTGATTTGGTACAGCACCTTACTGTTGCCTGTGTTTGCCGCGTTTTCCGCTTTTTCTGCGAGCTCGTTTATCTGCTGCCTTTTATCACGCCGGACACTTCTCTTAACCTCCCGATGTATTGTAATTGGGAGTATTCCCGTTCTAATTGGTGACGTATTTCCGGGTCGTTTGTGGAGTTTACGCTATTTTTGAGGGCCCTTCTGCGTTCTATTTTTTGCCAGGTTGTGTCCGAGATCCAGTGTTGCTGGTTTCTTTGGACATAACCGATGCTTGTTTCCGCAGCCGTCAATATCGCGCCCTTTGTCGTACTCCACAATTCTTCAATATTTGTGTCATCAGAAACGGTTTGCTGGTTTAATATTTGTTGTAGGTTTCCAGCAAATTCCCGCTTTTTAACGCTCTCCCGCAGAAGATCTACGTTAAACCGTCTACGGGTTCTAGCATCATGTTGCACGTTTCTGATTGCGGCGATTTTAAGGCGAATAGTTGCTACAACCAAATGGTGGTCGCTTCCAGTATCCGCTCCCCTGAAACTCCTGACATCCTCAAGAATAGTTCTCCATCTGCGGCTGACGGCCACGTGGTCTATCTGATTTCTCGTTCTACCATCGGGCTTTGAGTAAGCGTCTACTATTACCAAGAAATGATTTCCAGTAATAGGTTCCGTATAATCAATTTTTAGGCGCTCCCAGGGGCCATCGGGTTTTTTGTCAAGATTTAAGAAGTATTTTTTTTTGTGATTTCCGAAACACATCTGTTGTAATTTTTTACAAATTCTTCTATTTCTTCATCTAACCCTGGTCAGAATACGTAACTGCGAGCTATTGGTTTCATACGTTGCATTCCTTGATGACTCTTGTGCAACTATTGCAAAATCCTATTTTGAAACGGCTTTGGTATTACCAATCGTTCGCCAAAGATCGTTAACAACTGAAAGTGCGCCCTTCCGTTTGAAAAATGATTTTACGTCGGGTCATCAATATTTTTCCAATCGTTAGGCCAACTTGTGCTTAGGTAGTTCATGACCGGTTGCATGACTGTACATTTCTGTGTTGCTTGTTGAATGTGTTGAAAATTCTCTTCAGCTTGGATTGATGCAATTAAAAGTTCTTCATGGACAGTTTCACACGAGTCAACATGCAATCAATAAAAATCTGCTGTCATCGTTCATTCCTTTTTGAAGTTCGATGAAAAGTCGCATGAGCCTTCACATGAGCCAAATTTTCCAACCAACTGTACGGCAGAATAGTTTGGATTATTGTTGTTGTTTTTAATCTTAATTCTCCTCTCTTTACTTCCAGACAGAAAAAAACAGCAACAACCACGCAGCTGTCAAAAGAATGACTCGAAAATCTAGTGAGAGAGTTGGTTTAAAAAATTTGTCCATCCTTCAGTATTGCAGTATATTGAAAGATAAAACCTTTGAGGTTTTTACAAGACTTTCTATAAAAAAAAACTAACAATTTGAAGTATTTTAAGACCAAACTAGTGTCGGCCTGCTAACTTAGCCTCATTTGGCTAAGTACTCTCAATAAAGTAACCCTTTTGGATTCCTGCTCACCAAATTAAAAATAATGTAGTTGGTTAATTTTCTTACAAGCACGTACGCAGGCGCACCTAGCACCCATAGCGAACAAACAGTTATGCCACAAAAGTTAAAGTATAGTCGTTCCTGCCACAGGCACGCACGCTCCTGCCGCAGGCACAAAAATCTACATAAAAATTCCCGCTACAGGCATGAACATTTATAAATGCATCCGTAGTCTCCAGCTAACTACTAACCACGTCCATTTTCCATTTTAGTATGCATCAAAAGTCCAAGTTAGAGGCTGCGCCAAATCAAAAGGAAAAAACTTAAAATTGCTGTTTCCTTGCGCAGTGTGAGCCTCAAGTCCACTTGCCGAAAATAGATAATAAATCATACACTGTTAAAATTCTAATTTTTTTTTATCGTGGTCACGCAATATTAATGTGTATGGAATTGAAATTTCTCCACAAGCGCGCTCATTTTCCTTTTGATTTGACGCAGCCTATAAGAGCTTAGCATGCAAAGTTCCGCAGTTTGAGTCTGGCTTTACTAGCAATCAATCATAAAGATAATATGTGAGTTAAATATATTGAATAACTCAAAAAATTGATTGCTATAATTTGACGATTACTCCAATCATTAAAAGCACGAAGTTGGTTTGTACAACAAAACGCTTCTCTTAATAATATATTTAAATACATACTATTTAAACGTTCGACGATATAATAAACTTGAACTAAAAAATGACAGTAATTGTTCTAGTTATCCTTATCAAAACACCTACCATAGTTATTGGATAACCCATTATAAACTAAATAAATGTCCAAATAAGAGAATTTGAGTGTGCCTGAAATAACATCATGTGTCCTTACCTATTGCAGTATTATCCCAATTAATTCCACCAAGAGAATAGCCCATAAATCCTCCCAATCCAGCCATTATTGTAAACGTTGAGAGTCCTCTGGCGTGGTCCTCTAGAATAATTATAAATTCTATTAAGAAATATCCCTTTTACTACCATTTGATTTTCTCACCTGGTATTGTGACATCTAATAAATAAGCTCTCGAGGGGCTCTGGCATGCATCAGCATCGAAATCAAGCAGCACCGTTCCTAGGATTGTGAAGAAAATTCCCCAAGGATGCGATGTCTTCGGAACGGCTTCAACTTCAGTCTCTGACGCGGTTGATCGATGCGGTGAGACGTTAATATTATTTATAGTAATATTTGTTATATTCATCGCGACAATTTGCTGATGTGGATCAATATCACCAAAAGTGTACCCTAAGTTCTCGCCGTTCGGTACTAGCAATAGTCCTGTGAAAATGTCCTGATTGTATTTGTTTTATATTTTGTAATAAAATGGAAATTGATTACCTAAGAAAACGCCAATTGATAGAAGGATAATAAATGGGCGACGTCTGCCTAGATTTAATTTGCATCTATCACTGAGTGATCCCAGGATTGGCGTCAGGAAAAATCCAACTAGTGGCGATAGCGCCCATACGAGGGTCATATGCTGATGCTCTACGCCGATTTTTAGTAGCGTTGGGGATACAAAGGCCGTCTCTGCTGCATATGAGAATTCAATACCCATGACGGCGGCTGACACTCTAATAAGCTCCCAACGGGTTTTACGCCTGTAAAAAGGAAGAAAGAGTCCCTTTAATTGAATTCTGCAGATTGACTTGTTTATGTCCTGCTGATTTTCAAATCAGATGATTATGCAGATACGGAGATAAGATAACGTGATGATGTGATTTTGTTTACATTATTTCTAGGATAAAAAGGCACTTTGAAAGGATTTGTTTGTTAGTTTTTTTTTGTATTAAATATAAGATTGCTGTATGTTGCCGGGTTTTGCATGAAGTTGAAGTTGACTAAAGACTTAGTAGAATTGGTTAAAATACTGCTGTCTGTGTCTTCGGGTTTTGGAATAATAAAAGAAATGCGAAGGACTGAACACTGTTGTTAAGAAACCTAATCTTATTTAGTTATTACTATAGCTGGGATTTTGCCCAATCTTTGCCACAGGTTTTATTGATATAAAAATTAGGATTTAATTACATTTTCACGACCATTAATATTTGCAGAGATTGCTGTTGATTAAAGGAACTGCACTTTCCACTTATTTTTATGGCAACCAATTTGTAGATATTAACAGGCGATAATTATTGGACCAAGTATTATTTACAGGGCGGGCTTTGGTTGTGCCATATCCAGCCTTCATTCCAAGGCCGACATACATTCTGCGCGAGGTGCCCTTGTACTGATACGTGGACAGGTAGGGCTCATTGCCTGGCAAGGGAATAAATTGAATACGAATGTGGATCTAGAGAGGACATACTTGGTAAATCCCGCAATCTCAAGATGTGAACAATAGTGCTGAAGATCCACTGACCAAACTTTTGTTCATTGACCAAACCAATTTCTGGCTTAATGGCTGCGTTAATTTGCTACGTTGCCTTATTTGCGCTGAAGGGCATCCCAAACAGAATGAAGAGTCGCCATTACATCCAGACAAAACAACGGATGGGTGTGGTTTATTTATCGGTCCATATTTCTTCAAAAATAGACCGACTAGAACGTAACTGTGAGTGGCAACGGAAATTGAAGCCCGTGATCTCAACGACAGTTGACTTCGCTACTTGCAACACGGCCCTTAAAATGCGAGAACAATTCGGCGAGCAGTTAATTTCACGCATGTAATTTCACAAAGTTTACATGGATAAGCCGGGCACGATAAAAGCCATTACTCGCGTCGTTGGCCAAATACCACTCGAAACTCTCGAATGCGTCATCGAAAATTGCAGTTTCAGAATGGACTATGTTAGCCGCAGTTGCGTCAACATTTGAAGAGATAAATGTAAAGCATAGTAGTATGAGAGTAAAGACCACCCGATAAAATTGAATTTTTACCTCTGAATCAATCACTCAATATTTACAACTTAAAATATATGATTTAATTTTTTTTATTTATAATTCAAAAATACCATAATGGTGAAGAAGTGTCATTTTTAAATTTAAAACCTTTTTTTTTACTGAAAAAAACCCGATTTTCGAATTGCATATAGTCCACCAGAATAGCGTTTGGAAAATCGAAATTTTCAGACTAAAGCGATAGAATTTCTGGAACGCTAATCCTTCTATGACTTATCGGCAAGCAACCTTATTAATTTTATTTAAGAGAGATTTCAAAAAGAAACTCCTAGAGGTAACGGTTTCGCTTGCTATTTACACTTTTCGTCCAAACTCTTGACAGTGATCTTCATTCTACGCAGACATTTTGTTTATTTATCTGGACTGGACTTTTTATAGTATATAATGTGGAAACCAGACCATACTCTATAAATGGCGCCCAAATAGTATATTGTTATGATAGTATTTATCTTTAAACTTTAACTTTAAAAAGGCCAATCTTGAAGAACTATCATCCAAGATCACTTCGGTCGATTTCAATAGGTTGCTTTACTCAAATGGGTTGGATGACGTTGTTGCAAGATAACGAAACCTTTGCATCTTGTATTGAGCCTCTAAAGTTGTCAACCCCACCCTGGTACAACTATGAGTTGAAACGAGTCAAAAACCAGAAGAATAAACTCTGGAAAACTTACCTGAAGCGGAAAGACACTCTCCGAAACTCTCTACAAGGAGTACCTGAGTAACATAAAAGACAAACTGTATGGTGATCCCAGAACCTTCTTTAAATTTATCAATACTAGGAAAAAAATTGATAATTATCCTAACACCATGCAACTCTTGCAGTACGAATCCATCCGAGATTTGCGAAATGTTCGCATCATTAGGCTTTCAATGCCCTTGTGGCAAAAATTAGGCTTTCCGCATGCCCTTGTGGTATGGTTCCAATCGTACTTAGCCGATGGAACCTATCAAGTTCTATTTCGTGGAGTCACATCCAGAAACATTGAAGCGTCCTCTGGCGTCCCGCAAGGTAGTCATCTTGGTCCTCTGATATTATCAATCAATGACATTGTCGCCTTGATAAAGCATTGTAATATCCTTATTTACACCGATGACTAATGACCGCTTTTGAGACTTCAATCAATCCATTTTTCTTGAACTTACTTCCCGAATTTTTCTATAATATATCTATCTCTTTTCATCTTTCGTTCTTCCTAAAATCACATGTGCTCTACTGTTATCAACCGTGAGCGGTTTTTTGCTATAAAATGCCGGTAGGTTTAGTGTTAATATTAGCAAGCGCGAGGTCATGACGTTTTGTAGGAAACGTGGTTCGATAATAATTTATGACTATACTTTTCTTTACAATACAAGCTCCCGCCATAGGCATACACGCTCCCACCACAGGCACGAATATTTAAAAAAATTGTTCCCTAGAGGGGAAAAATCCCGTCACAGGCATGAACTCCCGCCACAGACATGCACGCTCCCGTCATAGGCACAGAAATTCAGGCAAGAACATTTATAAATGCATCTGCATAGGCAGACCATTCCAAACGTGAGTGTTATTTTAACAAGCAATCCCCCGGCTAAGCACTAATCACCATATAGAATTTCAGTATTTCAACAGATTTGAGTTCGTCAATGTTGTTCGGTTTGCTGGCATAAACACTTTTGCAAGAACTTCATCGTAGTGAAGCGGTAAGGCAAGGTGCGCCGTTTTGTTGAAAATAGGTTCGTCACATCTTTTTCACGAGTTTCCAGACTCACAAAGTGCACTCAACCTCCAACAATATCGTACGCTTCCGAGGGTTCCTCGAATTTTGAAGTTAAATGGTCCGATGATGGTTTTTGAGCACACTCCTGCCCAGAATAATGTGTGGGTTCTGTGTTCCCCAAATTTGACACTTTTGTTTATTGACTCCGCCAGAGAGTGTAAAATGAGTTTCAACAATTTTTGAGTAAATTGCACTTTGTACGGGAAGAGATCTAATCTTCCTTAGAGGCGTTCCACTCACTCTGACGCTTGAGATCGGCGGCGATACTACACATTTGGATTATCGGCAACACTCTTTCTTACCGCTTCAACCACTTCATACGAGCGCCGTACGCGGTCAAAGAAATTCTTCACCAAACTACGAATTTTGTTGTTGAAAACGTCGATTTTCTTCCATATTTTTACGATAAGCACCCACAGTTTTCACAATTGAACGATTGTTTTCAATATGAAGCGCTAATATTTTAGCGCGCTTCTTTGATGTGAATAGACTCATAGCTAAAATGGTACTGAATGCAGTGGCGGTTCGTAAGGTTCAGGATAAGGGAAGCAATGCGCAAGAGAACGATATAAGTAAAAGTATCGAAGGCTTTAACTAAAAAAACTGAAAAATAACATATAGTGGAGTCAGATAAGAAAACATATGGAATTGTTTCCGGTCTAAAAAAAATTTTATAATATGAACAATAGAAAATGAACAAGAAAAATTTTTTAAACTTTAAAAATGTGAAAAAAATCTAATCGCAGTTTTTCGTTAATTTTTTCGAAATATTTTCGCTGCTAGTGGGCCTTTTGCGCCTTTTTTTCAGATTCTGTTGATAATAATTACAGCCTCCAAAGAGAAAGCCGTTGAAAATCTGCAACTACTACTTTCATCTTATTTAATTTTTCATACAAATGCCTAATTTTGGCCCAAACTCTAAAAAAAATAGTAATAATAAAACCCTGCATACCTCGCTTACATCCCCTACACCCACGCCTCCAATCATTACATTCTCCTTGCCAAAAAAAACACTTCTGGCAGCTTATACAATTCATTAAAATATTCTTTATCCCTTTAAATCATCATTAAAGAGAATCATAAAAAATATAATGGAAGCTACAAAGTTATCAGCTTATATTCGATAAACACCGCCTGCCACCCTACTAGAATAAACAATAGATAAAGAGAAACTTCAGCTATCCTCGATCTCTTTTTTCTTGACTCAATCTACAAACGAAAATTCATATTTTAAGAAGAGTCAAAAACAAAATTACGAAGCAAAACTTTAAGAGCAAATTTAATATTGCTCGAAGCCAGAACAGATTACCAGAAAACGAAACCAAGCTAACAAAGAGATTTTGGTGGATACAGAAAATTTCTCTATTTTCCACTTCTCAATTCTCGCTTTTCGGTTCCGAAGAAGCTGCGTTTAGCTCAGCTTCTGAGGGTACTGTATTAACGCAAACCTTTGCGTGAGTGTGAGTTCAATTAGATTAAATGTGTTGGAGTTTTCACGCTGATTTTCTGTGGCAAAGAAGCTGGAGATATTACAGCTTCCCCATGTTGGGTAAGGCCTCGGCCACGATAAGAGCTGCACCAGAAAAATTTAACGTCTCGAATTAGCGAAGAGAGGCATTCTAGTATTGTCACTCTGCCCCTCACCGCTCACTGCTCATATCATATTCGAGGCCTAACACAGAGATGGGAAGCTATAATATCTCCAGATTTAGTGTTTCCAGAGGAGGAAATATATTAAGATTTTTCTTGTGATTAATCTTGATATATTTTAAAATTTAAATTTATTTTTAAGAAGTTGCCTATTTGGTCAAGGGAAGCAGTGCTTCCTTTGCTTCCAAAGAGGAACCGCCACTGACTGAATGACGTTTCAGAATCGTGTACATTTGTCGAAATCGGCTAAAAAAATGTCAAAGCTATTCGTCAGCGCCACCCAGTTTGGAAAATCGTTGCTATAGGTAAAGCGTCGCGAGGACTGGACTTGCTTCTTAAAAACTACCTTTTACATCGCTGTACAACTTCTAGATGTTGGTGTATCAGAAACTACTAATTCAAAATTTTCATCATACGTAAGATAATGCATTTTTAACAATACCATCCACCTTTACTTGAATTAGGTGCTCTAATCGCGTTATTAGTTGATACTAGAAACTAAAGTCAAAGGACTTGAGCTGACGACTTAATGAACTATATTATTTTCCAATCACACCAGCAACTTTTTCGTGTTGAAATGGTTTTCAACTGTGATCTTTTTTTCAATCTTAATTGATCGACAATAGCATAACACATTGCTCACATAAAAATTTGCGGATTAAAGGCGAACGAACAGTACACGTCTTTAAACAGCATTTAACTAGCCTTTTTTTTTTTTTAAAAAACGAGCGAAGAATCGAAATATTTTATTGAACTGAAACATATTTTGCAAGATCGGTAGAACTTTGCACATAATTGAAACTCTGCTAAAAAGTAAGGTTTTTGGCTTCAAATAAATGTGGAAGAAATTTTCAATAACTGACAAAGTATAATTGCAAAATAATTGTAGTTTTCAGCGTTTAACTATACAAAAAATAATGTTAAATACTAGT
This sequence comes from Thereva unica, assembly GCA_949987705.1. NCBI lineage: Eukaryota > Metazoa > Arthropoda > Insecta > Diptera > Therevidae > Thereva > Thereva unica. The sequence continues at coordinate 45,116,956 of OX465283.1, forward strand.
AATTAAAAATAACAATTCTTACGCAATTTCTATAAAGAATACAAAGAAATCGAGTTGTATAATAAATAAGAATTGTTCGCATTTGTAAATTCGTTAGACTAAATACAAACTGAGGCTTTCCTTAAGGTAAAAGATTATATCGAATTTTACTTTTACCTGTATATATGTGAAAAATCCTGTGAGGCAGCAACATTGCCACGAGTCTGTTTAAGGGCTGCATTTTTAGCAGATTCGACTAGAGATTCCGGATGCTCCTCGCGGAAGCCTTGAAATTTTTCCTTAACGCCGTCCCTCCACTCATGGAATCGTCCAGTCCAACCTTGGTATTCATGCAGTTTTTCCATTATTATTATTTTTTATTTTTTTAATATACTAACGACTTAAACTTAATAACAATATTATTCACGAAATTCTATGGTTTTTCTATTATTTTCTTTAGAAATTAATTTTCTGTTTTAATTCAAAAGTCATTTTGCACTCGGATCTCTGTTTTTGACTTCCTAATCTAATTAGACTCGACTATTATCCAACTAGTGCCCTTCGGAGAGGTTTATGTAAACTTTTCTAAATTTAATTCGATATTTTCAAAGTTTATTATTTATATTTATTAACTAGCACTTAAGTAGTAACGATTTCGGTCGTTATAATCCTCACTAAGTGAAGGTTTCAAACTTATTTAAATCACAGAGCTTCGATTGGGGAGACTTCATTCGCGGAAATCTGAAATGAGACTTGACTGATTCGACCAAATGCGAATTAGTCTGTTCCCTACTTTGAAGGGCTTACTACAGGGCATGCGTGGATTAGGTTTCGCACAGCGAGCCAGAAGCATATAGGAGCACTTCTTGCTACACTATACAGTATCTGGTCGGTTGCAGTTTTCAATGAACCTGCAATTCGCCCAGCTGTTGAATGCTCGCCTACTGTGTCGTGTGATATCAACAGGTAAGAGCCCATTAAAGAACCAATGCCATGGACTGTGTATGGACATGGCGATTTTTTTAAGGTTTTTCCTTTATTCAGTATGAACTTGAAAGGAGATAATATGGAGAGGTTTTGCGGGGTTTTACATGAGTGTGCCAGCTATATATCGCGAATCCGGGAATGCCTTGATTGTGACACAGAAAATGTTTTACTTTCGTTTGTCATGAAACTGTCGCAGAGGTGTCAATTCGATATCTCTAGTTGCGGTTAACTGCTTTGAGTGCAATGGTAAAACGCCAGGTGATGATTAAAATAATTGCTGTAATTATATGGAGATCTAATTTCAGGGGTTTGGGTAGCGAGACTTTATATTTTAATATAAAGGTGTAGGAAATATCGTTTTATCGCCATATTTGATTACTGATCGACTGTGAAATTGAAATTGAAATTCTATAGCTAAGTTGTGGATGAGTATGCTTCGAGTTAGATATCGGGTATTATTCCAAAAATATTTTCTATAGTCTATTTTACTTTCGTATACCGAGTAAAAATAAAAATGGGTCTACAGCGGGCGAACACCGGCAGAATTTTTAACCATTTTAAATAGCACATACGGAGTCACGGCCAGTGCTGGGCATAACCAACTATTTTTTCAATCAGACTAATAATTATGATTAAAACCAATCATGATTGAATCAATCATAATTAAATCAATCACTAATCAAGATTGTATGGAGTAATCTTGGGTAAAATCTAATCATCAGAAGGATTAATGATTATGAAATCTAATCTTAATCATGATTGAATGATTAACTCTTTAGTGATTAATATGAGTTTTAATATTTTTTAGTTTGTGAAGAAATTTTGCAACTGGATTTACACTTAATTTCGCATAACTGATAAATTTCAAATTGGGCATATATGTATGCATAGTTTGCGTGACAATACAATCTGCCCATTAACAAATTCAAAATAGCGGCTGCAAAATGGCGGACTAATTTTGCAAACTGTGTTTCGATTGTACTGAAAATCAAAATCGGGGATTTTAAGGGCTCCAAATGACGGATTTGTGGTCAAAATTTTAAAATTTAAAATGGCGGACTAATTTTTGAAATGTTGTTACGATTGTAATGAAAATCAGAATCGTGGGGGTTTTAATGGTTCCAAATTGTACTTAGTACATAATACAAAATACATAGTACAGGTACATAGGTTGAAAATGGAACAAATAATATTATTATAGATAATTCATACAATACAAACTGAAACCCTCAAAGGCAAATTTACCTCCACCCACGGTACGCATAAAAAGTAACCGTGACGCACAAGTGCGCCACGTGCCTAAAAAAGTTTTCACTTCAAAAACTAAAAACACGCTTTTTAAAATGAACCAATAAAATATAAAAGATAATTTTAAAATTACAAGGCATTTCGAATTTAACCTCAAAAAGATATATAAAATTGTTTGGTATAAAAATTCGTGTGCGGTATTTTTCGCAAAAAAAGTACCCAGTTTTTGGGACTAGAAGAGAAATCGTTCAACGGCTCATGATATCCTTAATAGATATCGTGAAGAAAACAAAAAAAAAATAAGGAGAAGTATAATCTGTATAATCGCAATAAAAGGAACGGTTTAATTGCTCACTGGTATGACACTGGCTTTTTTGCAGGCTGAAAATTCTGCCTTGGCTAGACTAAAACTGAAAGAACAACTTTGCAATTTTTTTAGCTGAATTTTGAACTGTTATAAAAAGCCGAGAAAATGGTATTAAAAGCATAAGCACAGATTGAAGTCTTTATTATTTTTCTAGGCTTTTATAACCAGTGGGGGTTTAAAGAGAGGGAAATGAGGAACATCTTGGACATGACTCTTGGTATGAGCACAGACTTAAATATCTGTAATACAGATATCTGTAATTACAGATATTTAAGTCTGTGGTATGAGTATGAGTTCGAATACCCTGCAACATCCTCCTCAGAATTGTCGGTCCCTGGCTTGAAGTCTCAAATTTCGACTCTGTCAGTCCATTTGTTGTATTGATGTGCAGGTGAACACATGTTTTTTTTATACCATTGATAGACAGGCAAAAAGAGACATTCAACTGCCGCATAAACCGGAAATAGCTGAAAATTGGAACAGCCCTTAAAAACATCATTATTTAATGAAAGGTCGCATTGCTCCAAAAATCGGTGTGGAGCAAAAAGTTTATTCAAAATCAGTTTTTTCAAAATATCTCTTAACCGTTTATAGTCTAAAGGCGGCACCATACACGGTCAAATTGGATGTACATCCAAATTTTCATCAAACCCATAAGCGCAGCGAGTTTTGTTCGACCGACCGGCCCACACTTTTAGTTTAAATTTAAGTTATTGCTTTCTACAACACCTTTTGATTTTCGGTATTGAATTGATCTACAGGCTTAACCTTATGTATAGAATATGATCGTTATTTTCCTCTGCGAATCTAAAATTTCTTAAAATATCGATTAATTCATATTTAGTATTACCTTAAGCGTACATTTCTTGGTAGCTCTTGCGTATGAGGTTTAAGCAGACGAAGCCATTCGAAAGGACCGTTACCCAACTTACAAAAAAATCCACAAATATATTTTTGGATAATTTTCATCATATTTACATAGTATAGAATCACGTTTCTAATGACAAAAAATTATGGTAATAGGGAAATTATAACTTTACATACTTAATTTTATATTTAAACTAGATTGTGGAAACACTGCGAAACACAATCAATTACTAAATTACACTGCGTTACTAAACATTATGCGTGCAATCGAACATAATAGTCCATGAACTAGATAAATTGTTGTGAATAATTATAGATTGTTGGTATTGGTGGTTTATACTACATAAATTTGAATTTTTCTTATCACAATATGTTAATTTTATAGTGTGAAGTTCATGCAAAAAAAATCGTTAGAATGTGAATTTAATTATTATTATTACGTGGTAAGATTTATAACTAACAATATGAAAAGTACTTGTAATAAAAACACAATTTTTATTAAAAAAAAAATACATAGTGGTTTTATAAAAAATACCTCCTTATAGTCACGGCCTGAAACAACTATGGCTATATGAGTTAGAATTCCCCTTAGTGAGTGAAAAGTGAATCCTTGGGAAGAGATGCGACCATGAAAGATATACATGCCTTAGAAATACATTAAATACACGCTGATTTGATCTCCAGCGATGACATTGCCATAGAGACGACTGGTCCTATAAATGAGCACAAGCTGAAGATTTGCGTAAAGAGACTCAGCACAGCAGTGTAGCAATTTCATAGTACGAGAACACGCGTAGAGGAATAAAAAGAGCTCGGAAGGATGAAAAAAAATGCTTGAGATAAGAATTTTAATGTCAAATAGAATGGACCAGGAAGTTTTATTGAAGAGATGGTATAACGAAATTCACCCTGCACATATCAGAAATACAAAGATGGTAGTTTGATTGCTTTAGCCAAAGGTATCTTGGAGCCATGGGTGAAACATTTTCATGAATTGCAAACTAACAGGGATTTCGACGCTACACTACCAGAACTCTACAAAGCTATAAGAGACAGTGAGACCTGGGTCTGTAAATGTACGAAAGACAAACGGCACTACTGCCTTCTATAGTGTAGAGTAGTTAGGCAGCCTTTAGCCTTTTTTGTACAGTAAAATCAAAGCTTATAAAGGGATGCATGAATTCTCTTCACGCTGTCGTATCCTTTAACATCTAAACAAGTGTGGAACACTAAAACAAGAGCTATCTTAAGACTAATTAGTAGCCTAACCCCCATATTCTAAAAGCAGTCATAAATCACAACGCAATCACAAGTGTTTGAAGGCCTTTACTAAATAAGAAGTAAGGTAGAGAAGCGAAATAGAAATAAAGTAAACGTAACTTCTGCTAGCATTGCAAAAACCAAAATAAGAATTTCATAAGAAGTAAACACGAATTACACTAGGGGATTTTTATCATACCGGGTTTTTTTTTGGGATTTATATAGTAAGTCATCTACATTTTATAATAAGCCTTTTGGCTTAGTATCTTTTTAGCATTCGATTTAAATTTAGTCAGTTCAGGATACCCTCTGGCACTTTGTTATAAAAGCGTATACAGTTCAGTATACAGTAGGTATATTGAGGTGAGGTTGGAGTTCGCACCTACATACGTACTAACTGATTATTGAAAATAACAATTTAGTTTTTAGTTTATAATCTTTTCCTAGCTTTAGTTTTCGCGAAAGTATCAATTACTTCGGTTAAATCTAGGCTTGATGCGGCCTTGTTTTCAATTACTATTAGTGATAAATGTTGGAGTTGAACTTGATCCATACGATTTCTTAAAAATCTAAACCAAATTTTGAAATTGTAGCTATTTGAAATGTTATCTAATCAAAATTGGTCTGAATCTGAAATTTTTTCATTTTAAAAAAGCCGGCTTAATAGAAAAATAATTTTAGAAGCTACATCTAGGTAGGTACAGATGTTTTCAAACTCCGTGACACAAAAAATTTGAACAGTTCTACGCACTTCGTTGCCAAATTTTATAAATTTCTTTCTATTATTTCCCTCTTAAAACGGCAACAAAAATAGAAAAAACTAAAGATTCAATGATGAAAAATTGTGTACTTCGCGCACAACAGATACCTACGCCAATCACATTCAGAATCGTCTGCATAGATTTTCTATGAAGAGTGATTAGACGCCCTGTGCAGAGCTTCGCTCATAGCGCCCTCCTCCCAAATTGTTTATTAAAAAAAAAGCGCCAAGAAAAGAAATCAATTTTGCAAAATTTAGCACCTACCGAGTAGCGCAAAAATACACAATTTGGTGCCCATAAAAAATCTAATAAATACTTCCTTACATAGGTACTTACTTCTTTACCTCTTCTACAGTGGAACTTTTCGTTAGCGCCCCAGGCTTTTTTACATTGGTAGGTTGTTCCCATATATGTACTGGCTGGAGCAATAAAAACTTTACATTCAAAATTATTTTTTTACTTTTTAGTTCATTTTGCATCAAAAAATCGTATGGTTGCAGGGGGGAGGTCATAACGGTTTGCAATGAAAAACACGTCTTTGGAAAATGCCAGCCGAGTCAATGCGCTGGAGATCAACTGGAAGAGAATGCCAAAGCAAAGTTGCGAAGATGAAACGAAGCACGTTGTCTAATCAAGGTGCGGAATCGTGGAATATTTAAATTTTGTTTCTGAGAGATTGTGAGGGTACTACAAACTGGTTAAGGTAAGCGGTCGTGAAGAATATATTGAGGAGGCGCATAAGTCTGTACTCTTGTCAGTCTCTGAAAGAGCAACCCAGGATCGAATTAGAGTAAAGATACATATATGATCATAAGAGCGTAGTATTTACGCAGTCGTTGAAGGCATGATTAGGCTTACGAACGCAGGAATAGTCGAGAGAGGGGAAAATAGATCGGCCATGGATCAAGTGAGTTGTAAGTCTTTCATTCAGCTCATACGCAGAGACCTATGAGAAGCAATAAGCTTTTCAGGGGCCTTAGTTAAAAAGGAGAAATGCTGATGGGACGGAACTCTCCGGAGGTGGCAGGGCTAGGGCATTTAGGAATAGGCGTGAATAAAGTAAGTTTTCACGATGAAGGAAACTTAAATACAATGAGGCACGTGTTAACAATGTGAGCCAAGACCGGCAAGATCCAATGTATCAGCATATTTAGGAATCTAGAGCTTAACTGATCTTAGAGCTGAGACAACCCCAAGGGAATCGACAAAGCGAAATCAGAAGCCATCAGGGGAGGGGAGAGTATTAATATCGGCAGCCATATGGTTGCCAATGAAATGTTGACTGAAGATTTCCGGACAAAGATAATAAGACACAGTTACATTTTTAGAATGCTCGTCTAAGGAGTGTTACGTTTTTTCAGATGGTTTTGGCTGGGAGCGTTTATTGCGTTATCGCCAAAAAATTGGGGACTAGAGCGCCCATGTGCAGAAATGACAATTTCATAAACATTAGGCGCATGAGTCGACTGATTTGTAATCCCAAACCCACAACCAGTTTGCAACCAATTAAAACCTTTGTTCTCACTTACGCGCAACTGATCGATCTTCTGTGCCTACAGATTTTTAGTCATAAAGATATTGTAGAATAAACTTTTATACGTACAAGTGCAACCATGCTACTGAAATTGCTTCTGAAATTGTAACTTGCCCCTTCCGAAATTGTTTACGGGCGACTACGCTACCCTATAGCTTCTTACCACGGTAAAACTCGCAGTGAGAATGTTTGAATTGAGAATGTAAATTTTTGATTTTGTGGTTACACAATGTGGTGTTTGTTTCATTTACAAATACTGCCTATGTAAGGCTCCAAAATAAAGCCTCTTTAACATACCTAAATCTTAAAATAATACTATTTAAATATTAGGTAATTATTCGATAAACTAACCGAATATTCGGCCGAATACGAACATAACAAAATACGCCGGACATACCGAATACGAATATTCAACCGAACATTCAGGTTTCAGTCAGGTATCCAGAGGCGATTGCAAAGATAAGCAATACAAAATATTCTTGCACAAAAACAATAATACCAATTGAGGACCGTTTTTTCAAAACTGCATAACTCCAATTTTGACGAAAATGAGTTTTACATGTCATCGCCTTATTTTAAATGATATCTTTCATTTGGTGTAATCATATTTTCAATAAACTTATTATTTTAGATACTATAAGTATTTAAAAATTGTCAGTTTTTGCAAAACACTCAGTTTTCTTTCAATTTGTATAACAAAAAATGCTTCTCCTGAAAAATTAAGTTTTTTCAAATGATGAGTTTTGAAAAAACGGTCCTCAATTATTAACAAACAATTTTCAAATTCAAATTTTCTATGCAAACTGGTAACCCCAAACTAATAACTAAAAAGCAGTTGTAAATTATGATTTCGTACGAACAAACGACAGCTCAACCGCCATAAATAATTTTAACCGCTATTTGCCATTATAAACCTTAAGAAGTCCGGTCTCAGTTCTAGTCTCCTCGTTACTAGCCGGACAAGATTGATTTATATTTTACTGCAAACGGCAATGTTTACGCGTTTTAGAATCATTCGCCAATTAAGACTTGACAATAAACATTAAAACCTAAAAGATCTACAAATTTATGTATTTTTGTACAGTTTTTATTTAAGTGTAAGAGTTGTAAAAAACATATAATTTCCATTGTTCAAATTGTTTACAATATTGTGGTGGATATTAATTTGTTAATGATATTCAAAGATAAGTGATTATTTGCCAATCAGCATATTTCTGGAGAATACTAAGTGCAAAAAGTGCACAGCTTAGTTTCTATTAAGTGGAATGAATGCGGTTTTTTCAGGTTAGTGCAGTTGTCAGTTTTGACAGTTTGTTTCTTCTAGAACTCTGTGTCCTTTGAGTGATATATTATATAGGTATAATCTGGTTTAATTTAACAAAAAACGCTTCATTTAAAAGGCGTAACTATTTATGTATATCTTTCAGGACTTTTGTTTTGTTGTGAAAATAAGAGACTCTGTTAGAATTTTATTCTACATATTAAATTTACACCATCTTTTGTGAAAAATAATATACGTATATATGTATCATATTTCAACTCATAGAACCTCAGGGAAAGTTTTTTATTATTATTTATGTAATACTAGGAACCCGGTGCGCCTAGCTGCATCCATTAAAGGGGTCCCTAGACTATCAATAATATTGTGCAATATTTTGATTTGCTCAATAATATTGACGGTCTGTGGGTGATATTGAGGGATTGCACAATATATTGAGCGGATCAAAATGGATTTGATATTTATTGTACAAAATATGTAAATAAATACAGTGCTGCAGTCTGTAGTTAATATTGCGCACTATTTTTCATTTTTAACTAAATTTCGTGCCGTAAACATCGTTGTTCGATAGATAAAAAATCGAACTCGTGTTGTACGGTGAGAAAAAGACATCTAAATTAAAATAAGAGAAATTAAAATTATGTACATACATAATGATTCATGAATTAAAATTATGAGCTTAATAATAATTCTAACTTTAAAATTATTATTATTATGAAGGAAATTGCAAAGCGGCGCTCCATATGTTATTAATGAACGTATCAACTGTAATTTTGTAATCTGCATGTTTACTATTCGAAGGCTGACGTGAACTGATTTATTGCACAATAATGTTGATAATCTGGGGCAAAGAAGGAAACCGTCAATATTTTCCTCAATATTATTTCACAATATTATTGATAGTCTAGGGGCCACTTAAAACGTAATAAAAGGAGTAGAAGCTCTTTTTCGTTTGGCTTGTAAGCGTGCGTCTCGCTATTGAAATCTTTCAGCAGCTCTTATTGAATTAGAAGCTGTTTCGTTTATCTTGTATGCGTGCGTTGCTTTGCGTTCAGGTGTTTCAATAGGTCTTACATCATATTTTTCATTTGCTTCAGCCGCTCTAATTGCTGCCATTTGTCTCATTTGTCCTGTTGATCTACCAATCGATCTTTTCTTTCGTGGCACTGTGATTACTTTTCACTATTTCTTTTTAGAAAAATAAGACGATTGAAGGATTATACAGTGCCGTATATCTAAAAAAAACACAAAAAGTGAAACCAATTAAAATATTAAAATACCCTTTTACTTGAGGAGCCGGCGAACAATATCGGATATGTCTACAAAAATAAGGCTTAGGTCGTTGGTTGTTCTGCAACCAAAAGTGTTTTTTACTGCGGCTAATGTATGGAGGTCGCCACCATCGAATTGTTACTCTCGCAATAAATCTAACTCATTTTTGACGCTACCATTCTAACTTGAATGAGTTTTTCTTTTTTGATGGCTTCTTCTTCTTTAACGGGGATCCGGTTCTGGCCTCTCGCAACTGTTCTCTCCACCGGTCCCGATTCTGAGCCGATGTCATCCAGTTTGGCATCCCTAAGCTCTGAGCGTCCTGGTCTACGCCATCCTTCCAACGAAGGTTGGATCTCCCTCGCTGTCGCACCCCATAGGTCTTACCGTAGAGAACTTTCCGAGCAGGCTTATCTTCACTCATACAAGCTAGATGCCCTGTCCACTCTGTCTTGTATCGAAGCTGTACGAGTAAGGTGGGGGCACCGTCGTCAGCGAAGCTGGGAAGTGGATTGGAGGGGATTGAAAGTAGGTCATGTATAAAGATGAGAAATAGGGCCGGTGATAAAATTGAACCTTGGGAGACCCCCGCAGAAATGGGGTGAGATTCCGATTTGACGCCATCCAATACTACTTTAATTGAACGGCCGGAAAGGAAATTCTCAACCCACTTATACAGGAGCGAGTCAATTCCAATAGCGTTGAGTTTAGCTAACAAGGCTAAGTGCCATACACTCTATCAAAAGCCTAGGAGATATCCAAAGCAACCAAACTAGATTCGCCAGATCCATGCAAACTTCGGTTGAGATGTTCTGTAAGGCAAACTAAAAGTTCACAAGTGCATTTTTTTGTCGGAAGTATTGTTTGTCGTCGATAAGTTGGTTGGATTCTAGATATCCCATAAGCTTTTTGTTAATTATCGTTCCCATGATTTTGGAGAGAATAGAAGTAACTGCTATTGGGCAGTAGTTGGAGTGAAGGCTGGAGTCACCTTTTTTAGGTATTGGCTCAACATGGGCATGTTTCCAAAAGTTTAGAAACTCCGGAGGAGTAAGATAGGGCAAAAAGTTTGCGCAGAGGTTTAGCCAAAGGTCCTCACCTATAAAACTTGTAAAAATCAGTCCAGCCGTTTAGGCATCGGTTCAAATTAAGAATCTAAACTATTCTCGAATCAACTTCGTCACGCACACCAATTTTCATTAAAATCAGTCCAGTCGTTTAAGAGGAGTTCACTTACATACACACGGGCAGAAGAAATATATATATAAATATATATACACTCTTATGTCATTCTAAAAATTATATTTACAATTCCTTAACGACAAAACTTTTACAACCTGTTAAAAGCTAATAAAAGTTTATTTTTAATTAATTTTTTTGTATTATTTCTGCGGTAGTGATAAAAACTTTGCAGTAAACATTTTAACCGGAAAAATTTAAAATAAAAAAAAACTACAAATATTTATTTATTATAGCCTAACAGGAACAACAATTCATTGTAAGCTATTTAAGTTTTTTTGTTCGCACTTAAATTTTTAAACTTACGAATATGAGTAATTCATTGTTTGTTCCATTTTATGTTTCAAACACTTATATTTCAGGTATCACAATTGTATATTTCGATTATTTCAAAAACTTTTAACACATTTTTAATTTACTTCAACTAAAATAACTAGAACAACTAGCATAATACTTTACACATTTTGCTGTAATCCAACTAGTTTTCATAATGATTAATTAACACTGAAAATTATCCGCGAAAAAATAAAAATGCTGTACAAAAAACAAATTCCAGTCAAAATAATTGCAAACAAAAAACCTTATCGTTATTTTGTACTAAATCAAAACAATCATTATGACGATAATAAATATAGAAGCAATTTTTCTATGAGTTGATTCATCATTTAATGAGATATAAAAAAAATTCGCGAGTGTTTATTATTTATTTTTAAAATTCTGATTACAATTTACTTTCTTGATTTTTTTACGTATGCTTTAGTTTAGCATTATTTCATCGGCCGATCTCATGTTGGTGCTGATTATAGTTCCTTTTGATTGTTTCCGGCACTTTTCATGCCATGTCTTGACGTTTTCTGCTTGTAACTTTCGGCACCATAATATATACATAAGTTTTATACCATTTTAGCATGTGTCTGAAAAGCCGAATATTAAAGTTGACTAATCCGTATTTTGGAGTTTGTCGATCTTTGAAGTTGGCAGCATTAGGATAAGAGATCACTTAAATCGTACTTCCTTAACAATATGTCTTTGATTTTTTCTACATACCCTTAGATTAGGTTAGATATGGCTAAGCTATTGGTTTAAGCTCAAACACTTAGACCAGTGATTCTCAACCTTTTTTTTGTTGCGGCACACTTTTAACAATTTCAAAATTTTGGGGGCACACTAACAATACAATAAATTTAAAAGAATTTTACTTACAGACCTTCAGCTAGTGAAAGATTTAGGTGCCCCATTTCTCATGCTCGAAGAGGGTTGAAAGGTAGATCGATGTTGAGTTGGAAAAAGTCAAATTAAGGTGCCGCTCCTGGGTTTAAAGTAACGTAACGTATTTTTCGTAACAGAAATAAGAGGCGTATCTCTCCCATCCATATTTTCACGCCAATATGTTTATAGGAATGGTAACGATGAATGTTTTCACACCTTCGATGGGCTTGTATTAGAAAATCACAGTCAAATTCTCGATTAATTATGACGCCCTTGCTTCCATCCCTTAGCCATCAATTACGCTCAAGCCTTCACTTTTCGGGAGCCAGTTTCCATTCAAAAATCATGTGTAAACTTTGCTAGCGTGAAAATATGGGCAGAATACGCCTCTTATTTCTGTTACGAAAAATACGTTACGTTACGTTATCCCCAGGAGCGGCATCTTAATGAGAACTCCATGTAGCGCAGATGAGGGGCATTCCGAAATAGTTTCCTCAAAAATACCACTCAAAAAAAACCAGCGATACTGAAGTGAGGTATGCATTATCAGTTTTTTATAATGGCCCTAGTAGGCAAACCTTATTCCAAATTAAGTGGGGCGAAATCTGCCTTACATATTCAGAAAACGTTTCGAAAACCTTCAAAAATACCCCGGCTTCCCCGACTGAGCAAGCAAATTGGCGAACTGAACTTCTAACCTCAGTTCAGTTCGCATATAGTTTAAACATATTCAACTGAGGAAAAACAAACCTCAGTTCGCACAATGGGTCCCGAACTGAAGTTGAATGTAAAAGCTCGCTCAAAAGATGGTAATTAACTAGAATTGTGGAATGCCATTCCAGTGGGCTCTCGCATTTTTGATTTCTGGCGGAAAAGCAACAATTTGCTCCACTTACTTACTTACGTGGATTGAACTGAACATTATTGAACTGAGGTCGGTGAAGCTCATTTACTATTTAACTCATACAAAGCTTTAGTTTTTGTTGATGTATTGCTTCATGTTTCAGGTAATTATGCTGGTGGTGACCGGGAAGGGTATCATTTAACATACTCAATAGACCGGTTCTGGTTCGATTACAAAGGCTAAGCAGCATTGGACGTAATTAGTACTCAGTTGGGACGCCGTATTGGTAAAACAATACTTGCGTTTAAAAATATAAAGTTTTCGACACAGACACCGTTATTATTCACATATGCACGCCGAACTTCTCAGACTTTTCGGAATCCCTTTTCCACTCGGAATCGAGGAGCAATGATTTTTTTCCGGGGCCAAATGAGGCATTTCCGTAGGACGAGGCGCGAATGAGGCAAGGGATAAGATACTCGGTGTGGGCCTTATAGGGCAATCTAATCGGGGTTCATATGGGGCGGTCGGGCTAAACTCATAAGGGCCCCTCCCAAAATGCTAGTCGGACATAATCCCATTACCAAAGAATTTAAAGCCAGCTCGTAATTCAATTGACCGAATAATATTTTAACGGTTACCTATTCGCGTGCTCCCCACCTACAATGATTATGCTCCGCCGCCCCTGTTCGCTAGCAATATTCTTCTTTTAATTTTCGCCGTAATTTTGTGGTCTTTGCTGCTCTTTGATGCTGCTTTGCCTAACGCTACATCTGCTTCCTTCGCTGCAGTCATTGACCTGCCTATGACGTCTATATCATCTGCATATGCCATTAGCTAAATAGACTTGTTTAGAATTGTCCCTCCAGTTTCAATACGTTCCTACCGGACCGTTTTTGCTAATAATATGTTAAGTAGTAAGCAGGATAGAGCGTCTCCTTACCTGAGGCCTCTGTTCGCCCCGAAAAATTTTTCCGTATTCTCACTCCGTTTATCATTCGATGAAGTTTTAGTGATTTGAATTAATTGGTCTGGAAAGTTCAGTTCCACCATTGCTTCGTAGATTTTTGAATGTAGCGCAAGATCATATTCTGTCTTAAACTCAATGAAAAAGTGTTAAACTCTTAATATTAAACTCTTTCGTCTTTTCAATTATGTGTGTTAATGCGAATATGTGATCGGTTGTGGACTTTTGTTTCCTGAATTTGGCGGCACACTTCAGGGATTTGGCGGCACACAAAAGTGCCGCGGCACATAGGTTGAGAATCACTGACTTAGACCAAAAGGATAGGCCCATTGTGATACCATAGTGATCCCACTTCAAACCTGATGTTAAAGTGTCGTTTCTTCGCTAACCCATCTCGAGGAAGTAATGTATCTTCGTAGTTGTGGGATTTCAATTTTCGAGATTTCCGCAAGGGGGCTTAGAAAGGGTTCACCAAATGTGGTTAGTTTCCTTCTGCTTAGGGCTAGGCAGTGACTGAAGAAATGTAGTACACTTTCCTTCTCGTGCCCATGGCATAGCAATCCTTTCCTTTCCATGAAGGAGAGCGGCGGTCGTGCCGTTCCTAGCCAGTTCGTCAGCTTTATAGTTTCCCTCAATAGTTCGGTGACCGGGCACCCGTACGAGGAGGGTTCCTGAACTGTTGAGCCAGCTCGTTAAGAGATCTGCTACATTCAAAGGTAGTTCTAGAGTTTTTTGTGCAAGTGCGCAGGGCTTTAAGAGCCACCTGACAATCTGAGAAGATGTAGACAGTCCGATTACTATCGCCTTGCGTACCCTTAATTTTTCATTCTATTCTATTCTATTCTTGTTTAGGGGCGCCTTGGTGGGCACTGCGACCTATATTATTTGGTCTATTTTTTTTTTTTTTTTTATGTGGCAGACTAGAGGCTTAGGGAAAGTCCCTTTGTACTGTCGACAATCTATTTTTCATATACACCGTCGAACAGCAGCTCTAGCCGGAAGATAGAGAGAAGAGAGAGAGAGAAAGAAGAGAGGAAGGAACTGTCACAACCTGACTGCCCGTCGTTAAAAACCCCGTCGTTAAAAACCTTTCGGGTTAAGGCTTTTAATTTAATTTAATAATATTGATTTAGGGTTCATATCCCAAATCTCCCTGAGAGCAGGGAACTTATAGTTGCACAACAAGTGCTCCGCACTTACAATCAACTACTTCTGCTTGGATGATAATTGAGCGAGGACTGAGTGGCAGTGGCGTCAAGAGCTCTATTATTATTTTTAGCTCCCATCTCTTGAAAATTAAAAGTTTGCTCGCCTAAGCTTTATCGATTTGAATGAATCTTCAAGCTTGACGAGCACCTTGGGTCCTCGTCCAGCTATAAAAAAAGCTGGTAGACCCAATTCTTGATGTGGCAGCTTGATAAGCTGCAGAAAGGTTCCGGATCGGCAAGTGATGAGTTTGCCCATACTCCAGCCAGGCCGTCGGCAACCTCATTACCAATGTGACCTTCGTGGCCCGGAATCCACATCAACTTAACATTGTTGTTATTGCTGATTGATTTCAGGGATAGCAGACAATCCAGGGTAGTTTTTGATGACACCCTGTGAGATTCAATGACCAACACGGCAGCTTGACTGTCCGACAAAATAACAATGTTTGAGCTATTTGGAACTCTGTTAATACAAGTCTGAGCACTTACTTGTATGGCGAGTACCTCAGCCTGAAAAACAGTGGCTCAGAGGCGTGAATATTTTGCTCCTCGAGAGCCTGCTTCTTTACCACTAGGGGGAGTGGAGGAAGGTCCATTAGGGCCCCACAGCCGTAGTCGTTGTCAGTCATTGGGTGAGATCCTTTGGATTGGTCTGGCTTTTTAATACTGTCATAAAATAGTTGTTTAAACACCATATATTAATTTCAGCTTTTATACTTTAACTTTAACATAAATGAGCTTAGTTCTTGTGCACCTTTAGCACTTGATACCGGCCTAAACCACCAGTAGTCAAGATTTGTAAACCGCGAATGTTTTTACCTACAGTAGTGACAATATATAGAAAAAATTGCAGCTTCTATACTTTGACGTAGGTCTGAGAGGCCCGGGTTCCTAGTCTACTAGGTGTCTGTTGTGTATGTATCTAAAATTAATTTTTACGGATTTCTTCGTTTTTCATGGAAACAGACAATTAGTTGCTGATCAAAAAATTTTCTACGACAAAACCATGCCACGTGTAGCCAAAAAAAATTAGCGGGTCTTTTTCCTAAATACTCCAGGCGGTACAGACAAAACATTTCTTATCAATTTGATTTTGGCGCCGATTCGAATCCAGAATGAGATTGCACTCGCAGTGACATCATCGGGAATTGCATTAGCGCTACTTGATGGTAGACGTACAGTGCACTCAGCACCCGAGCTCCCATTGAATTTGAACCAGATAGAAACACCTACATCTAATATCAGCAAAAACACCCAAATTGTCACAGTCCTTAAAATCTGCAAAATTATAATTTGGGACGACTGCACCATGGTTCACTAATAATCGAAGGACGAAGCGCCTCACAGGGCTTGGCGAAATTTTCGAGGAAAAATCAACCGATCGGAGGCTCTCTGACACAACTTTCAGGAGATTTTCGCTCAAGTTTGCCTGTTCAACGCAAATGTGCTTAACGCATGCTTGAAAGCATCATATCTATGGATCAAATTTGAAAAAATAACGCTCCAACGACAATGCGAGTCCATTTACTACAAAATGCCCCTGATCAAATGAGATTCCCACTTGTTTTGGTGCACGCCATATTCATTTTATGGGTGTAGCGATGCGTACTGGGTTCAAGCTAGTTATGAATAAATTATATTTTTTGTCTCATCGTCTAATCGAAAGTCCTTTCGCTAAAAACTCTGGAATTGAATATAGATACTTTTTTATGTATGTATGTCATCAATAGTAAAAAATCTTTAAATTTAAAATTTAGAAATAACCAAGCTTTTGATATCCTTTATAAATGCTACAGTTTCACTTCCTACCGTCCTTCGAAGTAATTTTTTGAATAATAATAAAGCCACAATCGATAGTGCTTCTGTTAAAGCAGTGATTTGTGTCTACCATAAGTACATTTTAATGAACCCTCGGAGGAAACTCCCACGAGCCCAATTTGTTGTCCAGTAAGATAAAATATTTCTTGACATTTATTCTTGGTACACGAGGCCGCTTAGAACGAAGACTTTACTCTGAACGAAAGATGGCAATTGATTTTCTGCTTTTTTTTGTTTGATATAAATTAAGTTTTTATGAATTGACGACTGCAGCTACTCGGGCAAGAATTGGCCACATGAGTATTAAATTGGTGTGTTGCGAAAATAAAATTAAAATAAATTTAGATGATAAATAATTTTGTTTTTTTTTTTCGTATTTGTCTAATTTAGCTTTCACCATTTAAAATGTCACGAACGCGATTAATTAAGGAATTCCTGTGGCCATTGGTGGTCATAGTGGTATTTATGTATAAGGAATGAAATCTCTGTCCTATTGAATGCACGGGGTACAATGTACAAAATTAAGAGATGCGCCAAAATATCATCGTCCGTACATATGTGTCAAGCTAAAGAATGCGCCTGCATTGGTTGCAACCAGAATTGTGTTGCAACAATGGTCTTAAGTCTCGGAAATATATAAATTTAAGTTGCCCAGGCTGGTAGCCAAATCGTGCTCTGCGTGCACATCCGACTTGTCAAGTTGCCACTTAGTACACCAAGATCAAGTTTAACCACGTGAAAATCAGGTGCGATCAGCTCTGTCGAATGAATCAAAAGTTACGTGGGGTTGTTGGTTGGTTTTTTGGGTGGGGGGCTATTTGGATTTGGTATGAGTTATTTTGACGCAGGTATGAACTGATTTGTTACTGCAGGTATTCTCGACTTTTATCTAAAAAGACTTTTCCGAATGAACTACGCACTTGCACGACTCAAGGACTAAATTGAAGCTTCGTCGAGTTTTGCCAACGAGTGCATTCGTTCTTTTTTTGCAATTATAGACACACACTTGGATGACCAAGAACAATGCCAAAAAGACATATAGATGCACGGTAGTGTGCTGGTTTGGCTATAGCACTATTATTTTAATTCAATGACAAAATTAAAAGTGTTTTCAGTTCCTTCAAAACAATTAAGCTTTTCTAAGAGCTTTCTTAGTCTTAAGGTAAACTGCATTCACTTAAAACAGACGTTATTAATTTCGTTTTACCAAAATACATACAGGCTATATTTTTTTCTTCTAATTTTTTAAAAAGCGTCATTCAGTGACTATTGTTGATACTTAAACTATTTAGTGCTGTGAATGTTATTGAAACATTATCAATATTCAAAAAGTTCAAAAAGTGACGACAAAAATTCAATCCATTTTTGGAATAAATTGCGCAATATTTATGAGTGTATTTTGAATAACAAAACAAAAAAACAGAAAAACCGCGAGTGTATTGGGTGGAAATTTCCCTTTTACAAATAGAACTCAGCATTGCAAACATCATTGGCTTCCTAAATTATTTTATTTTCGTTTCTCAAGTGCTCGAAAATCATTAGTGGCGTCTTATATAACATAATTTTGATTTCCTTCCAAGGTATGAATTACCAAATTTTAAATTATATTTTTTTTTGATGTACAGTGATTATTTTTGGTTACTTAATTTTGTTGGTTTTGTAATTGTCTTAATTGACTCATGTTGAAATCTGCATGTGTTAATTTTATATTTTCTATTTTGCAAACAGACGACAATAATCGAAAAATATTTTAGAAATGAAAAATAGTGTCCACATTGTTATTACTTAATATTGTTAACAAATATCTAAACTAATTTAAGAAAGATATTTTGTAAACAACGACGTAGTTGATCATTCAATAAAATTCTGTTTACGCTTAAATGATGTATAGGATACTACACAATCCCTATTTTCAAATTAGAATAGGAATTTTATTTACAATTTTGATGGTGATGCTTTAACTGTTGTGCACTGAAATGCATAATAATATTTTGGTTGTTTTGGTTTTTATTCTTATTTTATTTTTAATATGATTTTTAATGTATTCTACAGATAGATGTTCGTTTTAACATTTTTTTTACACTTCTATAAAAAATATGTGTGAATAAATATTGTCTGGTGGTTTATGCTACTTCTATTTGGAAGTAGGGCTGCCATCACCTAAGTTTCCGGTGTCGGAATAAAACTTAAAATCCCTTACTTTTGAATGAAATTGAGTTTTTTCCGGAGACTCCTTTTTCAGTAAAATAATCGGCACAGCCTCGAACTGGACAGATTTCATGGAGACAAATCATGATCTAAACTTATTCCATGGAATGTAGGAATGCTATACCAACACCGTAATGCCCTGGTAACATGAACGACAAAAAAGACAATTGTCATAATCTCTTGTCATAATTAATTACATTGCTGTTTACTCAACGCGCAAATAATGATGACAAATAATGAAATGCGTGAAGCTTTGTCATAAAATGTCATTAATTTATGACAAGTGGTATTTATACCTCAAATAATGATAAGTCGGATTATGACATAAAAAGTTATGACAGAGTTGAATTTATTGGTGTTGTGTGTGCTGTTAAAGAATTATTATCTCGCGGATTTCCACTGGTCGTCGACTTGTTTAAAGCCAAGGACAGGGATTTATAGTCCATGCAAAAGGCGCATTAGGGTGTCGCAACAAAAAAACCGTTAAGAAAAGCGAACCCTATATGTTGTTTGTGTCGCTCATCACGAAAATCGGGCGTCACTCATAAAAATGCAAAAAAACCCTTATAATGGTGAATTTACACGAATGACACGCTTGTCATTTTTTTGGTCATTAATTGTCATAATCGTTTACACGATCATAATTTGTGTCATTATTTCTGTCATGAAAAATGGCAAAAATTATTGTCATAAAAAGCTTAAAAAAGCTTAGAAATAATGAAACAAATTATGACCGTGTAAACGATAATGAGAAATTATGAAAAGTTATGGCAAGTCATCATAAAAGAATAAACTTGCTCATTCTTTTATGATAGAGTATCATTATTTAAATGCAAAATCCAATTTCAACAACAACAACAATTTCAATAATAATCGAAAATAACCCAATGGAATACACTTTTTTCAATATTTATTGGCGAAAGTGGTTGATTTATACCAAATCAAGCCCAATTTTATGATAAGGGATAATCCTAAACAGTTAAAACCACCCCTAAATGAACCGAAAATAAAAAAAATTAGGCTTCAAATTTGATTGAATGCGTGTAGTCAGGTACAAATAAATTGTTTTCAACCCTTAAGGAGTAAAAACTACCCCTACAATTTGGAAAATTAACATTAAATAAAAAAAAATAAACTCTTTTAAAGCCAAAACAAAACTACTTTCAACTAGTTTCAAAAAGGTGTTATGTTTTGATACCCAAACGTTCGTTTTGAATGGACTATAATATACCGGCAACACACCCCCGCAGTTTATTTTCATATCCTTTATGATCATTTTTATTTATCTTAACAAGGCAAGTCTCATATAGGCAAGTCTAAATATTATATTTAACACTCGTAAAAATGCAAAAAGGAAGGGAATTTGTGTTCAATTTATTTTTAAACAAGGCGAAAGAGTATAAATAAGTAGTACATAAGAGTATGAATAATTATATCAATTGATATTATCATGAAGTGCGGTAGTGTTATTTCAAAGGGGTTTACACTCAAATCAGCACCTAAACCTGGATATTCAAAACAAACAGGACCATGAATTAATCAAGTGTCTGCAAATGCTCAATACACTACATAGACACCAATTCCTTTCCAAACAAACAGGGCCATAAAGTAATAAAACAGTTGCGACTGTTGGAGACAAAAATTCAGCTCTTGCCATTATTTATGGCAACTTGCAATAAATTAATGACATTTTATAATAGAGCTTTTCACATGTCATTATTTGAGTCGTGTGAACAGCAATGCCATTAATTATGACCAGAAATTGTGACCATTGTCATTTTTTGTCATTCGTGTAACCGCCGCATAAGGGTTTTCAGAATCTATATATACAAGGTGTTCCAAACCACCACCCACCACCCAACCCAAATTTCTCAGAATTTTGCGATTGAAATAAAAAAACAAAAAACACGTGTTCAATATTTTTTGAAACTCTATCCGACCATACATATAATTTAAATGGGACCCCCAATTTTCTTTGCAGATTCGGATTATGCAAAAAGGCTTTGACAGAATTTGAATCTGCAAAAAAATTGGGGGTCCCATTTAAATTTTCAAAGTTTCTCCCCACCCCCAAAGAGGGGGTGGGCGTCAACTGCCCATGGGAAAAACATGACAATTCAAGGTTTATTTTACACATTTTCAAAGATTAGCTTGTCAATGCAAATACAAGACGAACAGGAAACTGGACACGCTTAACTTGAAACGGCAAATCAGTTGGACTTAGTGGTATTCTTTGAATCAGAACTTTTTCGCTTTTGAACCCATGATTATCGTCAATCACATTGTTCATCAGCACCAGTGATGAGCAAAAATGGCCTTGGTCTTGCAGTCTTGTCTTGTTCTTGCACATTTTGCAAGGGCAAGAACAACATAAGACTTAGTCATGCTAGCAAGAACAAGAACAAGACAGACTGAAAAAGAACAAGACAAGAACAAGACTAGATTAGTCTTGTCTTGTTCTTGCGTTTGCTCATCACTAATCAGCACGATATACAGAAACAGAAGGTTATGTAAAAGATACTGCAGCTTCGAATACCGTAAAAAAGGCGCCTAGTGACGTCAGCCCTAATGCAGAAACAACAAACGCAGCTTCGACTTTATACGGAAAACGGGCACCACGTGACGTCAGCACTAAAATACCGTTTACGATATACAATCTTTTACATTATCTTGTTTCTGTATACCATAGAAACAACAGATTTTATTTTATATGGAAAGCGGGCCCCACGTGACGTCAGCACTAAAATACCGTCTTACGGTATACAGCCTTTTACATTGCCTTGTTTCTTTATACCTAGAACAACGTGAAGGAGAACCCTACTAGTAGAATCCGCAATAACTGGGAGATTCTGGTCGGAGCTGAGAGCTGTCGCCCAAAACAGAGCCGCTGGAGGGCAACTGTTTCCGCCATATGTCCCATGACGGATTAAAGGAGAGTAAAGAAAGAAGTATCTTTATACCATGGCTCATCAGCTTCTTGTTTATGCGGTGGCATTCCTGGCAAAAAGTAATGAATTTAGAAATTCAACTGGATAATTAACGTCATTTGGATTCCTAGCCGGCGATTTGACTTTGAATTCGTATACGTTTTTATTTTTCGCTGCCAAAACAGCTCGTTCACTCAACCAAACATGTTCTTTGTAATTTGCACCAATATTCGGAAACACTTGTGTGATGAATTCTTCCTCTGACGTTGTGAATTGCCAAAAATTAGGTGGAAACAAATGGAGGCCAGTGGAAGCGTTAACCGGAATTTTTCCCTTTCCAAGGTCTAATAACTGTGTGGAAAGCATTTTCGCTGATTTTGTCCGTTGGTAACGCGATTTCCATAGTCGTTGTTAACTTTAGAGTTTTCACGAATCTTCACAAATTCGATGGCTCTAAGGAAGCCTTTATTTCATGGGCAGCTGTTGATCTTGACCAGCAGCGAAAATCGCCAGCCAACAGAATCATTACACCTTCAAAAAGGTCCTGATTATTTCGTAAATCTTTCAATGTTGCACGTAGGTTCATCTATCATCATTTCTGCTGCTGATTCAAAAGTGGGACCTTTGTTCGTACTGATTGACTCAAGCAGCTCGGTCGTATGGCCGTTCTGGTTTAAATTCTCGATTGAATGCATCGTGCATGGGGCGATTCAGCGTTGGCTTTCTTGATTCGTGCAATATCCTGTCGGTCATTATCAGGTACAAATCCTACAAAAATCATTCAAATCGGTCGATTCGTTTCCAATTGATGCTCTGTTATTCAAGTCATTTTTATATACGTGACAGCATTTGAATATAAATAGTTCCTCGTTGTAAAATCTAAGAGTAGGATTTGAATATGTCCTACCACAGGTAACGCTGGCCCTGTCGGAGACTCGACAAAGATCTATGAAACTTTCGAGATATAACAAGGCATGAAGATATTAGGCTTGATAGGCTCCAGTAATACGTAGCTTGACGGCATTGTTTTATAATCGGGACCATTGGAGAGAGCAATTATTACGATAGGCTGGACCCCGATTGTAAAGCCGAATTGCGCATTAAAGGACTACGTCAATTCCCCCGTCTACAAAGTATTAAGTGTCACGTAGTTTTTGGCCAAAATCCAAATAACAATGACTTGTGCTTGCACTCTAGTCACCAGGTATAATCACACCGTTTTTTTTATTCATTAGAATGATATGGTGACGCGTTCTGTGGAGTACAAAAAAAGTCGAAACAAAACCGCTGAAGCTTTTCTTAATAACATATGCATACGTCTACATAATTTCAAACGGATATTAGAAATTGTTTCCACCAATAAACCCTTTGGAGAAGTGCGGTAGGTCTGAAATACTAAAAAAAAGCGTTATTACCTCAAGCGGAATAACAATAACAAGGATATTTACCCTAAAATAGAAATTAAGTGAATTATTTATGAGCAATTGATGGAAACTTAAGGCAGGAATAGTAATCCCTCATATGTGGGCAAATAAAATTAAAACATATGCATGTGTATTGATAAAGTGATATTATAAGTAAAAGGATTGCGAGTGAATGTGATGAAATAATGGCTCCAAATTAATTACTTTAATAGGAAAAGTATTATTATTTCGACCATTTATTTTTTGTTTGAACGCTATTTATAAACATTTATTAAAATTAAAATATCATAAGTTAAGGGATTTTGACAGAAATAAATAGTAGTGTAATAGCATTTCAATAGTTTAATTTAATTTAAATTATTTGTTAGTTAGTTAACTTAGCACATTATCTAGACAGACACCAAACTATCTAGTATTTTTTAGCCATCAGCACAAATTACTGGTAGTGCCTGCTGGCATTGGGGTTAGACTTGACTTTCTGAGCTATCTCGAAGCCCGCACAGAGAACATGAAGGGAGGAAGACTCATCTTCCCCAAGGTAAAGCCTGCAAGTAGGCAGGGGCGACGCTTGGGTTTTTTGCGCCCGGTGCACTATGTCATATTGCACCCCATAAGCTGTTCATTTTTGAACGCAGTGCAGGAAAATGAAAAAAGGCACAAACACTCACTGAATGGGCGAAATAATTTTCATAGTTTGCACCATAATAATCCGTATAACATAAAAAAAGATTACATAGA
Organism: Thereva unica; assembly: GCA_949987705.1. Classification (NCBI taxonomy): domain Eukaryota; kingdom Metazoa; phylum Arthropoda; class Insecta; order Diptera; family Therevidae; genus Thereva; species Thereva unica. The sequence goes on from OX465283.1 coordinate 45,141,092, forward strand.
TAGGAAGTTTCCAACCAACAAAACTCAGAACGTCGTTTACGGAGAAGAGAGTAGACAAGGACAATGGGCCGGACAGATTTTCTAAACTTCTGAATTTTTTCACGGAATTTTTGAATCAACTTTTGGACAGCTGGGTATTTGTTGTTGTTCTTTGTCTCCCTTTTGCTAGGAAAAGAAAAGAAATGGCAGAAGGAAGAATTAATATTCAAAGTAACAACAGCAAGCTAAAGCACTCTAACGTATAGTTTATTGGAAAAGGTCGCTCCTATGATGTACCATCGAATTTCTGCGATTCTTCATCGAATTTCAAAGGGAAATTGGCGATTATAGCCAATTTTTGTTGGTTGTTCCGTGTGAAACTGGCCATATTAATTTGTTAGACAGCAATACCCCGTCTTCATCGGCCGGAACTGCGTAATTCGAGCAAATTAGTGTACTGAATTTCAATTTTGCCTGAGTTCTCATACATTTTCACATATTGAACTCAGCAAAAATAAATCCAAAATTCGCCCAACCGAACATGAAATTGAGATTGAACGTAAAAGCTCGCTCAAAAAAGAGTAATCAACTGAAATAATGGATAATATCTGGAAGTGAGCTTTTGCATATTTAACTTCTATATGAACTGAACATGAGAGCCGGTGGAGCCACCAATGCGGATTGAATTGAACTTTATTGAACTGAGGCCAGTGAAGCCGTGATATAAAGCAACAAACAAAAAGAGGGAGGAGGAAAGAGGAGTCCTCGAGTTTTGTTCCCTTATTTCGTTCATTTAAAAATCCTTGAAACAAAATTTAAAAGTGCAGCAACAGCGTCCTCAAGTTTATATCAATCACACACAGCAATACACAATACAGAGCCATCGGAACATTTTCCCATTTGCGTGAGTGGATATGATGCCTTTTACAGAATTTTCAAAAAGTGCTTCAAATAAATGAGACATTTTTCTTTCCTTTGGGTGATTTTTTCCCGAATTTCTCGAATCTCGAAGCTGAAATCTTTGGAAACTTCCTGCCGAGGAGAAGTGAAATTTCCCCGTTTTTTCTTGCATGAGAAAGTACAGAGACAAAAATTGGCTAAACATGTGTAATTGCTTGCACCCTTGCAGAATAATTTTTATTTATTTTTAAAGTTTTTTTAAATCTTAATTTCTGAAATTGCGCCCCCGACAAATTGCGCCCGGTGCAAGTGCACCATTCGCACTTTTGATAGCGCCGCCCCTGCAAGTAGGGTCTTCCGCGCTTGCTATCCTCTATAAGTGGTATGAAGGCCTGTTTGACATTCTTCACATGAAATCTTTGACTGAGGTCAGAATGAAGAGGTGTAAAGTAAGGACAGAAGGTAAAGGCATCCAAAAAGGGTTAGCTAAGGTCCCTGTTTTCTCCACATTTTTGACATCTTCAAAAGCTACACTTGAGCAAAGCAAATTTGGTTTCTTTGCTATTTACTTTTTATAAATAAGTATCACTCACTAATCAGTTTCTACTGTTTTCAGTTTTTCAAAATGCTAAAAATAGATCAGCGAGAGACTCCTATTTTTGAGTAGCAAATAAGAAAAAAACCAAGCCAGTTGGAGACTTGTACTGTTCCAAGAAGTTTTCAATAGGTTTGAGCCGGACTTACACGAGGCAGTACATTTGTCCCTTACAATCCCTTAATTTGCTTGGATTTGTCATTTTGGCTTTGCTTTGCATCTCGCCTCATTTTGTACTGATTAAAAAGAGAAAATAGGCACCTCTTACACCTCTTTTGAGGATTGTAAAAAGGTCCAGAAAAAATGTTTAACAAACAATTTTTTGAATTACAGTGAAATATGAGGGAACAATTTGTTTTTTTTTATATTATTTTGCAAAAAACACCCGTTATTTCTTGTTTTTCTCATTTTTGAATTGAAAACTTCTTTTCTTTATATTTGTCAAGTTTCATACTCTTTCAACTTTGTTTAGCAGAGCGGTACTTATTTGAACCGTTACACTTCAATTATGAAGCATTTATACTGCGAAATAGATATAAAGTCAGTAAGTTTGTGTGCCAGTCTTAAAAAGGCTTTTGTTTACAAAAATTGGTAAGTTAATTATTTTAAAATGGATTTATGTTGATTTAAGCGATTTTGCGATTAAATTTTGTAAATTGAATGTCAATGCCATCCAAAGCAACCTTTAGCCATTCTTTTAGTTGATGAAGGAACTCTAAAGATATTCAATTAGATTCAGGTCTGTGCTTCGAGCTGTTCAAGAAATAGTCGGTGTTCCGGTTATCCTGAAACATTCTTCAACGGTCCTTGCCCGATGAACAGCAGCTTTGAATGCTTTCAGTAATGCATACTTGCATACGCAAAATGCGCAAAGTCGACCCGTATTGACAAGCGGAAAAATGATTTGCGCATGCGTGCAAGTATGCGTTATTCAACTTGTTTAGCCATAGCTGAATATGATATATATTTACCGCATTCTATCAATATTCTCCTCATCCATTTTATGTTGCCAACCAGTACTTTGACATTTGACATCGATCGAAAGACATTTGAGGCTATCGAAAAACTTGTAAAGCTTGCGCACATTTGCTTCGCATGTCTGCATTTATGCTTGCTTTAATGAAACTAATGGAAAAGCAAACATGCGCAAACTGCATTACTGAAGGCACGCATTGTCTTGCTGAAAAATTAAGATGGGGATTCCGAGCTCATCCTAGACATCATCCTATCCTTCTTCCAGCAATTCAATATAATTTTCTGCATTCATATGCGGGTAGGAACCCATGACAGAGAGGTTTTACCCCGGAAACTAAATGCAGCCAAAACCATAACGCTACCTCCACTTGAGTGACGACTCATTCGGACCTCCTTTTCATCTTGAACGTAGTGGCAGCTTTCAGGAACATCAAAATTGAATTTTTTTCATCGCTGGTCTAGGACATGCAAGCCCTTGCAAACATTCGTGCAAACCTGTTGAATCCTTCTCCTTGATACTGGAAGGGATTAAATGATCTACGCCACCTTGGGTCCAAGCAACAAATTCAGAGCAACATGTTGCCAGAGTAGCGCAACAAGGACTTTTATATCAATTTCGCTGACTGTATGCTTTTATTTTAAAATGAAATGAAAAGTAAAAACAAGCAGGCAGCAATTGGGAACTTGTCGATGATGAAACTATGTTTTCAATATCGATTTCATCCGCCTCGTGTGGTCATCCTCTTGTGGATAATCCAATCTACTCCCAGGGGTCCGGTGCAAGGAGCACTTCGGGAATCACTGATGTATTTAAAAAAAAAAATAGTTTTTTAGTCTTTACCTAGGATTAGATTCTGTATTCAGACTTGCTCCCTGACCTATTTCAGACTTGCTCCCTGAGATTTCGTTTTTGTTGCTAAATTTAAAATTAAAAAAAAAAAAAACAATTTATGATTTTCAAATTTTACTATTTACTTGGATTTCAAAAAATATAAAGAAGAACGAAATGCACAGCTTAGTCCAAAAGGAATCTATTGAAGTTCAGCCAACGCCCAGAAGAAAGCACATTTGATATTTGGGATTTCTTTTTCTTATAAACTGAAACATCCAAATCTAGTCCGCTGGATTCAGACACACGGCAAATCCCCATTGAGTCTAGTATTCTGTATAGCTTATGTAAATTCGACGCCTCCGGCTGTAAAAGTTCAGATTTATACAATATCGTCGGAACTGTCACTTTCTGTGATTCCATATTCCAAACAAGTATTTCCGTGCAATTATTAGCCTTCGGTTCAATATCGTCAATATTAAGCGAAATACTTTTCAAAAATGTGTCCTCTTGATTGTCCTTATCGTAGCAGATAGTGGCGTTTGGATGTCTTGAAAGATACTCTAGATTCAGTGCAAATCCCGACATACTGACAGGCCAATCCTTATAGCCGAACCACCAAGAATTAACAAATCCAATAACTTTGCTCTTTACAACTACCGGCGTTTGAACAGCGTATGTTCCAGTTAGTCCAACTGGAAACATGGATATCATCTTGGTGTTCCTAATCTCGGAGAAGAGTTGAATGTCGTACGTGTTGTGACTATCGCCGAAGTACAATACACCATCAGTTAAATTCAGTCTTCTGACCCACTTCAGGGCAGCTCTACGACTTGGAACGGTGGCAAGTTTCTGGTACAAATTCTTTCGAAATACATTCGGCATTGGACTCGCGATATGGGTGTAAGGTATACCGAACTTGTTGAGAAAATCATCAAAATACTCATAACAGGTGTCGTAGTCATTAGCAATTATCCAATGAATGTTTGGCACATGCATCAATGTCTGTCCGAGCCTTAATAATTCTGGAATTTGCTTGGGTTGAGGGTAGGTTGCAGTTACGATATAAATTTTGGTTAGATTTTTGTATGTGTGCCGAAGTCGACCTTGTATGAATTGTCTTGTATCTTTGAAGTTTTCGCAACATGTTGTCATCACTTCCCTTATTACAATGTCATCGGAGAGCTCGTGGAAGAATTTCGTTATCATTAACATAAACAAAAAAATAAAAACCAAAATGAAACCAATTACAGAGTTGCGAAATGATGTCAATCTTCTCATTTTCATCGTGAGTTTTTCTTCCAATTACTTTGCGGTCGAACTTTTTCGCGTTTTAGATAAATATTTTACGGTAACAATTTATTCCCATTCGGTTATTTTTCCAAAAAAATAGTCAAACAATTTTTTCCTCATATATTTGAAATCTCTTTCAGATATGTCAGTTACTAATTATTTATGTATAAAGGGCACTTGGTTTTTTTTAACAAAACTACTTTGAATCTTGTTTTTTAATTACAGAGACGGAAAAATTCGCCATTGCCAGCTGATTTTTTTTATTTTAATTTCGATAGTCCAAAAGGTGTCAAATCGGTTTTTTATGAACAAAATTTTTTCTGGACTTTTTTTTGTAGTGTTAGTTTATTTTTATTATTTGAAATATTACAAGAATGTTTACATTTCATAAAACTACAACTAGTTTACACTAACGTTGACATTACATTAAAAGACAAAAACAATATTTGCATTATACAATCAAATATATAAAATAATTTTAAATTTTTAAATGATTTCGGTGCCACCAATTAACTCATGTGGTTTGATGCTCTTCAATCTTCGTATTAGTCCGTTCATATTGGTGAGTTCTACTGATTCTTGATTTATGTATGAGTGGTCTCAGCTTTCATGGACTTCTGCCGATTCTTATGAAACTTTGCACATGCATTGTGTTCTCCTGACAATACAACCTGACAATTTTGTAAAAAAAAATCAAGATAACGCTTCCAAGATGGCGGACGAATTTTGCAATTAGGTTCCGATTCCATTGAAAACCGGTATCCAGGATTTTTAAAAAAATGGCGGCGCCAATATGGCGGATGCATTTTGAAAATGTGTTCTGAATCCATTGAAAATCGGTATCGGGGAATTTTTAAGGTAACAAATAACGAATCTGTGGTGAAAAATTAAAAAAAAAACTAAAATAGGAATTAATAAAACTGTTGTCAAAATTATGGAAATGGCGTTGGTAATATTGTGTAAGTTCAGCTTCAATGAGTTAGAAGAAGAAGAAAAAGTACCACACTTGTCCATGAACGAAAACCAGTTCCAATTGGCTCAACGAGCTATGAATGTTGGTCAACGAGAAATATTTAAGATGGTAACCAAATCAATTCAAACTCAGATATCTGGTGGTAGCGTCAATAAGGAGCCAATACCTTCATTGATGTGCTAAATGCACCGCGAATTGGGGAACTGGGAAGAGTTCTTCAGGATGCAGTTGGTGGGTTCGCTATTGATAAGGCGTTAAGAGTATACCCAACCAGCATCGCCAAAATGCGGTTCTTAGTTCGTTCCGAAACAGGGTGTATTTGTTTAAATGTCGAATCGCCTGCTGTGGATGGGTCTAGGATAGACGAATAAAAAATCGTATGGGTGGGGGAGGAGAAATCGTAGCGGTTTATCCGCTAGGGTGTTTTAAAATTTTTTTGGTACAGGTTTACATATTACCCTGTACTTTTGTAACCCTATTAGATATTTTCCTGAATCTACGCAGAATACTCCCACCTATCTAGAACTGTAAAAGTTTCAACCCACCTTATTTGGTGTTTATTTGGTACTCTTCGGCAAAACTCAGGTGGAAAAGTACTAAAAAAGGACGAAATAGAGCCAATTTCAACATTAAAAGTGCTTATAACTTTAAATGTAAGGCCCGTAGCATAATAGTTGCGAGACATTGGTCCTAGAGTTGTCCAAGCTTTCTAATTTTGTAAAAAAAAGTATTGGTTAATTACATGTTTTTTGAAGAAAAATGTGGTTGAAGTTGAAATTTTAGTGAAAACAAAAACAAAATTTTGACTTTGGCGACTCATAATTCTATACGTTGGTGGGTTGAAACCTTGAGTTTAGGCAGTTTAGTTTGCTGCCTTGTTCATGAAAATATCTAATAAAGTTACAAAAATACAGGGTAATATGTAAACCTCTACCAAAAAAATTTCAAAACGCCCTAGAGGATAAAACGCTACGATTTCCCCTCCCCCACTCGTACGATTTTTTGTTCGTCTATCCAAGACCTATCCACAGCCAGGCGTTTCGACACCTTACTGATACACCCTGTATACAAAATCAAAGTCCAGGACCAGCTGGTAGATGCCTCACGAAATATGGACAACGCTAATTTAAACGATATCATCTTCTTCTTCTTTTTACGCACCTTTAATCCCTCATGGGATATAGGGCGGAAACAGTTGCCCTCCAGCGGACTCTGTTTTGCGCGACGGCTCTCAGCTCGGACCAGGATCCCTCAGTTGTTGCGGCTTCTGCTAGTAGGGTACTCCTCCGCGTTGTTGTAGGTCTTCCGACTCGACGGGATCCTGCCGGGCGTAACCTTTGAATAGAGAAGACGAGGAAGAGCAATTTATTAAACACGGGGAAGCATTTTGGCAACACTAATGCATAGCATTCTTTACGTATTTGTGTCTAACCCGGACAGTGGCTGTGTTATATTTATTCAAAAACCGGGAGGGATATCGTTTCTCAGCAACCATCTCGGTGAGAACGCTTCACTTGGCTAAATGTTTGAAGCAGACCCTTCGCAAAACCTGAACAAATTTCACTACGCCTATGTCCGGGTTAGACAATGTATTTTGTTGTTGTGGTTAAAGTCAATGTATTTTGTTGTTGTGGTTAAAGTGGAGGGAGAGAATTAGAGAGAAAATTTCTTGATCCCAAGTGCTTTCCTCAAATCCGTGTACATGTACGCTATTTTCGGTTCCTTATCTTCTCTATTCAAAGGGCGTAACCAACCCCTACATAACCCAAAAATAAAACCGTGCCCAGCATTTTTGTAATGTTAAAGTACCATTTCCATGGACTATAACTAAACAACACAAAGGGCGCCCGTAGTTAGAGTGTTGGCTTGGCCGGCTAAAATTCTGTTATACGGCTAGCGACATACGATTTTTCGTGCCAACTGGAACTCAAGCAATTTTGTTAGCTGCGACATACATTAAGGTTAAAAACGAATCGGTTCCAGAATCGAAAAGCAACGGCTGGTTGTACGGTTTTGCAACCGAAAGCTTTGAAAAATTCATTGAGCAAAATGTGTTGCGACATATGATTAGAGTTTTCCCGGACGATGTTTTGAAATTCAGCTGACTGGTGTAGTAGCCAAGTGCTCAAAGAATTAATAATTAAAGTTGTTTCTTTGGTTTTAAAATGGTTGACGCAGAAAGCTTAATTTTAGAAGTAGAAAAGAGGCCATGTCTTCCATTAAAAGCAACATAATTATAAGTTCTAAATCATTCAAATTTGCCATTTTTTAGCCTTTCAAAATTAATAAAACGATACCACTGACTTGCAGAAGGAAAAACCTTCTCGTATGTCATGTAATCACGGCGAAGGGAAAAATCGGGGACGGTTAGCCGTACGGGAAAAACCTAATAGTTTGTCGCTAGCCTAACGTGTCTCATTATAGCCTCTATCCAAAATTATACTAAACTTTTAAATCACATTCGGTTACGATTTCGGATAAATTTTTATTTCGGATATCCGATAGGTTGGATACGATTACGGAGCTACATAACATCCCTGGCTCAAAGTATGTCAACTACAAATCTATAAACAGGGTGCGTCGAAAGTCCGGTAACGATCCGATATTTCTTGAGGGTTTAACGAAAGTTAAAAAGGTTTCAAACAAAAGTAACTCAAATTGGAGGATGGAATCGTTTGCACATAAAAGTCACCCCCATTCGCAGGGGTGAGGGTGAATCTAAAATTCAAATGGCCACTCTATTTCATGGATTCTGATTCTCTGAAGAGAAATATCAAACTTATGTCCGGAAAATTTTTAATCCGAAGTCTGACTCCTTAGCTGTTTTTGTAAGAATGCTCCGATTTAGCAATAGTTATTTTTCATATGAAAAGAAGGGCAAAAGTAGTATTATGTAATTATGAATAGCAATGAAGAACACTTATTAGATTACAGGAAAATAATTCGAATTTAATCAGAATAATAAAATAATGAATAAGCTGCAAAATGCAATCACAGGCCCAGACACTTTTATCTAAAAATTTTCTCTCAAGTTCTTTCAACTACTATTATATAAAACTTATCTTTAGCTTTACAAACACATTCAAGAACTTTTACTTTAAATTATTTATTTGTCACCCTACTGGAAACATATTGTGTACGACTTTCAAGTGTTTCCGTAAAATTATTCAAACTTGAAGTGTTTAGTTGACGCCTCTTTAGAGCATCTACTTCCTGTCTAAAGTACGAGTATGTTTCATAGATCAAATTTTCCAATCAGTAAATCAGCTCCTTAACCAACTTAACTATATCTTCAGTTAAAACCTGTTGAATTCAGTTTAATCAGATTGAAACTACACAATTTTCTTATAACGTAAAGTCACCGATATCCGACCTCTGAACTTCTTTCTCATTTAATCGATTTCATGTAAGAAAATTAATGAACAAAACCAATTTTCAAAAACGGCTTTTAAAATCAAAATTTATCTAGATTCCAAAAAGAAACTTGCCATTACTCTCTTTAAATTGGAAATATGTTTAAACAAATATTATAAATGACGGTCTCTGAGAAGGTCGCGTGAGCGTTATTCCGACCACCAAAACTCTAACTTTCGATTACCGACCAGCACTAAGCCCATTTCCGACCGGATCAAATCGCCCGCAAAATTGAAGTATAGAAAATTTAAAATTTAAATTTGTGGATAGCTGACTGCTCAAAAGTTTAAAATGGTTAATAATTTAATCCTAAAAGAATATAATTGTACAAATAATTCCTTTTATTCTTTTTTAATCTCGAGTAACAAAAATTTCTTGTATATATTAACTTTTCTATAATAAAATTAATGTATATTTCGAAGGGTTTTGATTTTAGGGACATCATAAGTCCCGCGATTCGTCACCATTATGGGAGCTTCTATTTTGCAGATTATCTCACTCATCATGTACTCGCAGATATCGTCTTTCTCTGGCCATTTCCAGTAGAGACCACTCATAGTCATCGTCTGTATTTTTAATTTTTCATTGATGATGTCAAATACTGTCCCGGGAAAATACTCGCCTTCATAGTTTACTATGACAAAATCTCCGATTTTATATGTTGGTTCTTCTGGCTCGATATTTATTAGCAGTTCCTCTGATTCGAATTCCAATCTTTTGCTGGTTTTTAGATTTCTTTTTTCAGCTCGTCTTTTTTTCAAATCTTCTTGTTGAACTTTTTCAACGTTGATCCTGTTTTGGTACTCCATGTATTCATCGCTAGTAGCCACGGTTGGGGTCATTTTTTGCGTTTTCCCCGTCATCTTCTTTTTTTCTTTAATCTCTGGCCAATAGATAGCATTCCTGAAAGGTGAAGAATACTGACTAGAATTAATTATTTCGACCGGTTTCATTGGTGTCTTTCTTTGGACATTTTCTGCAATCGGCAAAATAATATTCACTTCTCCATCCGGGCTGATAGAAGCTTCTATGCAGTTATTATTGTTTATCCAAATATCTTCATTAATATCAATTTCCATTAACCCTTGGCTGGCCCACCTCGTTTTTGTAACATAGCTGGCCTATGGGCTGTCCACGCACCCCACGGAAAAAGACTATTTCCACGGAAAATATGCAATATTGACCGTTTAAAAAAATCAGTGGAGTTCTTTGACAACCCTTTTTCATGTTCCAATAGTTGAGAGACTTTTTTCTTACTACGATAGAAAAAAAATTAAGGTGCGATAAAACATGAAAAATCGACATTTTGCTTCAAAAAATCAGAACTCCTATGTTTTTTGAATGTATGGACACCGGCAACGGCGTGAAAGGTCTGTACATAACACCATCTAACACAAGTGAAACTTACAACCTTTAAGACACACTAGATGGTCCCACAAATATTGTTATTTGATTGATATCATGGAAAAAGGGTTTCTTTTAGGCCTGGGGTGTCCCTGCACCCCCAGGTCCAGCTAAGGGTTTGACACTCCATTTTCGTGCTCAATATTGTCACCTATTTCAATAGCTGGTTTATTATCGTGTTGTGGTTTGTTGTTGGACTCCCTTAAACTGTGCCAAAAATTGTAAAAGGCTTTATATTCTATTTCACCGTCCCAGTCACCTTGGGTAGATTTAAATTTTTCTAAAATGTTTGGGTCTAATCTTTTTTCAATTTCTTCTGCCAATCGTAAATTTGAGCAATCTTCACTATGTTCTCGCGGTGCTGTATCTATATCTTCGCTGTTCACTAACGGTTCAGATGGTGAAGCGTTGATATTTTTTACCAATTTGGTATAGTCGATATTATTTCCATCGAACGGGAAGATACCACATGCCCGGAATGCACTACTGACTAAATCCGCAGTTACTACTTCTTCGACGCACAGTTTCAAAATATTTGCAAACTCTTCCCTTTGCAGTTTTTGACCTGTATTTTTCATGCGCCATTGCGTAATACTCTTTCGCCAAGCACTTTTTAAAGGGAAAAAAATACCCACGTCCAAGGGCTGCAAACGATGTATTGAATTAGGATAAAAAGCCGTCAAAATTATGCCTTTTTCCTTACATAGTTTGGTGATGTGGTAGTTGATGTGTGACGAATGATTACACAGGCCTGCAAAAAACGGTTTTTTTTTCTTTTCAATTTAATAGTCGTATTTTAAGTATTTTTTCGCGCTGAATCCGAATCCGTTGGCCAAATTGCCCTATCACGTCAGGATTTTGAGCAATCCTAACCTAAAAGTGCCAAAAAGCGAGTTTTTTGCACTTTTGCGCGTTAAATATCTCAAAACTATGGAATGATAGGGCAAATCTGACAACGGGATCGTTTTCAGCATGCCAAAATCTATAGAAAAGCATGTCGGAAGCGTGAAATTTGACAACACTTTTTTTGTAATACTGAAAAGAAAAACTTCTTGGCGCGAAATCGACGATTTTTATTAAGACATGTTATCATCGTTGCACCTCGTTTTTCGGGGGCTCGTATTTTAAGTATTTTTTCGCGCTGAATCCGAATCCGTTGGCCAAATTGCCCTATCACGTCAGGATTTTGAGCAATCCTAACCTAAAAGTGCCAAAAAGCGTGTTCGCTTTTTGGCACTTTTAGGTTAGGATTGCTCAAAATCCTGACGTGATAGGGCAATTTGGCCAACGGATTCGGATTCAGCGCGAAAAAATACTTAAAATACGACTATTAAATTGTCAAGAAAAAAACCTTGCAGGCCTGTGTTATCGATGAAATATATCACAGGAAGCTGGATTTTATTTTCAATAATCCAAGGATAAAATACGTTGGCGATATACTCATAAAAAGCTTCGCTAGTCATCCAACCTGACTCTGTGTGTCCAATACTCCATTTTTTAGGATATTTTGAAAGAATAGTCGATGGTACTCTTTTTTTATAAGGAAAGATGACCGTAGGTGGTGGGATAGCACCGTCAGCATTCACTGTCATTAAAACAGTTAAGCATTCTTTTTCATCGTTCACATTTCTGGAATAAACTTTCTGAGACCCTTTTCTCACTAGCACTTGTTTGTGTTTAGGCGATAAGTAGAATCCGCTTTCATCACTGTTAAAAATTCGACTAGGATCCTTCACGACTTCCGAGTAATTATTCTTTTCCAGGTAGGCAGTAACTCGTGAAAACCAATCCTTTATATTTTGTTCTGTTACAGCAGCTCTAGCCATAGTTAAGCCTTGTGGTACACGGTCAGATATTTCCGGATGTCGAGCACGAAAACCTTTATACCATTTGTAACCTGGCACTCCATTTTTAAATGGGGTTTCACGTTTTAAATAAGCAATTAATTTAGTGACAGACTCCAATAATTGCAATTTTGTAACAGGAAATCCTCTTTCGCCCATTTCGATGATCCATTTCACAAGAGTATCTTCTTCACTGCTGGTTAAAACTGTTGGTGCCCCAGTATTTCCAGATCCTTTATAATTATTTTTTAATTTATCAATGAGTGTAGTCTTCGGAACTTTGAACGTCGCAGATGCCTTACGGATACTCATAACACTCGACTTGATCGCGGTTAACGCCTGTTCGAGAGCTGCACTCGAATAATTAATCCGCTTAAAAGGCGCCATGACTATTGCTTTAAAAAATTAATGAAATTCTTATAGTGGTTGACAAGGAATATAATTACCCAACGGTGAAAACAATTTTCCAATAATGGTCCAAAGAATATAATTTATCGATAAATAATTGAGTTCCGCACTAACACGAGACTTGTCTAACGACTAACTTAATTCAATTTGAAATTTTTACTCAAACAAAATAATTTTTGATCCTAACGGTATTTTTTTCCGTTGAATGTTTTTTTATTTTTACTTGCTTAGGATCTACACAGGGCTGTACTAAAGATTTTAGATAATTAAAAAAATAAAATTATTATGATGTAGGCAGACTTTTTACGCGAACTCTAATTACAAAGAAAAATTCTTCACAGAATTTATTTGAAATAGAAACCGATATTTATTTGAAATAGAAAGAAATACTGACTTTAGTCGTATAAACTATTTTAAATATGTTTCAAGATTGGTAGGTCGGAAATACACTAATAAGCAAAATCCCACCCTTTACCTAATACGGACCAGGGGTCGGTAATGAGGCTAAGCTCATAATTCCAATGTCCCATTTGCGACCAAGATATTATATTGTTTTTTCATGAAAAAATTACAACAATTAATAATTTCGGTCACATTTTATCAAAGTTTAAGATGGATACGTACCGAAAAATAAAACATATTTATCTCAAACCTTAAAAATCTTTAAAAAATTGCTTAAGACCAGAACTCCAAATTTAAGGATTTCTACATGATTTTTATTGCTGAATAGATTTTTTATCAATCATTCCAATAAAATAAACGTATGCGAGTTAGCTATAGGGTTTTTTCAATATCTTAACATGAATTATGTGAATATATGTTCTAACAAACCTCAAGTCGATTACATGCTCCAAAAAATAATTATTATCAAAAATAAAAAGTGGTCAGAATTAGGAGGGCGGTCGTAGCTCGGTAACTTTACGCTATTCGTAAATATTAAGTGTCTTAAGCAAATACGATTATGAAACGTTTTGTTTACATATCTTGGGAAATCGATTGTTATATACTTAATAGTAAAAATGATCAAAGTGAACGCCTCTAAATTAAAAGAAATAGTTACTCCATGGCGAATTTTTCGTATGAGGCCGTACAACTACAAAATAACACAATTGTAATCAGCAAATACCGTGAAAACTGATAAAAGTTTTACTTTTCGCTTCGCTTAATAAAGTGCATTAAATATAGATAAACTGAATAGTGGTCATCGACAAGCAATAGTATTTTATACTACTCCCCCTCGGCCTCGATACCCACCTGTGCCCATACCTTTCATTTCCATTGCCAAGTTCAGTCGCTGTAAAGTAAGTGACATTACCTAACACCTATTTAATAGTAGGTGGATCATTTGCCCTTCAATATTTGTAACTGTGATATTAAGGTAGTCTAGAGTGTAGTTGGTGGTCAGTCGTTGGATGTCCTTAAAAGTATGACCAAAGTCTGATCCGTTGCGTCATAAATTATTAAATTGTAAAAATCGATTGGTGATAACAAGTTGGCCCTCGACACTCATTCTCTGTTCACATACATATAGTGTGTGTACTTAAAATAGTTATGGCTGACTCTCAGGACATTACCTGGACAGTATACGTTTGTTAATTGAACCGATTACATACCTGTGATTACATACTAAGTATAACGGAAACGGCTAAAAATATTTTGTGCTCTTAATTTCAATTCATATTGTTATGAACAATTTTAATTAATTTAATTAATCGTGGTATAATATTTTTCTTACTAAGAATTCATTAAATTAATGAAAATTAATATCGTAAATGCCACCCTCCAATTTTTTTTCCGCCATTATTACAATTAAACTTAGTACAAAACAATAAGTGTCGATATCGGTTATTTATTCATAAACTTTGTCCTTTTTACAATACATTTGGAATCCTTAAAGGATAGGCAGTTTCCATTTATGAAGACCGGGGAGTCGTTAAGGGACAACGTAAATATAGTTACTTGTGTACAAGTATTGAGTCATTAATTAAGTTGTTTATTTATTCTGAAACTAGTTAGAAGAGTTATGTATGTAATAAGTCCTTGAAAATTCCCTTGTAAAAAACAATATTTCTTTCATTTTAAAATCTATAGAACACGTGCTGACATTGTTACATATTTAATTGAAATGTAAGCAATTTTTTATTAATAACAAAAGTGAGGTTATAAGTCGTTAATTAAAAACCAATTAAATGTTTTCAATTTTATATTTGAATGTAAACGGGTTGAAATTATTGTTTCCCTAATGGTTTTGTGGAGTTTGGGTTTAAAGTAAAAAAGTTATGGTGATGTGGTGTTAATGTTGGGAAAAGTATAATATAAAACAAATTAATAAATGTGGTAGTAATTTGTGAAAATTGATAATAGAAGATAACAGTTTTGTATAAAATTAAATGGCGATTAAATGTGTTTAATGCGGAAATCATTAAGTTCCTGATGGTCAAAATAGAGGTGAGATTTCGTATTCTATTTGAATTTTTTAAATTGATCTTTAAAACTTCGAAAGATAGAAATAACAATTGCCTACAAGTAATTAACCATCTTAACTGTTTCAGAAAGCTCGTGCTAAACAAAAAAAATTGATAAAACTTTCAATAATTTTCTGTTTGGCTTTAAAATGAAATAAAAATACATATCTATCTTCGCTTAAGCGGTCGTTAATTAATTACGTGAGGCGTTTACGGGGATGGGGGTCGAACCGAATCTCACATGGGGAGAGGGGTCTCGGTTTCGTATTTTTTTCAACAAGAAACAGTGTAAAATTGCTAGAAAACTGGATTAAACTAAATAAAACATGATTCTCCGCTAAAGATCGCCATTCACTTACAGGCCACAGGCCAGGTCGGCAGGCACGGCCCGATGAAAGCCAAACAATACTCAGTCTGATTGAGGGATGAGGACTTCAGGTATCCGCAGGCATGCAGGTGAAGTCATGTCTTCTTACAGACACACAGGGGAATACGACAGTTTAGCATAGCAGGTTGTCAATTCAAGTGCAAAAATGTTCATGGCCTCAACGAAAACTTTAAAGTCATAAACAGATTGATCACTGTAAAAACTTTAAAATAGACGGACCACCATATTTGCTGACACAATGGGCAGCGGCGCGAAAAACTAAATAATATGGGGAATTCTCTCACAGGCGGTCGCCGTCACCGCCTCCGCGCCAATATGTTTGTGCCTTAAGTCGGCTCCAGATTCACGAAGTGAACATCCGTGAACCAGCGCGAATGTGATTGTGGACGGTTATCGCGCCGTAGTCTGCGTCTTTTTTTCAGGTCCGACTGGAATTTACGGCACAAATTCACGGCTCGAGACTGAATAGAAGTTTAGATCTCCAGGCACAAACTTACGATAAATGCCCACACACATAAAGTTTTTTGTCAGTTTTTTTGGACTGCAGAGCCCATGCAGTTGGCGGCTGGGGAGGTGTGTGGTGATACTTGGCTAAAACTTGAATTTGAAAAATCTCACGTGGGGCTAGAGGGGAGGGGAGGGGGTCAAGACAAATCTCACGATATCTCACTAAGGGGGAGGGGGTAAAAAATCGCAAAAATCGCCTCACGTAATTTTACTCAAAATCTGGAGATGATATCTGAAATAGTATTCGATGCACAGTAAAAATTATTTCAAAAACTTGACTTATCTTGAAAATCCCACTAATCGTCTAGGTGCCTCGTAACTAGCTTGAAACACTATTTTTCTTTCCGCAAAGTCATCGATGACATCATCATAGTCTATATTTTCTGTCTGTTCTCGTTCTATTGATAATATCATGTAATGATGTAAACATGACTCATACATAATCTTAGATAATTTTTTATCATTTTTAATTTTTGTTCATTCTTTGCTATTGCCTTTTCGCCTTCCTAAAACGCGAGTGTCAACAGCAATTTTACCGAGCGGTCCGGTCCCCCAACTAAGTACCAACACGTCCAATATGCTGCTTGACCCCCGCATCGCCCGAGAACCGGTCTACGTTTGTCCGTTTTCTTCGCCCCAAACAATCCTTAATCGAAGATTATTAACAGCTCTCCAAATTTGATCCTCTTAGTAGCGCTTCGATTTTTCGCGTTGGGCCACATTCTTGATTGATTCTGCCAAAAGAAAGATGAGTACTGATCCCAGAACTAAGCACAAGCGCCTTTTTACATAAGACCTGTTCCATTCTAGGCTACACTAAGTAATTTAGGTTCAGCGAATAAAGAACCGATCGTTCAGTGTTTATTATATTCAATGTTCTGATGAATTCAATGTTCTTATGAATTATTCTTACCATAAATTTTTTTAGTCAAAGATTATTTGGAATATCAATATTCTGAAGGGGCCTCCAAACATATTTCAGCCCCAGACCACGCAAGGTGATGGAGCTTGGTTATGTTTTCTAAAACAAGTAATCCCGCTGACTAGCCAATAAAGGCTGTGACGCAGGCCGTACCAGACTACTAGGTGAACAAGGTGAAGACTTGATCTAAGCGGAACTTTGGCACCCTATTATTAACCGCTTAAGATGGCGGGATGCCTTATTAGGGCTATCTCTGAGGACATATGAGTATTTTTAATCTTCAAAACGGCGATATCTCATGAATGGCAATTCGTACGGGAATGATTCCATAACCTACAAAATTTGTAAAAACTGTTTTATGAGCGTTCAAGAGCTACATAATTTGCAAACTGATTTTTTGACCTGAATAATTTGTTTTCCTCCCACCTATCTTTGGAGAAATTCGATATTTCATTTATAAAGATGCTTTTAAGGGATGTTCCAATTTTTAGCTATTCTCTTTTGGCTATTGACTGGGTATAAAAAAAACTGTGTGCACGTAAATTTTAGATTTGACTGTAACGATGTGATTTATTTAACCCTATCGGTATCAATTTTTTTTTGTGAAAGAGCAGAGTCTCAGGAAAGGCCCTTTCTACTGTCGACAATCTATTTTTCTTCTTATAGAGTGCAATGTCGAACAGCAGCTTTAGTCGGGGAGGAAGGAACTGCCACAACCTACCTGCCAAATTTTTTTTTTCAAGTCCACCTACTCTCAACCATAACTATCGCTACTTTTGACATCGGGGCATCGAGAAACAACTCGCTGGAGTGTTATGCCTCCTCATCAACCAACCATCAAGTTGTTTCATCAATGCAACAAATGCACTACTAAAAGGGTTAAAAGGAATGTGTCCCTTGAGATTCGTGGGTTTGGGCGGGTGATGGTGTACGTTTATACGCTTATACCAAGAGTAGTAGGACATTTTAATTGAGGCCTCAGTACGGTTTACCGTCGTGTAAGGGACAAATGTACTGCCTCGCATAAACCCTGCTCAACTCTAACCGCAGGGAATGTGTTAACCAAGTAGCTTACAGAGCTATTGTTCCTAGATGTAACTTCTAAAATGAATTTTCTATTAAGCCAAGATTTTTAATTTCACAATTTCAGATACAGACCTAGTTTGATTACATAACATTTCAAACAGCTATAATTTAAAAATTTGGTTGCCATTTTTTCGATTTTTTTCGTTGAAGAAAAAAGACAGTAGTTTTTAGGATTATATATAGTTAGAATTAAATTTTCTAGTTCAATTTTTTGAGAACTAAAGTAATCGCTCTTGATGGACTGAATATCCTAAAGTAAGAGCTCTTGATGGACTGAATATCCCTCCCGTCCCCACTCCGCCCCCCCCCCCCTGTAACCGCCATCGCTTTCAGTCCTTTTTCAGTCCTATATTTATTTTGTTATTCGTCCAACCCGGCGTTTAAAGCGTTTATTGCCACTCTAAATTGGATGCCTTCGTGATTTGAAGCATGATGCCTCTTTTCATACTTGCCAATCAGCAAAGTATTGGCTGTAGTGATGAGCAAAAATGGTCTTGCTCTTGCAGTCTTGTCTTGTTCTTGCTAAATGTGCTAAGACTTAGTTATGCTTGCAAGAACAAGAACAAGACAGACTGAACAAGAACAAGACAGACTGAACAAGAACAAGACAGACTGAACAAGAACAAGACAGACTGAACAAGAACAAGACTAGATTGGTCTTGTCTTGTTCCTGCGTTTGCTCATCACTAATTGGCTGGTTAGTGTGGCATCTATAAACTCCCGCCTCCTACCATTATCGAAGGTAGAATACGCATCGCAGGTAAGTATTTCAAATATTATCAAACCGACACTTACCCGATGAGCATTGGTATCATATTCTATAATAATCTATAAACAAGCTTCCGCTCCACCATCGAAGTGAGAGAACGCTGTTACTGAGGCTTCTCTCAATGTTATCTTTACTTTCGTTTACAATGACAGTAGGCACTATTAATGTTGCAAGGTGTACAAACCAGTAAATCAAATATTTCGTGTTTAAACTATATTAATTATTACCTATAATCCTTGATATACGCTTGTCTCAAATTGCAATATTATATCTTCTTGCAGATACTTAAAGGAAGCAAACACATAACAATCATCCCTCGAAGAAGCATTTATGACGAATTTCACAACTGATCAGAAAATCACCAAAAGGGTTCAATAAACTTTTGCCTAGTGTTGACTGTCGCAGTATATGTCATCAGCCACGGATCGCATTGGGGAACGAATTTTCATAACCAGCAGAGAGTCAACCTCACCGACACAGGATGGGTATGCGCAATACATTAAAGAAACTGTAAACACATCCCTTATTTCTTTTCACGCGTAAGGTCTGGATTTTATGGATCCAGCAGATGCGGCGGACTATGAGGAAGCACTGGTCCTAGCTGAGTTCGGCAAGTTCCACTACTGCCTGCTGACAATATGCGGCCTCATCTACCTCAATACAGCAGTAGGCATAACGATCCTCTCGTTTGTCCTGCCAGCAGCAACATGTGATTTCCAAATGTCATCCTCAGATAAGGGATGGCTGAGTGCTTCACCAATGCTGGGCATGCTGATTGGATCCTACTTCTGGGGTTGTCTAGCTGACACAAGAGGACGCAAGATCGTCCTTATAACAACGCTGCTCCTAGACGGAGTCTGCGGACTGATTTCATCAGTTTCACAATACTATATATTATTTTTGCTTTGTAGATTCTTCAACGGTTTCGGGTACGTTGCTGCCTTTCTAGCATAATTCGTTGGTGATAATTAACTGTTATGCAATTGCAGTGTTGCCGGGGCAATGGGTATTTGCTTTCCGTATTTGGGAGAGTTTCAACCAACAAAATACCGCGAGAAGATACTCTGCTGGATGGAGATGTTCTGGACTCTCGGTGTTATAGCTCTGCCAGGTAAACATAGTATAATTTAGGCGAACAAACAAACATTTTTCGTGATGGGTTAATCTACTTCCTAAACGGTGTAAATTGAATGGTATCACCTTGAATGCGTTGTTTTTTTCAGGTAAATCGAAACTGATGATCTACTAACTGGAGAAAAAAATTATATAACAATTGGAGCCAATCATTGGTTGTTTGCTGATGTTGATTGTGTCTTAAACTGTTAATGGATTTTGGGTTTGGAAAATATTTGGGTAGTTGATTAGGCAGTTTTCGGGGGGACTATTAGTGTTTGCTAACTGTCAAGAGGAATTTAGATATCTCAATATAAAATGATGTTGTCAATTGGACAAAAATGTTTGGGAATGTAATTTGGAAAGGAGATTTTATGAAGATGATTTTCTCGTGACCGTTGAGGTGATAATGATGTTAGGAAAATTTTTTGCGAATAATGTGAGCTTAATCTGGATTTTGGATTGGATTTGGAGTAGTAAAACCGGCAAAAAAGGATTTGTATAGCATTTAGGGTTGTATTTTAATTTTCATTAATTATTTTGTAAAAAAGAACAATTTTTGATTGGCCTAAGTAACATTATCATTTTCTTATTCAATATACTCCTTTTAGCTAATGAGCTAATGAGTATCTTCTTCTTCTTTGATCCGTTAGATGGCGGTGTGAGCGGGACGTCCTCACAACGGATACGCTGCTGTCGGTACCGCTGAGTCTCGAAATGCATTCACGATTCGTTTCCATTCTCGGTGTTTTTTGGCTACGTCTCGATCCCCGATAACTGATAATCGCTGATGCTTTAAATCGCCCTCGGTTTTCTTCGGTGTCGATCACTGAATTTTCCAGTCTGTCGGACGGTCTCACCAGAGAAGTTTACATGGTAAGCGGTTATCATCCATTCGGCAAAAATGTCCGAACCACCGTAGTCGACGTTTTTGTAATTCTTCTTTGATCAATGCCGGTTAATAGCATCTTTGTCTAACTGTCTCGTTTCGAAGCCAATCGCGCACATGGAGAATCTTCCTCTACCTCGCATTGGAAAGACCACGAGCTTGTTGATGTCCGGCTTGAGCAGTGTCCACGTTTCCGATCCATAAAGAAGAATCGGAAGGATCAACGCTCGGCAGAGGCGTATTTTCGTTTTGATAGTAATATTTGTTCGTTTCCATTTGCACGACTTGAGCGAGGCGAATGTTGCTGTTGCTTGACCGATGAGACTATGAACGTTGGCCGTCGATGCCACTTTCCTTTCCTCGAGCAATTATCCCAAATATTTAAACATCTGAACCTGTTCGATTTGGGTTCGATCGAAGTGAACACTGGCCCTCGATCCGTTCGTTCTGAGCACTTTGGTCTTTTCCGCATTGTTTTTTAACCCTTATGACCGGAAATGTCGTGCAAGATGTTCGTTGCTTCGGCATCCGTCTCGGCGAAGACGGCGTTATCGTCGGCGAACATCTAGTCGGTTTCGAAGTGTCGTATCGAACTCCGCTGCGTCACGCATAATCGCGTCGATTACAACGTTAAAAAGAAGCAAACGCTGCTAGTTGCGTAATCGTACGACGCTTTTCAATAGCACGTGTTCGGTTTCCAAGGCTCTCCACAAGCTGTTCCAACCGATGCAATCGAAAATGAATTCAAAATCGATCAAAATGACGACATTAGCTGACGGAGAGCGTACATTTGATCATTACATCCTTGATGTGGTCTAAATCCCTCGGGGACCTCGGTAGCCTAGGGAGTAAGGCGTCTGGCTACCATCCCAGAGGTCCCGGGTTCGAATCCCGGCCACCCCCACGGTCCTTCGCCTTTCCACTTTCCCACCTACATAACTTTCCTTCTTTCTTCTTCCCTCTTTACATTCCTGAATCCTCCTGTCATAGCCTCCTTAGCCCTTCCCGCTCCGCCAAAGCGCATGTCATCGGTTGGTTGATGAGATTCAACTCGTTTCAGAAGGCATAACACTCCAGCGAGTTGTTTCTTGATTCCCCGATGTGAAAGTCGCGATAGTAATGGTTGGGAATAGCTGGTGGACTGAAAAATATCGCGATCAGGTTGTGGCAGTCCCTTCCCCTCCGACTAGAGCTGCTGTTCGACATTACACTCTATACGAAGAAAATAGATTGTCAACAGTATAAAGGGGCTTTCTCTCACATAGAAAAGAAAAAATCCTCGGCGGTTACTTGGTCTATTCTCGGCGGTTTTCCATTTTTTAGCGATTTTATTGCCGTCTTCACCTCGATAATTGTCGGTTCGGTATCGAAAAACTGATTAGTCGGCTGTTCGATAATCGGCGGTTCGGGTGTCGAACCTTGTGGCGGATCGTGTCGAGGTTGTACAGCTGGTGGAATAATTTTCTCCACAGCTGCAGGCGCCCATGGGGAGAGATCACGATTTCATCCGGTTTTTTGTTGTAGTTTGGTGACGTTATTCGCAACGTTATTCCAGTACGCTTCCTGTTCCGATTTCATTTTCTGTAGAACTTCTTTGTTCAATCGTCGATAATTCTCGAATTAGACGTGTTTCAATAGTTTCCACTGATCGACAGGGTCCGTTTACGGATAGGTGGACACAACTCCATTGCACACTCCACAATAGACTCCGGAAATTGCCTTTCTTCTACATCGATATCGACCGGTATTGCGAGCGCTGCGAATTTGTTCGATAATGCCATTTTTAAACTCTCGCCCGATGGTGGAGTCCCCTAGGCACGCCAAATTCTTCTTGGAGGGTTTTGGCGTCGTTTTCTTCGCTCTTTGTAATCGCATCTGTATCGCTCAAACAAGACTCTGAATCGTTCTTTGAGCGTTGATCGGAAAATAATTCATAGCGAAATCGTGTTCAGCATTTTCGTCCACATCATCGACTTTGGGGACTTTGGTGATCCTCTCCGAATTCAATATATATTTTTTTGCTCGGCAGCCTTCTGTTTCGTTCTATTTTTGATATTTTCTGTATCAAAAATTTTCAACGATCGAAATGATTTTGAATTAAACTCTGAGGCTGAGCACAAAAAACTGTGAAAAAATTTCGGCTTGATCTACAGCCACTTAATGCTCAGGTTTGGTTGAGTGAAAATTTAAACAGACACTGTGAAACCGGGCATAAGAGAAATAAATATAATAATTTTTATTTATTTTTTTTATTTCATATTTGCAGACGTGTCATTTAATTACTGCTGCCCGCGGAAAAATCGTCAAATTTATTCTGGCCCTTGTTATTAATTGGTCGCCCATATACTCGTAAGACGTTCGAGTAAAATACCCTGGCCTATAATGGTTACCACTGCAATTTCTGACAATATACATACCTTGAATCAATTTTATTATACCTTGCAAATATATTGCATTAGTAATTGAGTCAATCTTTTCATAATGTGTTTCCTCGGCTTCTTGTTTCAATAAAATAATTTGTGTGATAATATGCGATATCTAAAAATACTTTTATACCGGAACAATCTGGTTTTCTTGTTTGCAGTGTACTGAACCGCAGTGAAGTGCTCAACAATATCAGCAGTCACTGTAAAAGAGCTGCTAAATTTCTGAACGCCTTATTAGTTTCTGTTGAATCCTCTGGACTTGATTTATATGTACCGTTGATCCAGTTTCTTGTTACGTGTGCATCTGCAGCATAGTATATCTTTTGGCGGGGATTTTGATGTATCCATTGAAATCAAGATTTTTAATATTTTTTTAATTTACAGAATTTCATTTTCAGAAAAGTTAACTCTTGTAATTATGAGTGGAATGAAGTTATATTATCTAGGCGAATTCCACCAATGGAATGAATCCCTGACTCTGCGGCACTATCTTCGATGTTCAAAAGATTGCGTTATCTTTATTTTTAATTCTCCCACCACAAACACAATAATCTCAGCAATGTTTCTCGTTCCCTTATCATTTCATGCCTTCCTATCAGTTTGTTACGTAAAAAAACATTTTCCTTCAGTTATCGCTTTACGCGCAATCTGCACCGAAGTCGGGAAATCCTCCAAGCGAAAGAACCAATTTTCTGCTCGCCAATTACTATGACGTTTTCTTTCGTACTTTTAAAGCGATTAGTGCCATTCATGCCAGCTAATTCCTTGCTGTTGGCTCGCTCTCATTCAACAGGTATTATTCATTCACGCCACGTGCGATAGCGATTGTAGCCACCACCGGAGCGATTCTTCTTAATATCGGTAGTGATTGCCTGCGTCAGATTCTGAATGCCTGGTCAGAATTTTGCAGTTTAGTCTGAAAGTAAAGTTCCAATTGGGAACGAAAATCCGAAAAAGCCGATCTGGATTTGCTGCTTGCTGTTGGTCGGTCGGCGGTGTTGTAAGTGGAATCGACGACCATTTTAGTTTGAGAAGAAAAAACTGTAGGGTGCTGTTAGATAGATAGTGCGGGTTTCTGGTGCTTGCTACTATGGCCGAAGCAATCTCTATATAGATAGAGAGAGCTTTGGTCGCCTGGTGCTACCGCGTAAATCGATAGTAATAGTAGTCTCAAATGGTGTGACCCGAATTTCGTGTGCATATGGCAAGAGAATGTCATCGATTAATTTGAAGTTTCGGGTGAAATGTGGAGAAGTCAATAATCGGATGGACCTTATGAAAACACTGGCTTATTGCGGAACGGAGATTGTCTGAGGAGGCGAAGAATAATTATTGCAAAGACGGCCAATTAATTAGCGTAATAATGGGACCATCACTGTATCAAATTGAAAAGTAGGATGATGGAAATTTTGACGAATGGAAAGTCTAAATGAAAAGTGATACACAGCGAGCTATGGGGCTGTGTAGATTGATCTAACCGTAGACCGAAGGCAGACAAAGCTACAGATCTGGTGGTTTGGAAGGCCAACGGCAAAAAGGCCCTGGCAACAATTGTACTAAGCGTAAAACCGTCACTATTGCTGCACGTAAAAAAGTGTAGAACATCAGCAGAAGCATGTAAAAAGCTTGGATACCTACATCAACCACGTGGTCCTGCCAGAAAAGTTAGTTTATTTCGTCTGCTATTACAGCTAAAAATGAACGAGAAACAAGGCATTGCATCTCATCTTGATAATTTCTTTATTTCAAGTGAGAGAGTTTTACAACTCTCTATTGTTCTCTATTTCCTTATTTCGGGTGTAAAGAAAAAGAAAACTAGGTAGGGTCCTTTGCATCGCTCACTTAGGAAGGGGTCCATGCAGGGGCGTCGCTTTCATAGGTGCAAATGGTGCACTTGCACCGGGCGCAATTTTTCGGGGCGCAATTTCAGTAATTAAGATTTAAAAAAAATTAAAACTTTGACAAGAAAAAAAATTAAAACGATTCTCATGTGTTCAAGAAATTTCATTTCTCACTTCTCTTTCTAGAGACTTTAGCTTTGAGATTCGAGAAATTCGGGAAAAAATCTACTAATTGAGAGAAAAATCTCTCATTTATTTGGAGCACTTTTTGAAAATTCTGCAAAAAGCCACATATTCACTCACACAAAGGAAAAATTGTTCCAATGGCTCTATATTGTCTATTGCTGTTTACCATGATTGATTGTATTTTTAGGGCGCTGTTGCCGCACTCTTAAATTCTGTTTCAAGAATTATTAAAAGAGGTAAATTAGCGAAATGAGAAGAACAAAACTCGAGAGCGCTTCTTTAATTGCTCTTTTTATTTGTTCCTTTATATCCCGGCTTCACCGGCCTCAGTTCAATAAAGTTCAATTCAATTCGTACAAGTGGGTTCACCTGGCATGTTCAGTTCATGCTTGAAACTGTTGTTGCTTTTTCACCAGAAATTAGAAAGCCAAAATCACGATATGATATGATATTTCATTATTACAGTTGATTACTCTCTTTCCATCGAGCTTTTACGTTCAATCTCAATTTCATGTTCTGTTGGGCGAACTCAGGTTTTATTTTTCCTGGGTTCAATATGTGAAAATGTATGGGAACTCAGAGAAGATCAGTACACCAATTTGCTTGAACTTGCGCAGTTTGGCCGGTGAAACCGGCATATTACTGTCTAACAAATTAATATGGCCAGTTTCACAAGGGCCAACCAACAAAAATTGGCTGTAATCGTCCATTCTTTTTTGAAATTCGATGAAGAATCGCATGGGGTTTCACAAGAGCCAGCTTTACCAACAAACTATGCGTTAGAATGCTTTGGCTTGTTGTTGCATTTAAAGTCTCGCTTCTGCCATACCTTTTCTTTTTTTTTCTAGCAAAAGCGAGACAAAAAACAATAAAAACTACACAGCTGTCAAAAAGTTGACTTAAAAATTCAGAGGATCAAAAAATCTGCCGTCCCATTGTTCTCGTTTGCTGTCTTCTCCGCAAACGATGTTTTCAGCAGATTTTTGTTGGTTGGATGTTGATCCATGTGAAACTTCCTATCTATGTAATCTTTTTTTATGTTATACGCATTATTGCAATCTTAAATTTTGCGCAAACTATGAAAATTATTTCTGCTATTCAGCGAATGTTTGTGTATTTTTTGTTGTCTTTCACTACGTTCAAAAATGAACAGCTTATGGGGCGCAATATGGCATAGTGCACCGGGCGCAAAAACTGTAAGCGCCGGCTCTGGGTCCATGGTATTAAAACAAAACCTTTGCTGATGCTCTCGCAAACGAGCTGAAACCCTTAGCTCCATCAAATTCGCTCCAACATCAAGGTCATGCTGGCAGTTTTCTTTGATTACTGTAGTTGGTCCAGATTCGATGCTTATTTCAACCTCATGAAACATCCCGGTCGACCGAGCTAGACGACTTTTATGACCGGGCAAGACGAGGATTTGATTGCAATTTGTAGATGTACATTACAAGAAATAAACTAACAAAATACTGTGGGCTGTGGAATAAGATTTGTTCACCGTTGGCCAATTATGATTAGCGTCAACTAGACTTTCAGTATTTCAACATTGAATAACTTTGACATTTTTTAGCCGATTTCGACAAATGAACACGATTCTGAAACGTTATTCATTACCATTTGAGCTATATGTACATATATTAGAAACAATCATTCAAATGTGAAAAAGTCCCCGAGACATGTTGTGTCGGAAAATGGTGATTTGAAGTGGTCATGGTTCTTCGGATCTAACGGCTCTTCCGTGGGGTATTTAAAAGGTAAAATTTGTGAAAGCAAGCTGAAGACCATTGACGAACTCAAAGCCTACATACAAGCCGAAATAGCTGCTATAACGCCCGAGTACTGACCAATGTTAGGCAGGATGCCCGAAAAAGAGCTGCTTTTTCTTTATTGAATGGACGTGGTCATTTAAGCCCGGGTTACACCGCACGCTGCGCGATGCGATTGTCGTTAAACGATTTCTGTACGAAAAACAAATCTGTGATTTACACCAGAAGTGACGGTCGTAATATTCCGCAGATGATGCATAATAACATGTAATCTATCTAAAATAAATGTTTTTAAAAAATTAAGGGTGCACAAAAGTATCTCACACAGAGCGCCAGAATACCTAAAGCAGGCACTGAGAATACTGAAGGGGATTTACTATCCATTTTAATTCTGTGCAATTTACCAATTCCTAGTTTCATTGTTGCGATCGAGCCGAGAGATGTCCTTCTTAGTATTACTAGCCTAAAAATCAAATCGCTGGAGGGACGACACGGGGGCCCAGCTTAGGTAGTAAGGTGTCTGGCTACCATCCCAGAGGTCCCGGGTTCGAGTCCCGTAGTCGTAGCCACCATACTCTCCAGACCTAAAGATTGTGGAAAATGTTTGGGGATGGTTCGTTCGTAGAGTACGAGTATATGAGGAGGGACGATAGCTGAAGAAAAAAGAGGACTTGTAAAAGCTATCAAAGATGCTTTGAGCGAAACCGATTTAAGGCTTTTAGGTTATCTCTATGGTTCGATGGAAAGCAGAATATTCTACCTTATTTCACACACACGCTATTAAAAAAGATTTCAAATAACAAAAATTAATTTAAATAATAACAACCAATTTATAGAATACTTACGACTTTAATTTTTAAAATAAGACCTTCTTTTTAAGCTGTCCTAACGTAAAGCAGAGAAAAACGACTCTCACTGCCAATTAGAAAGCGATTCTGAGATTCCCAATTGTTTTGGCGCACGCCATACTATTGGCTTATGGGTGCAGCGAGTTGCACCGGTTTCCAACTAGTAAAATATAATGTAGAAGTACTTGATTTTCACACTGGTGAATTTGATTTGCAAATGTGTGAATTTAATGTGAAAAAAAATTAATGGTCTTGGATGTGAAGTATCACGTCCGTATTTTAACGTGACAACGTCTATTAATTTGAACGTGACAACGTCTGTTATTACGTTTTGTATTATTTTCTCAATTAATAAATTATATATTTCGAAGCAAATTTTTTTTTGTGTGCGGGACATTTTCACACGCGCGTCCTATCTTAAACCGATTTAATAGACGTTGTCACGTCAATAAGGTGAATGAATGAATGAATTTCCCGTGTAGAGGATAAATTAACGAAAATTTTGAGCCATTAACCACCCCCCTAACATGCATGGGGGCGGAGATATGATTTTTTTTTGTGTGCGGGACATTGTGCGGGACATTTTCACACGCGCGTCCTACATATCTTAAACCGATTTAATAGACGTTGTCACGTCAAAAACTGTAGGAATTGATTGAACCGAATCCTTTTGTAAACTATATACCTAATGAATCATTGAAGGGGAATGTTGGAATACTAATGACAACATTGGAACTAAAATACCACTATACCATTCTTGTCAGTCTCAAAGTACAAAATTATGTTGTATAACGAAGTGTGTCATAAACTTTAATACTTTAATTTTTAGTTCATTCATCAAAAAGAAATTGCATAAAAATATTGAATGATATTTTTCAGGAATTGCTTGGCTTATAATTCCACTTCAAATTCACGTGGAACGGCGACATTTTACATTTCACAGTTGGAATCTCTTTGTAGCAATATGTGCCCTTCCAAGGTGAGGTATATTAGCTTAACGATTATTATTTGACAACTATACACCTTAAATTTTAATCCAATGATTAGTATAGCACTTGGACTTTGGTTGTTCCTCTTTCCGGAAAGTCCGAAATTTCTTCTAGAACGTGGCGAAGCAGATGCAGCCTTGGATATTTTGCGAGATATTTACAGTAAAAATACTGGTCAAGATCCAGCTGATTATCCGGTATAAAAAAAATGAATTTTTAATAAATAATACTTATTTTGTTACTATATAGGTTGGTACCCTAAAAGGGAAGCCCGTTTTAGAATCAAAAAATGATTATTCTCGGCGGCGAACTTCTGTAGTTACTGAAGAAGAGTTGAAGGGCCGAAAGCCAAAGCAATTGAAAAAATTTCTATTAGAAGTTTGGACTCAAACGAAACTTTTATGCGTTAAGCCTCATGCCAAAAATACAGCGTTGACATGCGCCATTCAATTTGGCTTAACATCAAGGTAATCTTTATTATAATTACTATTAACATTTTTTTTTATAATTAATATAATATTTTATTTATCTTTCCAGCTACTACACACTTATGGTTTGGTTTCCAGAAATATTTCAAAGGTTTGAAGACTATGAACAGAATGGAGGTGAAAGCGCTTCCATATGTGAAGTGGCTTCGGTTATTCTTAAGGAAAATAAGTAATATGATTTTTGTTCATGTTTGTTTTAAATAATATTGATTATTTTCTATTAAATTTTAGTTCAGTAGTTTATGCTGAGTGTGAATCTGATGTAGGGAATGACGTTTACTTCCATACTCTCATTATTGGTCTATCTTGTATACCAACGAGCCTAATACTACCTCTCTGCATCCACAGGTTGGGTGCAAAATTCTTTCTAGGTAAACATAATTTTTTTAACTATTTTGTTATGATTTTTTTTTTTGTCTCGAATAGGTACTGGAAAATTCTATATTTAGTACACCTATTTTTTCTATATAACTTTGGGTTAATACTTTATAAGCATAAGTTTTTCCAAACTTCAGGTCGCAAACTGTAGGTCGCAGAAAAATCTATCCAAAGTCATTGTTAGAAGTGCAATTTACTAGGCCCGTCCGAAATGTAGTATGAAAATTACACAAATATCAAATCGATCGATTTTGTTCCAGAAATATAGACTTCTGTTTCTTTTTTGGAAAATAGATACAAGGTAACTTTTGGGCCTCGGTAGCCTAGGGAGTAAGGCGCCTGGCTACTATCCCAGAGGTCCCGGGTTCGAATCCCGGCCAGCCCCAGGGTCCTTCGTCTTTTCCACTTTCCCACCCACATAACTTTCCTTCTTTCTTCTTCCCTCTTTACATTCCTGATCCCTCCTGTCATAGCCTTCCTTAGCCCTTCCCCGCTCCACCAAAAAGCACATGTCATCGGTTGGTTGATGAGATTCAGCTCGTTTCAGGAGGCATAACACTCCAGCGAGTTGTTTCTCGATGCCCCGATGTCAAAGTCGCGACAGTAATGGTTGGAAGTAGGTGGACTAAAAATATCGCGGGTAGGTTGTGACAGTTCCCTTCTTCCCCGACTAGAGCTGCTGTTCGACATTGCACTCTATATGAAGAAAATAGATTGTCGACACAGTATAAAGGGCGTTTCCTGTGACTCTAGTCTTTCACATAAAAAAAAAAAAAAAAAAAAAAAAAACCTGCTCTACGCTGATGAATTGGCCCCAAAACTACGGATAAGCTTTAGGAATTGTCTTTAGTGCCCGGGTGAAAATATAAAACTGAAAAAGGACAGAAAGGATACTGAAAAATGATATCATATCCACTGAAAACTGATATCAGTTACCCTTCACGAATATCAACAAAAGACTGAAAAGAGCCGGGAACTAGTTGGACGTTTTTATCACTTTTAGACTTGGAATAACCGAAACCAGCACGGATGCGAACAAGGACGAATTTTACGATCAGCTCCAACATACGCTGGATATGATACCTCGAACCGAATTAATTATACTCACGGGGGACTTCAATACACGTTCACGCGCAAATCGAGCCGGTGGGAAGGAACGATGAGCAAATTCGGATACGGAATAATTCACGACAATGGCTTACGCTTGCTTTCATTCGCAGCATCAAGCAACTTGATCGTTGACAACAGCATTTTCCGCCATCCACTCAAACACCAACTCAACTGGCGAAATTTATCCGGCAACGACTCGGCGATGTTAGACTACATTTTGATTAACACAAGCTCAAAGACGTACGTGCAATGCGCGGGCCCAATTGCGGATCGAACCTTTATCTTGTTCGAGCGAAATTACAAACGCGATTACAAAGAGCGAAGAAAACGGAGCCACCACCAGCCAAGAAGAATTGGGTGTGCATTCGTCACCCGGACATCGGGCGAGAGTTTCAAATAGCGTTATCCAACAAATTCGCAGCGCTCGCAATACCGGACAATATCGATGTAGAAGAAAGGCAATTGTCGAAGTCTATTGTGGAGTGTGCAATGGACTTGTGTCCACCAATCCGTAAACGGACGCAGCCATGGATCTCGGTCAGCTGTCTAGACCTCGTCGATCAGCGGAAGCGAATGAAACACGTCGACTTTGAGCAATACCGAACGATTAAAGTTCGAAGGAAAATGAAATCGGCAAGAGGAGCGTTGGCGTCGAGGCACGAGTACCGGACGCTGTACCAGACAATCCGGTTAGGCCGCAAAACACATCAACAAACGATAAATCGGATGGAACTTTCGTAACTTCCTCTCATGAGCGCTCGCATCGGTGGAGAAAATCCTTCCATCAGCTGTACAACCACGAAACACCACAAGGTACAGCACCAGAACCGCCGATTATCGGACAGCCGACGAATCAGTTTATTGACAATATTCAAGGTGAAGACGGCAATTAAATCGCTGAAAATTCGAAAAGCGCCGGGAATAGACCAAGTAATCGCCGAGATGATCAAAGCCGGAGTTGATGTCTTATGACAACAACTCCATGTCGTCATAATACACATATGGATCGTGTCCGTCCGTCGGTGTGGAAGAAAGCGATCGTTGTCCCAGTTTTGAAAAAGGCGACAGTCAGGAATGCAAGAATTATCGCGGTATAGCTTCCTTTCAATCGTTAACAAAGTATTAACGAAAATCATACAATCGAGGCTACAGAAACATCGAGAGCAAACGAGCCGGAAGAACAAGTTGGCTTTAGACCACATCGAACATGTATTGATTAAATTTTTCGCACTCCGTCAGCTAAAGGAAGCAAGAATTCGTTGCGGCAAACGAACTGTCGTCGTTTTCATCGATTTCAAGTCCGCTTTTCATTACATCGATTGGAACAGCTTGTGGAGAGCCTTGGAAACCGAACACGTGCCATTGAAAATCACCCAACTTCTCCCAGCGTCGTACGATGGCTCAACCAGCAGCGTTCGTATTCGAAGCGACTTATCCGAGGAGTTTCCGATTCAAACGGGTGTCCGACAGTGAGACGTCGCTTCGCCACTTCTCTTCAACGTTGTGATCGACGCGATTATGCGTGAATCATTCGATAGACGACTCGGAGTTCGATACGACGACAACAACTTCGTAACCGACTTAGGTTTTCCAAATGCGACCGATGCTTGAGACAAATCTTCGGTGTCTCACTCAGTGATGGTCTTCGAAACGAGACAGTTAAACAAGATACGATCAGCAGAAACTGATCAAAGAAGAAATTCAAAAACGTCGACTACGGTGGTTTGGACATGTTTGCCAAATGGATGATAACCGCTTGCTACGTAAACTTTTCTGGCTAGACCGTCCCGCATGCTGGAGAATTCAGGGATCAGCACCGAAGAAAACCTGGATAAAAAATATCGAGGGTGAACTAAAGAATTAACGATTATCTGTTACCGAGGCTCGAGACGTCACCAAAAACCGGCAAGAATGGAAACGAATGGTGAATAGAGTTCAAGACCCAGCGGCACGGACAGCAACGTATCCGTTGCGGGGACGTCCCGCTCGGAGCGCTAGCTAACGGATCAAAGATGAAGACCCTATGCGTCGCAGCAGCTGGTTCACAGTCATGATCCATAGAAGGAGAGAAAGTACTCATTCTTGGGAGGTACCTCTATTGACAGCCCGCCTAGCCTCTAACTCACCATGCCTTTTATCATTTCATGGATGAGAGACGATTTTTCAATGGTTGAAATGGTTGAAAGTGAAGGGCAGTATCCTTCGATCTGCCCTTTATATAGGCGTGTTGTGCGCCAAAGAGTTCCCAGGTTCGTATGGTCTGCCTCAGATATATTTCAATTAACCTTACTTGCGACTTTAATAAAAAGGATGAGAAGGTGATTGGCCGGTAGTATTTGGGTGTTTAATGAGGGGCTTTTACTGCATTGAATATAAAAACCACTTTTACCTCTTTCCAACTAAAGCGAATGCAGTCAATTTAAAGGCACCCACTAAACTGGCGATTTATAGGGCTGGAAGGTGCTTACTTTCTTCTTCTTTAAACTCCTTTAATCCCTCATGGGACATAGGGCGGAAACAGTTGCCCTCCAGCGGACTCTGTTTTGCGCGACAGCTCTCAGCTCCGACCAGGATCTCCCAGTTGTTGCGGCTTCTACTAGTAGGGTTCTCCTCCACGTTGTTCTAGGTCTTCCGACTCGACGGGATCCTTGCAGATTCCAGTCGAGGGCCTGTTTGGCTAGATTTTCGTTTTCGCGTCGCAAGATGTGGGCAACCCAATTCCATTTCCTTAGCCTGATTTGGTCGTCTATCCTTTCTTGGCCGGCACGGCGCCATAGTTCTTCGTTTGAAATTCTATCTTGCCAGCGGATTTTTAGGATACGACGAAGGCATCTGTTGATGAAGACTTGTAGGCGCCCTGTGATGAATTGGGTGACTTTCCATGTTTCGCAACCGTACAAAAGAACTGCCTTAACGTTGGAGTTGAACAGCCGAAATTTGGTGTTAGTTGAGATCTCCGTTGATCTCCATATGCGGACAGGCATGCATATGCGCCTCGTGCTTTATTTATTCTGGAACTGACGTCTTCTTCTGCCCCACCATTTTCGGTAATAATGCTACCGAGGTAGCAGGAAGGTGCTTACAACCAATTCAATTCTTACACTGCTTATGATGGATTTACCAGCTGTGGTGAGGCTGGAGGGCTTATCGTGACAGCTGTCTCAGCCGTAATGCTACTCGTGAAGTGGGTGTCCATAAGTAGTGTCAGAGGTTCTCTACTTGACTCTGTTCAATCGCCGTTTCCTTTGCGTAAATAACAAGGGATTGTTGGCGCTTTAGTAAATACTTAATGCAGCCTAGCCGCAAAAGGCAGTCCAGGAGGTACGTTTGGCTTTCCTTATGATCATTTGGAATTCGTATTTCGCTAGAGTTACTAGAGCTAGAGTTCGGAGTGGCAGTCTGACACAAGGGTGCTGTTCAACACTTTTTCTCTGTTTTTGGTAACAAAGGTGAGATCATTATCCTTGTTACAAATTGCAAGCTTGATGTTTAACACAGTGATTCCCAAAGTGGGTTCCGCGGAACCTTACGGTTCCACGAAAAGATTTTAGGGTTCCGTGTCACCAGCGCCGAGGCGCAAATACATTCGTAGACTCACTGGTGCTGCGCCGGCCGTTTAAGGCGTTCTTGCTAATCAAAAAGTGCGAGTGGCCGTTCTTCCTTGAAATTTGGTCTACGTCACGCAGCGTACCATTTTGGCCCCCATTCCATATTCCCATGTCGAGGGGTTGTGAAGAAGTGGTAATCCGCCCTCTTGAGATGGGCGCCATGGACCAAACGATGTATTAAGTATACTATATAGGTTATGGTGTTCTACTTATCATACCCTTTCATTTGATATCCATGTCGAAGGGGTTGTGAAGAATATTTCAATCCGCCCTCCTGAGACTGCCGCCATGGATCTAAAGGTATATTGAGTATACCATATTGCCTTGTCATCGGAGCTAAGACTGTATGCAAAATTTCAGCATGATAGGATATCCGGAAGTATTCAAAAAATCGATTGCAAGATTTGTTCCGTGAAGAAAACAATAATCCATCCTCTTGAGACGGCCGCCATGGATCTAACGGTATAATGAGTATAATGAGCATTGTCATCGGAGCTGAAGTTGTGTGAAAATTTCAGGGTGATCGGGTAACCGAAAGTATTCAAAAAATCGATTACAAGATTTGTACCGGACAAACAGACCGACAAGAAAGCGAGCTAATAAAAAAAACGTTTTAAAATATATTAAAGGATAAATATATACATAATCATATATTATTTTATTTGTTCATTGTTGGGTTCCGCCAAATTTTATACATTGTAGAAAGGCTCCGTACGAAATAAAGTTTGGGAACCACTGGTTTAACAGATAGTTAAAATAGCTTCACCTCTGTCTTTGGTGTCCGCGCTGCCCCATTGTGTTATGGTGCGTCCACACTACGCGGTCTTAGGTCATACGCGCTTTTGCCTCTTTTTTTCATATAGATAGTCCAATCAATCTACGCAAATCCATCTAATAATTGCCAACAAGAAACAAAAAATATGGTCATATAGGAAAAAAAATTCTAAAAAAGATATCGTTTTTTTGTTCGGAATTGGGAATGGCGAACCTAACCTAAAAAATCCCGGAAACTGAAAAAACCGGTTTTTAACGAATAAAAGAAAAACGTGACCTCGGATCGAAAAAAATCAAATTATAAAGTTTTAGCTATTCAAATTATCTTTCGATTGATGTATATTGAGTTATAGGTTAGGGCACAAAATATAGAGAAAAATGGGAAAAACTGTCGAAAATCACGTTTTTTTAATTTGTTAATAACTTTTGTTTAACGCCACTTACATATTTGTTATTTGGTACAAATATTGCTTATTGCTAGCTGAAAAAACGGTGTAATTTTTGTTGCGAAATATTGCACAGTTTCCTTGAAATTTCACTTTTTGCAAAAAAAGGCGTTCTTGTAAAAACGCTCCTCTTGGTCCATGGATTTCGCTGGATCAACGTTCGAGAGCTTACACTTTTCTTCAAACCTTGTACTATCATGTACAAGTAAAAAATAGTGGATTTTAAAAGCGTACAATGCTCAGAATGGTCCCCAAAAACGTATTAATAATGAAAAAACAGACTCAGAAAGTCAGTTTTTTTCCACCAAACATATGTTTTTTTCATTATTAATACATTTTGGGGGCCATTTTTAGCATTGTACGCTTTTAAAATCCACTATTTTTTACTTGTACATGATAGTACAAGGTTTGAAGAAAAGTGTAAGCTCTCGAACGTTGATCCAGCGAAATCCATGGACCAAGAGGAGCGTTTTTACAAGAACGCCTTTTTTTGCAAAAAGTGAAATTTCAAGGAAACTGTGCAATATTTCGCAACAAAAATTACACCGTTTTTTCAGCTAGCAATAAGCAATATTTGTACCAAATAACAAATATGTAAGTGGCGTTAAACAAAAGTTATTAACAAATTAAAAAAACGTGATCTTCGACAGTTTTTCCCATTTTTCTCTATATTTTGTGCCCTAACCTATAACTCAATATACATCAATCGAAAGATAATTTGAATAGCTAAAACTTTATAATTTGATTTTTTTCGATCCGAGGTCACGTTTTTCTTTTATTCGTTAAAAACCGGTTTTTTCAGTTTCCGGGATTTTTTAGGTTAGGTTCGCCATTCCCAATTCCGAACAAAAAAACGCTATCTTTTTTAGAATTTTTTTTCCTATATGACCATATTTTTTGTTTCCTGTTGGCAATTAACGCAAAAATTACATGGAGCTATTTTAGATTGATTGGACTAAGAGTTTAATGGCTTTTTTTGTGATATTTTTAATGGCAAAGGCAGCACGACCAAACGGCACGGACAAAAGGCTGTGCTTAAAAAGGTACATTTTACGTCCCCACAATACGGGCTTTTCAGAAACGCGTACGGCCTTTTATTTCATATGAAAATGGATTTGTTTTCTCAATTTGCTCACGATTTAAAGCTCATGCGCGCTTTTGGCTGAGGCCGTATAGCGAAAAGCGCGTGGGATTCAAGTCCGCATAGTGTGGACGGCCCATTAGGTGTGCATTTGCATAACCCCCCGTAATCAGGGGCCTTGGTAGCATCTGTTAGGCTTGCCAGGTCTTGAAAAGCCATAGGAGCTAGAGGTCCTATCCTGAGTTTTTTTTTGTTTTAGCTCGAGGTCGACCACAGTAAGATCTCCGTCACTAAATTAATTATGTTAAGCTGTATAAAAATCCTACACTAAAATCTTTAATCCATTCCAGTATTCAGTTTGCTTGCATCTGGAGCGGTTGTGATTGGGCTCTACTTTGTGGTGAATTCAACTCAGAATCTAATCTTGTCTTGCATATTTGAAGCCTTCACATCACTAAGCATTAGCGTCGTTTATACAGTAATGGTGGATTTGTTCCCTACGAACCTCAGGTATGTACATTTTAATATAAATAATATTTCAGAAAAATATTGAAAAAGAAAATCTGTGTTTCTAGAGTAATGGCAGCAGCCCTAGCATCAACTTTCGGCCGAGCTGGAGCACTGCTGGGAAATTTAGTGTTTGGTTTTCTAATTGACTTAAATTGTGTTGTGCCATTGATATTGTTCGCAAGTTTACTAATAGGTAAGAAATGAAATTAAGTTTATTTTGTTATTAATAATAAATATTTATATTTTATTTAAAGCAAGTGGAATACTCTGTATTTTCTTACCGAACACGGGACACAGTGCCTTAGATTGATGTTCATGTAAAATTAATAAATTTGTTAATAAAAAAAAAATACTGAAAGAAATTCGAATTAATCTTAAGCGAAACTATTTGTGAGTGTGAAGCTAGAGTACTTAGAGATATTTTTCAGCAAAATTAAGAATAAATGAGATAGGTTTAAAATTAAGATAACAAAAATAAAAACAAAACAAAACAAAAACGACAAAAAAAATAAATAAATCGTACGTAAGATATAAAGTATTAAATATTCTGTTTTTAAGTAAGAAAAGTTTGTAACGAGTTTATTATCTCTATTTTGTTAAAAGTTTATTGTACTGAAAATATATTATTATTATTATTATTACATTGTTATAGTATATAGTAGCGGATTAAACACATGAAAAACAAAAACATAATTTCTTTAAGTATTTTTAGTTTTATTGTGATAATATATAATTTGCGTACGATAAATACTTGGAGATATTCATTTTATATTTTAAATAATATAATTTATTTGTAAAAATATTTATTTTGTTTTTAAGTAATAAATGAATGCATCGATTTAATTTACTGAATAATAATAAAGAGGGTAAGGTTAAAAATATGAAATAAACAAAAAATTTATTGAAATTTTTTTATTAAAACTTAAATGTCCGAAAGTCTATTTGTAATATATACCTAAGCGAATGATGGACTTCACGGGTACTAATATTTTATTTCTTTACATTCGAAATTATAACTACCAGTTTTTAACTATGTTATTGCTTACACAGGGTGTATTGCTGAAACTATCAAAACGGCTGGCTGTGGATAGGTTTTGGATAGACGAACTACACATCGTCGGGGTAATGGTTTAGCCTCGAGGGGGTTTTAAATTTTTTTTTCTAGAGTTTTACTTATCACCCTGTATTCTTGTAACCATATAAGGGGGCGTTCAAGTATTACGTAACGCAATTTTAGAAAATTTTTGACCCCCCCCCCCTCCCCCCCTGTAACGCGCCGTAACGTTTTTCTGTACCCCCCCCCCCCCCTCCCTAAACGTTACGTAACACCCAACACTTTTACCTGAAAGTGACAATTATATGACGCAAAGTACCAGAAAGCCGCTAAAATAGCTTATTTATTGTTTTAATCGCGATTACCCGTAAAACATAAACGAAAAGGGTTGCTAAGTTGGGAGATTTGAATGCCCTATTTTTTTATTTAAATAAAAAAACAATGTTACGTACGCGTTGTTCGAACCCCCCCCCCCCGTCCCTGTAACGCATCGTAACGTTTTACAAACCCCCTCCCCCCCCCCAAAATGCGTTACGTATTACTTGAACGCTCCCTAAGATATTTTCGTGAATACCCAAAATACTCCATCAAGAGTTTTCTCTTACGGAGTATAAGGAAACAAGGCGAGCTGAGAAGAGAATGCACAAAGCGCAAAAAAGGCAGTATTGGGAAAAGCAAATGAAAAAAATAGAAGAATCAGCAAGTCTAAATGATGCAAGAAACTTCTACAAAAGCATAAATCAACAATGGAAAGAACTTAAACCTAGAGTGACAATAGGCAAGAAAAAAGTGGGGTGATATTAAGTAATAAAGACGTAGTATTGGCTAGCTGGGCAGGGCAGTTCGAAGAACTACTAATGAACCCAGAGGAAGGGCACAGTGGTATCCGAAATGTACAGTGTATTCATTGACTACAAATATGCTTACGATAGTGTGAATCGTAATGAGTTATTCCATGCTTTGGCGCAGCTCGAAATACCGAAATAAGGTTTTTGGTATTTCGAAACCTTGTAGAACTGACAAAAATCTCGGTGAAAGATGCAAGGTGCGGAGTCAGAATTGATGGTGAATTATCCCCACCCCTCAGAACAAATAAAGGATTAAGCGTGACGCACTCTCCTGCTTGTTATTTAGCATGGCCCTGGAAAAAGCAGTAAGAGATGCATCGATTAACACATCAGGGTCATTTTGATAGGTCAGTGCAAATATTAGCCTTTGCCGACGATATTGCTATCTTTGGAAGATCATTTGAGAGCATGAATGAGAACTTTGTAGCACTTGAGCAAGCCGCAAAAAAAATCGGATTGGAAATAAACGAGCACAAAACAAAGTATATGGGCACCACAAACGCCAGAAGTAGCAGACAAAATATAACAATCGACACCTAGAATATAGAAGCAGTGGAAGAATTCTTATAATGATACATCAGCCGAAATTAGAAGACGGATAGCACTGGCTAATAAATGCTACTTTGGTCTTCGCAAGCACCTGAAGTCCAGAAATATTTTTCTAGGAAGACGAAATTGGCACATTACACAACACTAATAAGGCCCGTCCTACTATATGGTTCGGTAGTGTGGAGATTGAAAAACGCAGACGAAGGATTGGTAGGAAGATTCGAAAGGAAAATCCTTCGTTCGATCTACAACGGAATACAGGTTGATGGCGTTTGGAGGAGAAGATACAACTCAGAGTCAAGCGTTATGAAGGCGCAGGGGGTATTGAAGAAGGTGGTGATGAGCCCTGCGTTTGAACTCTTGGATGTTGTAGGAGCTCGGAAATACTGACTGCGAGAGATTATTCCACAGTCGAGTTGTTCTGTTGACAAGCGAATTGCTATCTTGTTGAGTGCGCGACTGGCTGCAAGTGATGGGAGTGAAATGAGTGGGCTAATCTGGTGTTGCGGGTATAAGGTTGCCGTAAAGGCAGAAGAGCGTTTATATGGAAGGAACAGTCACTATCATAGTAGCGACAAAATGTTACAGTGCTTCTACATTCCTATAGTGGTTCAGCCGGTCGATGATGAAGCAAGCGGTGTCGTCATCAATTAATGCAAGAGCTCTTTTTTGCACCTTGTCTAACCATCCGAAGGTGATTATCGAGGCACCGCCCCAAACGAGGGAGTTGTATTCGAGGAGAGGCTGAATGTGGGATTTATAAATAGCAGCACGAGTCGATGGCTGGAGGAGGAACTTGCACCTCTTATGAAATCTCAAGCACTGGGATGCTGGTTTGGCGATTTGGAAACTGTGGTCATTCCATCGCAAACCTATTTCTAATGCCACCTCTAAGATGTGTAGGGATGGGTCGGCCATTAGTTCAACTTCACCCACTGTCACGGATGGAGAGGTGTTGAACTTTTTTTGAAATAAGACAGTACTTGGTTTTGGTGGCGTTGAATTCGACACGATTCTTATCTCCCCACTCTAGAGTGAGCTTAATGTCGTCATTAATAGTGTTGGACATTAGTTCATGATCATTAAGACAGGATCTGGCATGTGTCTGCCTTGTATCAAAGACGTATGACTAGGGTACAGTCATAACGTAGGGTGCAGTCATCATTGAAGCTGAGAAATCGGTTGGAGGGGATTGAAAGTAGTTTATAAAAATAAGAAATAAGCCCGGTGTGATAAAATTGACCCCTGGGGGACCCCCGCAGAGATGGAGTGAGATTCAGATTCTCAATCCACTTATACAGAAGTGAGTCAATTCCAATTAGCTAACAGGGCCATACTCTATCAAAAGCCTTGAAGATATCCAGAGCAACCAGACTAGACTCACCAGATTCATGCAAAATAGCCAAACTAAAAATCACCAGTGGATCTTTTTGTCGAAAGCCGTAGTGAGGATTGCATTTTTTTAAGACGATATGGGGTATATTATCGGGTCCAGTGGCCAGCTCCTTCAGGCACCTATAAACTTAGCTGTCCTTTAAATGAGCGTTGTGCTCAAGAACTGGGGATGCAAACAGAGATACTAATAAATCGGCCTTGGATTTGCTGTCTGTTATCACCTTCTCATCGAGGATGGAGGAAGGAGTTGTGGATGTAGTGAAATTCTTCTTGATGGAGCTTACCAAGGACCAGAAGCTGATGGCAATCCGACTTCTTTGTTTTTGGATCACGATATTACCGTTTTTGTCCTTACACATCGATGCTCTGGGTTTAAACTCTTTACGTTGCTTGTTTACTTTCTCATATAACTTTCTCAATTCGTTATTATTCCCGAGTCCGTTTATCTCTGCAATTTGTTCCTCCAGGAACGACTCCTTTCTTTAAATAGGTTTTTCAATTCGTCGTTTTTCTTTATAGGTCCCTACGGAATTTCTAGTTCTGTATCTTTGCAACATATTAGCTTATGCTTCATTCTTATCTTCCATTACTCTAAGGCACTCTTTATCGAACCAGTATTGCTCGTATTTCATAACCTAGTTTATGCACTGCGGCTTCCTTTATTATGGTCCTTAGTTTAGCCCACTATTCATCAGTATTGGTATTGATACTTGCAGCTCCGTTATCCGATGCACCGAACCTTCTATTTTGCTCTGCTACACATTCTTCCCTAATTTATTCTTCTTTGAGGGCCTTATACTCTCTACTGTGCTTTCCAAGGGTTGAGTAATAAGATTCTTCCCAGCCCTACTTTTGCGTTAGCGTCTCCTATAATTACTTTTACATCATACCCCTTTCTGAGGCTACTCTCTTCAACTACTATATATTTTCCTACAAAAATTTAATTGTTATTTTTTTTATAAAAAGAAATGCCAAATTAAACGTACTTTTCTTTAATCTAATATATGTATTTTCAAAATGCATTTCTACTTACCAAACAAATATTGATTTTCTCCCTCAGCTATCACCATCATCATCATCATCCACAAACAGAACGAACGGTAATAATCATAATCATAATTCGGTTGCCGCCATACCCTAAACGAGTTTCCAAACAACTTACATCAACTCATCAATTACCATAAAACCCAATAAAAGCGAGTGTCATAAAAGCGCTTCGCAGACGACAAACGAGGCAGCTCGATAAGAAAAACCCTTTAATCAATTTCTGTCAAACCACGATTTTCAGCAGGTGCCCAGAAAGGAAAAAAGTAAACGGCAGTGCGTGCCGCCTTTAGCGCGTCCACATTCCAGCATGTAACGTCAGCCACTCTCCATGTGGAGAAGGGGGCCGTACGGAGGGGGGACTGACAGAAAAAGCCGCCCATAATTAAATGTCGTCAACACTAACCACACACAACACCAAGCCCGGAGCCCGTCGGAATGTTTTGGGGCTTCTGCAAGTTTCGCTTCTCTCGTCGTGACAGATAAGGCTGCTCGTCAAATGGAGCAATGAATTTCGTGGGGCTAGGCGAGCATAGACTTCAGAAGGGCGTCCGTGAATTCTTGGTAAAAGCTTGATGTATGTGCGTACCCTCCCCACCGGCACATGTAACAAACAATGAAAGCACGTGCAGCACGTCAATTCGGGGCTTCCATTAAAAGTTCACAAGAAAAGCACACCGACGACTTTTATACATTGTTACAGCGCCCGCATGGTCGCACGCCGTGTGCTTTTTTGCTGCGTGTGTTGGATACCAGAATTCTTTGAAGGTGCGATTCCACAAAAAGAAAACATTCTCAGTCGATTTGATTGTGTCATGTCGGACACTCTGACACTTGCCGCATTGTGACCTTCCTGCGTTTATGGTTACCTGATGAAATTTCCACACGCTCAGTTCCGAAAGGGGTTTCACAAGTGAAGCTCTATCACCGAAGACGACTTTAACATGGGATGTGTGAATAAAAATGTCGTATCACAAAACTCATGTTTCTGCTGGTGTTATACTGAGTAAACACAGAGCTAAGCGGCCGCTAACACAAGCCCTGTATTTTAATATATTTTATAAATATTATGTGGTAGTTCTCTCCCTTCTACCATTTCTGAACGTACTTGTCTCTACTGTGGTGATGCGTCTGTCGGATATTGTATACATGCCTTTATATTTTGAATATATTGTGTGGCAGTCCATATATACGAAATACGCGTGGAATGCAATTCCTTGTATTCGGGGGAAGGAACTAATACTAGCTTTTGCCTCAATAGCAGTATTTTAACCTTTCTGGTATTTCCGGGAGGGGTTTCTAATACATACCCCTTCTATACATACATTTCGCATCCCTTTTGCTATATACATATGTATATATTCTCTTAGGCGGTGAAAGTCACTCGAATGGTATCACTGAAACAAATCAGAAGTATACTTGCTAAATTGGTAGAACATACATCCTTGCAGATGGTCTCGGAGTAAAAGTTTGAGCGAGTGGTGTTTATGGAAATTTTGTCAGGCTATGGAAGAAACAATCTAGTGTGGAGTATGTACATATATCACAAAAATCCATCATTCGATTTTTACCTGCAACTTCAGTCAATTGCT
The DNA here is from genome assembly GCA_949987705.1 of Thereva unica. NCBI lineage: Eukaryota > Metazoa > Arthropoda > Insecta > Diptera > Therevidae > Thereva > Thereva unica. The sequence continues at coordinate 45,184,778 of OX465283.1, forward strand.
CGCAAAATGAAGGTCCAAACAGATTGTAGCGGCGACGGTGACTACTAAATAAACACGCGAGACTAAATTTTTGTTTTCTACCCTTATCAAAAATTTTAGTCTTGGATTTAGTGGAGCTTTTACGCTGGTTGTCATGAAAGAAATGAGTTTTCTTTTGTACATTCTAAAAATATTTCGGATGGGAGGAAACTCGTACTGTCACTTCCTCGCTGGTGCCTCCTGGATAACTCACCGACGACGGATGTACCCAGTGGCCAGGGGTTTAGCTGGACCACCCTCACCGATGGGGTATCATTCACGGATTCGCATTCCTGGTAGTGGGGTTAGGCATTGGGCTAACTCCCGGACTCTGTAAAAACACATTAGTTAAGAAACCCGAAGCAAAGCCTCCGAACGGACGGGAAAAACAGCCCCTGGAAATGATTTTCGGAACATAGAAAACGCGAAGTATGTTCAGAGCTGCAGCAGTTAACTAACAGTCCCTATTAGACGAAGTGAGCAGATTTAAAAATACTGGTATTACAAAAGATCAGATGGATAGGAGACGGGACAGCAGACCTTGGCAACTACAGGATATTCTAAAGCTGCGGAAGGGAACATAACTTAGGATTAGACTTCGTAATATACGTCAATTATAGATCATTTCAAAGAGTTCAAGCCAATCAGTGAACGACTATGTTTAATACGACTCCGAACGAAATTCTTTACCCATTCGATCATTACCGCACATGCGGAAACGGAGAAGAAAGCGGACACAACAAAGGACACTTTCTATTATAAGCTTGAACACGAATATGACACGGCCCCTTCCAATGACATCAAGATTTTATTTTTCTTAAGGAGTATGGGGGGGGGGGGGCGGAACCACATGGTGAATACTGCAGCCAAGTAAGGCCTATTGTGTACATACCACACTAGCGGAACAGGCTATCAGCCTTACGTATGAAGGCGCCCTACTTGCCTTCTTTAATTGACGAGGACCATAAAAGTTCTTCTTCTAAGCCAGTTGAAAGGAGGACATTCACAAAGAATATGTGTGGAAGCCTCGTCGCTTTCCATACAGTGGCGGCATTCTGGCTCTTGAGACAGTCCAGGTTGTGGAGGTGATATCGCAGTCCTACATGGCCAGTCAGATAACCCACCAGCAGCGTTAGGTCCGCTCTGTTTAAGGCAAAGGGTCTTATAAGATCTTTAGCCTGTCTAGGACCTGGGACTGACTCTTCCCGGACTTGAAGGAGGACCAAAAGATGAACACAAGGGTTCTGGACGCTGGACGTATGTCTCAGGCCCCTCCCTTGCGAGGCTGTCTGTAGCCCCATTCCCCTCGATACGGGGCCAAAACACCCTGCAACTATTTTGGAAGAAAACTTACACGTTGAGAGTGTAAAAAATTTCAGAGTAACTCTAAGCTACGATATGACCTGTGGTGACCCCATCCGTTATATAGGGAGTAAAACCTTCTCCGGAAACTAGATCTCTAGAAATAATGTTGGTAATGTAGAAATGAGTGACACGATTGTCAATTAAAAGGGCAGTGCGAGGCGCCCCACATTCAAGGTAACATGCCTCTCCACGAAAGTCTTGCACAGGGTGGAGGATGCCCCTTTCGCATGGTGGAAGTTTACTTGGAGTGCCCTTATGGCGCTCATTATTACACCAAGGATCGTTTGACAAACCCGGTCTACTTACCTTGGCTAGGACTCTTTTTCGTACCGTCTTTGCCCTTGGGGGGTACTGATTTGCCCGTGCTCCGACTCTAGTTTCGGCAGGAGTGTTCTTTCTCCGCCCCGCAGTTAGCTCTGCTACAGGGTCCCTAGCGCATGCTCCAGATGCAGGGACCGGATTTCAGCAACGCCAGACGGTCCTGGAGTCGGTCAGATGGCCCTATGGCCAAGGTAACGGCATTACTGCTGGGAGGTGCCATTTCAGACCCTGTGGTCTGAGCGTCACACGACGAACCCTGCCCTTGTGGCTGGTTCTTTGAAGGATCTTTATCCTTAATAATTAGCCTGATGTGAGAAAATCAAGATGGTGAAAGGAGAACCAAACACCAAAATTGGAAGAGAGAACTGGCACAGACCAACCAATGGAAAGGAAAGTCTACACGAAAAATCAAACCATAAGGGACAACGTGTTGTCGATTTTGCAATGAGCAAAAATATGATCGTCAGCTCAACATATTTCCCAAGAAAGGACATTCACAAATACACATGGCAGTCTCCCAGCGAACGATGCTGTAATCATACAGACCATAAACTCATAGACAAAAGAGCACCTTCCAGTATCCTCCAAGTAAGATCCTGCAGAAGTGCGAATTGTGAATCGGACCTAGTTGAAGCTGGATTCAGATGTTGCTTGTCCACTCAAGAAAAAAGAAAAAAAATATATTCGACATTGATCGCCTACAGGAACAGACGGAGAGATATCAGGCAACTCTAGCAGAAAGGATGGGTCCAAACAAATTATCCAGATACAATCGAAGGATAAGGACGGAAGACGATGCTGACAGATGTCACGAAGGAAACCAGTGCAGAAGAAAGCCAGTGAATGGTACCGCGAGGAACGCAAAGCAGCTATAGATAGGAAAATATACATATAGAGACCGAAGAGGAGCAAGAAATGGAAATATGAGGAAACAAGAAGAACAGCAAAAAAGACATCTGCAAGAAGACGAAGAAATAATTCCTCAATCATTACAAAACAAAAACGCGAAGCATACAATGAAGTAAACTTCTTCAAGAAAGGCTTGAAACCTTCCTCCGGTATGTGTAAAACAAAAGAAAACACTATAGTTATAGGCAGCAAAGATGTAAAGAAAAGATGGAAGGAATTATTTAGCGAGCTGCTGAATGCAAATGAGAGCATCCGGCATGTACCAGAACCCCGTCTACAACATAACAATGGCACCAGAGAAACAATTGTACCAACACTGGAAAAATTACAGAGTGCCATACAATCCTTAAAAAACAACAACCCCAGGAATTGAAATCATCCCAGCCCAGCAGAGTTGATCAAACAAGGAGGTGGCTTTCAGCAGCTATACATGAATTACTATGCTGCATATTGAGGAACGAAAAAGTGGCTGAAGATTGGGAGCATCTGCCCAATACACAAGAAAAGGGACAAATTTAACTGTAGAAACTATAGAGGTATATCTCTTTTAAGCACAGTAAATAAAAGAATGACAAATATAATAAAGGCCAGGTTGGAACCTTATGCAGAAACCGCAATAAGTGAATACCAAGCTGGATTCAGAAGAAATAGGTCAACAATGGATCAACTTTTCCCATAAGGCAAATCCTCCGAAAATTTTGGGAAGACAACATCGACGTGTATCAACTTTTCATCGACTTCAAGCAAGCATTCAAAAGCATTGTCAGGTGAAAAATCTATGTGACGAAAGCTGACGAAAACGACAATGGAAAATGCAAGTTGTACAGTTAGGATACAAGAAGAATTGACGAAATCATTCACAGTCAAGTAAGGCTTTAAGCAGGGCGATGAGCTGGCACCCATGCTATTTAATACCTGCCTAGAAGGAGTAATTCGCAAAGTAAACATTGATGCGAACGCAACCCTGCTGGATACGGTATTAGTATCTTACCGTTTTTAGCAAAAGTTCTTGAGAAACTGATTGCATTGTCAATTGTCGAGCTCTCTGAACGTTATCAGCTTAAAAATTCCTGCCAATCTGGTTTTCGAAAATTACACAGTTGTGATATTGCACTTCCTAAAATCGCAACCAACATTAGGAATTACTTAGGTGGCAACCAAGTCATCTATCTTGCACTTCCAGACTTTTCCACAACCTACTTCTCGAAAAACTCCACAGTTTAACTTCTCCCCGTCTGCACTCAAGCTTATGCATAGTTTCTTAAGTAACCGTACGCCACAAGTAATATTGTATAATCATGCGTCAACCTCAACCATCCTCTGCTGCGGTGTTCCTCTAGGTTCAATTCTTGGCCCACTTTTATTCAGTATAATCATTAATGACCTTCCTGCAGTTGTAAACAACTCCAAAATCCACATGTACGCCGAGTACGCCGATGAAGTACAGCTGGACCTCTCTATGCCTATGATGTCAGGAGTGCGGAAAATTTCCGAGGACAATGCAAAATGTTCTTCTATGGGCTTCGGTTAATCGCCTATCGCTCAACCTAACCATATCACTAGATCACTCTGTAAACCCCAATCTTGTTTTTCACAAAGTCATATTAAATGGCAATCCTATTCGGCTTGTAACGATCGTGCTAAAAAATCTCGGAATAACTCTATGCCACGATATGACCTGTGGTGACCCCATCCATTATAGAGAGAGTGAAACCTATTGTCTTGTCAGGAAACTTAATGATATGTTCTCATACCTTGATCCTTGCGGACACTAGTTTTCTCCGTTGTCACAGCTTCAGTTTTGTACTCAGTAAGCGTCAGACAACCGTTTTCAGGCCACGCTTTAAAATCCCAGATTATTTGGTTCGTCCATTATTCCATCTCATGGAGGCGTTGTTCTACGGGAACTACCCTATGTCACCCGCCATTTCAATTACAACTCCTAATTTTAGAAAGAATAGCCCCAACACATTATTATACATTGTGATCCCCAGGAGCTGGTCCAGGACAAATCCCTGCGGAGCTCCGCATGTTGTTCGCTATTCACCGTGGGTCTATCTTCCGATTCACAATGCAGGCGCAACAGGGCTCCAGCAAAGAACTGGCAAAAAGTACAATCGCCTAGTACCACCAGTGTGACACAGACTTAAGTGCTAACACTGGCCATAATGAAACTACATATGAAATTAGAATATAAATAACCGAGTATCAAGTTAAATATAACAACTTTATCTTATCGCTGAGTTTTTAAAAAAACAAATTATATGAAAAAATTTCAAAAAATATAAAAGCTTTCAGCTAAGCCCACCTTGAAGAAAGAAAGCACATGAATTACTTTTATAATAACATGTATCCAAAGTCACTACATGGCAAATGATTTTATTTGTGCTGCGTGTGTTGATAATAGATATTATATTTGCGAGAAAATGTGTCGCGTTGCTGCGCACTTTGACATATTCTGTATCTTGACCTTCCTATATTTATGATTACCTGATTAAATTTCTACATGCTCATGTTCCAAAAGTGAATATATATACGACCAGCTCGTCTACTCTACAAACATCCATTCAACGAACCCGAGAGAAAAAAACCGTTGAATAGATGTGTGGATACAACAAAATAACACCAACAACACAACACCCAATTTCTGTTTTTACTCGTCTAATTTTTCCCCATATATATCAACAATATTATTAAAAGCAACACAAGGAATTTTCAATACAAACTCTGAGAGTTGGGCATGGCTCCTATATTGTTGTAGATTGTAGTGTAGCATTTCCCCTGGCATATTACATCAACATGCGGCATTCAATTTTTTCTAGATATATATATTGTATGTATGTTTACTGTAGTGTAACAGAATCTTGCAATTTCTTGTATTTGAATGTAAATGTTTGATACTGTGTTGAATGCTGGTGTTAGACGTGTATTTTCTGGTATTTTTACAGAACATATGTATGCTTGTACTTGATACACCCCAAACGCATACCCTGTGTGTTTGTTTTTATTTGTTTTAAAATAAAATACTTCTTCCGCTTTAGCACAATTTTAATTTCAGATCGAAATCAACCTTTCTAATATGCAGTTAGTCCGAAGCTGCACGCTACAACTTGCTAATCTTATAATGTTGAAGGTACATGTTTATAATTTTAAGCTGCATTCCATTATGCGGAGACTCTAAACAGAGAAAGACCTACAACTGTTAATGAAAGCATAGAATAGGCTTGCAGGCTTAGAAATTTAGAAAAGGTACTACAAGCATACCTATATTTTCCTTGCTATAACTAACGTACATAATGTACACCTACGAAAACTCACAGGACGTAAGCAAGCTAAAAAGATAAAAATCTCTTCCTGATAACATTGCAAGATATAGTAGTATGATAGCATACCCACGTTCTACCAGGGGACACTCTTCCATCGGTGCTGCCTCGGATCATAATGAAGCGGCTAGCATTCAATTATTTTTAATCTTTGCATATCACCTGTAGAAGTTCCACCACCTGACCAGCGTATGCCCAGCAAGATCTTGATTATATGCCTTCAGCAGCAGCACCGGCACCGCAGCATTCCTCACCAAAGCTTTCATGTCCAACACGAAAATCGTGCCTGTCTTTTCCATTTCGTATCCCAACCATACGAACTTAACTTTTTAAAACCACCACACGAGCCGACGTCGTGTGCTTTTTGTTGCCTGTGTTGATGATAATAGATACTTTTTGGCTAAAAATGTGAACGACAAAAAAAATCTCAAGTCTCAGTATGTTTGATAGTGTCGCGTTGCGCACTTTGGCACCTTTTGTATCTTGACCTTCTTCCACTTATGATTACCTGATTAAATTTCTACATGCTCAAGTTCGAAAGGGAGTATCTACGCTATATGTCTACAGATATCTCCCCAATTCATTCATGGAAACTGCAGATGTTGGTTAACATCTCGGGGATGTGTGAATAAAATTTCCGTAAGTATCAAAACTCGTGTTTCTATGGGTATATATATTTTATGCGGGTATTTCTCATCTACCGGCAACACTAAGCTAGGCATCTTCAATACAAAACCCTCAGTTTATTTTCTATATATATTTTATAAATATCGTTCGGTGGTAAGTGGTAGTTCCCTTTCTTCCACTATTTCAATATGCTGTCGGTGATACCCAGCCTGGTATGTTCTCTCGTGCCGTATTTGCGTTATGCTGTGTACGAACGAGCGACAATGCAACTCGTTGTATTTGGATAAACATGGACATGGACAACAGTTGTTAAGTTGTGTATATTTACTATATGTAGACCTTATCTTTTCCGGGGTTGTGATATACATACAAAAAAGGGTTCGATTCAAGCCAGAGGCTCATAATGGTAGAGGCTTATACGAAAGATTCCGCTTTCTTTTTATAAAAAGAGTTTTTGCTGGTAAATTGACTCCTTCTTGCAAGAGGAGATTGTGTACACCATAAGCCATAAGTACGACTTGAAAATAACTTATTTCGTAAAAATTTTATACTTATTTATTTAGGAAAAAAAATGAGTTTTAGATACGGACTAAGTATTGGAAAAAAAATATTTTAGATATCTTGTGGTGCTCGCAAGGAAATTCAGACTAGCAATAATAAACTTTCTTGCAATAGTACTTTCAACAATAAAAAGAAAACGAAGGAATGCTTTCCAGAGTATGACAATTGATATATATAACGTAGGAGGAGTAAAATAATTTGAAAGGGACGCTAATTTCAAAAGACAGTAGAAGTGAAAAGAAGATTGGAGCTTCGAAATTGATGCTACTTTGGGCTACGTAAACTTTTCTTAATAAGGAAAATATCAAGGAGGACTAAAGTTAAAATATACAAAATCCTTATAAGACCAATACTAACGTACGGATCCGAAGCCTGGCGTTAAGGCCCGAATACACCAATGAAAGTTGCCAATGACTGACCAAGAATTTAAATGACTAGTGCTGTTGGTCCCTTCAATTATAGGCAGTTTTTCGCTATTTCCATTTGTCAATTTTCTAAATGACGTAATAATAGGTCATTTGTCAATTTCAAAACGACAAGTAGAAACCTAGCATAATTCTTAATTATGAAATTATCAGAAATGTTAACCAAAATTACCTCAGACAAAATCTAGGGTTGAAGGTAAGACAATAAAGTTACACCTCGTTTGCCATGTGTAAAATGTCGAAATCCGAGACATTCGAATCTGCAATATGACAGTACTTTTAGTAAAATTATTGAGCAAGACTGACTTAACTCTCCATGATAGTGGAATTACTTTATGTAAATTAGAGTCAATAAAATGATTTCTAAGTGTTTTGGCGTTTTTCTTCTAATGATGAGGAAACAACAATTTTAGATTCTGCTTCAGATAGTTCCTCACGAGAGAATAAAGTGTATTATATTATCAAATTTAGTGTATTATCAATTTTATTACATTTACAAAAACAAGCAAAGGGAGGACAAAATGATTGTTATGTTTTTACGGCTTAACGGATTCGTTAGGATTAAACTTTTTTATTGAAACCAAACACAATTCAAAAGCAAACACAGTTCTTAAAGTTCACTATAATTACTTGCAAATTAATATCTCACACTATTAAATTCTATTTATCGCTTTTTGATTCACTTTGCAATCACCACTTTTCGCTTTAGGTCACTTTTATCACTTTAAAACACTTTCATCGCTTTTCAAACCAAAACCGACTTTCAAATGCCGTTTCCAATACATTTGTATATCCAAGCTCCCCCTTTATCTAACTTCTGGAATTTTCGCCCATTTTCTATTCCGTGGTGGAATATACTTTCCTTCCGGCAAGTTTGAGAAGCTTTGTCTTCAATTTTCGTCCGTTTCAATTCTAGGCCAATTTTAGTTTAGTACTTACAAAGTTAATTTAAACTACAACCAAATAACAGTTCATTCAACTTCCAACAGATAAATCATCACAATATAAAAAAGGCTTCTTTCATCTGGAACGCAAGGACGGGAAATACACGTGGCACTTCTGATTCTGTAACAATTTGTTTTGGTTTTTCAATAAATTCCTGAAATGTTATCTCTGATCGAAAATCTACCAAATATCCTTTTTTGGAATTTAAAATAACAACTGCAGAATATAAACATAAATTGGGCTTTTTGAATATATTATGTATATTGGCTATATTTGTTTTTTCTAAAATATCATACCAGATTACTATGTGTAGTAAAAAGAAAACCACCACACTATTCATTTAACTTAATAACTTTTGCACTTTTTCTTACACATTTTTCTGCACTTATATTTTTAAAAACTATTTCATAATAATCTTTAATCACTTGAAAATCACTTTTAATTCGATTACCACACAAATTCAAAATTTTTTCCCTAAATAAACACGAAAAACACCACGAATGTGAAAAATTTCTTTTCACCTTAACCACACTTACAAACACTCATTTTTTCTTGTTTTTGTAATTATAAATCGTTACAGCACTAATCACTGGTAATCCATGTGCATGTAAGTAAACAGTATTAAAATACAATCTTTTACAACTTCTACTGCGAATATAAAATGTGCACTCATGGCGCTTAAAATTTTCACCTATCGAAACCCAATTAACACACTTAATCACTGATTTCACTCACTCATTTCACTAATTAAAGCAATCAATGATAATTCTATTTCCCCTTTTTCTGCAAAAAACCTTAGGCTAGCCTTGGATTAGGCCATGAAGTAGAATTTTGCGTTGTTGCCGGTTCTAAAAGTCACCGGAATACCTTGTTTATGCGTTCGAGTTTCGGATTAAGATGTAATCCGGCTCCGTATAAACAGTCTAAGTCGAAATTCATCTCAAGCTTAATTTATTTCAGCTTAAAACTAATTATTGTGTGTGCATGTGTGAACAGTTGTGGAGGACGAGAAGGAGATATGTACATCCTGTAGTAAATATGTAAAACTATCCCTATAACGTTTACTTTCATTTTTTAGTTAAAATAACAAATTTCATCAGCTGTGAGAGAGAGATAATCCGAATTTGTTTATATGGGCAATTCGTCTTAAACCGATTTTAAGCTTAAACCCGTCTTACTCATAAACAAGATATATTCCGCAATGGTGTTATGTTAACAAAAACATTGGGTTGCGCTTTTAAATATTATTTAAATGGAGTTGACTCTTTCATAACACAGGAATTTGTATGCTTTTTTACTAAGAACGTGGAACCAGGCAAAGAGAAATAGATTTACTCTACTTCTCTACGGACATGAACGAAATAGTCCAAACGAGGCACGGTGCGCTGACACTTATTTTTACTAATCGGACCAAAACTGGTGCTTTAAAAATAAATCATATCCAGTAGACCGGTTTTCGTTCGATTTCGTAGGTCAAGCAGCTTTGGACGTGGTTAGTACTTAGTTGGGGGACCGTTTTTTTTTGTGGCAAGAAAAAGCTTAGGAGTCACCCTTTGTACTACTAGTCCGTCATGTCTTACAAGTCATGGTGCAATGTATAGTAGTAAGCTTGATCTGAAGGAAAGATGAGATAGGATAGGTTAGGGGTCTGGGGGGTGCGCATAAGTAGATGTCGATGAACCTTGCGTTTGAACTCTGAGATGTTATATGAGCTCGGAAACACCGACTGCGGAAGAGAGTTCCACAATCGAGTTAACGGTGGCTTAAAGGATCAATGCAAAGGGTGCTTACCGCTTGGAGGACCGTAGAGCCGGCTTTAAATAGCTTCGTTCGCGCATATTTCGATCTCACACTGTAAACATGCTGAGGGCGATCGACGAATCGCTTTTCACAGCTACTGCCAAAAACGAATAGAATACACGGCGACCGAATCAACCTACAAATTTATATTTCGTAGCCGTCGCCTGTCAAAGTTGCATGGGTGCTATGACATGGGTATGTTTTGCTATTTCTGTGTGTTCCTGTCATATCGACTGGCGGGGTTTTTATTTTTGTCGCCGTCGCTCTTACTGTGTGCACACTAGGGTGGTTCAAAAATGGCAAAAAAATTTCAAAACAACGTGCACCCCCCTAATTTTAAGTTCAATTAAAATGATGATTTTTGGCGGCAACCGGAGAATTTTTGATTGACACTAACCATTGCCGCCGAGCACATTTCATTTTAGAGATTTACGATTTTTAAACGATAATAAAAATTTGATAATTCTGTTCATTTACGTCCATTAAACTACCTAGATCTTGGCTTCTATATGGTTTTCGAGGTCGCTGATTACGAATTTGATGTCAAAGCGAAGGTTTGACAAATGACAGCTGTCAACTATGAACAAAATATTTCATTTTTTTACATTTTTTTTTTTTTTCAAAATGACGAGAAATTTCGTGCTATAGCTATAGGGTTTTCGAGGTCGCTGATTACGAATATGACCTCAAATTAAAGGTTTGCAACATAACAGCTGTCAAAAACAGCTGTTAAAAATCGTAAATCTCTAAAACGAAATGTGCTCGGCGGCAATGGTTTGTGTCAATCAAAAATTCTCCGGTTGCCGCCAAAAATCATCATTTTAATTGAACTTAAAGATAGGGGGGTGCACGTTTTTTTGATTTTTTTTGCCATTTTTGAACCACCCTAGTGCACACAGTCGTTATTTATTTTTGTCGCCGTCGCTCTTACTGTCGCCGTAGCCGACGAAAATCGTTTCGCGGTCCCGATTAACGTGTTTGCAGCATTAAAGAGGCGTCGTCCTACCCTGATGTCATCCGCGAACCGGATAGAAACTGTTCGTTTTGGGAAGCGTAACATAAATGCATTGCGATCTACGGAAGAGAGCCCAGGATGGATCTCTGCGGAACTCCACATGTTGCTCTGCACACCGTGGTCCCGTCTTCCGATCCACAATGAAGTGATATATCTTCTTTCCTTTCTAAGAAAGGTTGTTGCCAAATAACAATTTCGAATGAGTCAGTTTGTAGCCAACATTTTCCAGGTAGCCTTTGTACCACTCTCATGTTTTCGCCTCTGCGGCTGTTGTAGATATTCCGTCTTCCTTCATAGGTACTTCAACTGCGTCTGTTATTATATAGACTGCCAGTTACATCTTTGACATAGTTTTTAAAGGCTAAAACAAGTCTATGGCCAAATTTTTCGTTACCATCCAGGTGCTCGTCGATTCATGAGCTCGTCGTAAGCTTCCATGATCATCTTGATTACCTTGCAGTCACCCATAAGGTACGTCTATTGTCAACCCGGATATACTCGTTTAGCTTGTCTGGTCCTTCTTTTATTTTAATGAGCCAGATCAAGGGCGGGCCAAGGAATTTGCCAGGATGAAGCCTAACAGGGTATCATTGGCCTACATCATGGTCGTTAAATATGACTTGTTAGTTGCTAATGTACCATGTTTCCTGACTCTCACTGATCTTTAGAGCTTCTTTCTTTTTGGAGAGCTTTATTGTGTTGGGAGACAGTGTATCCTATCTTCGCGGGACCTCTACTCTTTGCGCCAGCAGTTATCTGTGCTGGAATGCCTCGCACTTCTAAACAACGGCCTTGCATCTGGCTTAGTTGGTTTGGTCCCTCTCAAAGAAACAGTACCGACGGCCGCATTTTTAGTAATAGTGTCAAGAATAAAGAAAGTGTGATTGTATCTTCTCTCGGATGTGGAGGGACGCCTACGAATTTTGCTTCGTCCTGCGACCATTGTGCTTGTCGTTGATGACTCCTGTCTCGTCTATTGTTGTTTTGGCTAACTTCGGTTTAGCCTGAATTGGACTCGACCAAAGTCTCTTCGCCTCTTTTCCGACTATATCCTTTTCCTAGCGTTACAGTGATACTTGAAACCGACTCACTACGCATCAAAATTTTTAGCTCCTAGTGCCGAAGGGAGGCATAAAAATGCTTTGCTTCAAAAAGACTTTTGAACAACTAAGCGTGAATTGGCTTTTTTTTCAATTGAGTTCAAAAGCGTTTAACAATATTGATAGTGAACTTTTAAACCTATAAAACTACATAAACAACAAAATTTCTGTAAAAACCCATTGAAAGCCGCCGCAATCTCATCCGTCATTGCCCAACTCTAAAAGATGAGGCCTTTGAGCATTTGTTGAACACTATGCAATTCATCTGAAGTAGATTTGCGATTTCGCCTACACACAGGGCATGCATGCAAGTATTCATTCATTTTTTTTTTTCAAATACACAATGATGAAGTACGAACAAACACAGTGGTGAACTAGGCACCCTCCATCCCAGACTACACACAAATTTGACCAGAAAATACAAGGGAACATGTTATGTTTTGTAGAATATGTATGAAAGAAGGAAAAACTGGCACTGAACTACTACAATGTTCATCTACTAATAACGGAGGTTGTGTAAAAGATGTACCCATTCTGGCAGTGGTGTGTCACTTCAGCATATATATGTACAACATCCTTATAAACACGGACTTTGATAACGTACGAATTTTATTCACACTCTCTCTTGTATAGTAGCATTGGTTCGACACGTTCCCCTGAATAGATTTCGTTTGTAGAACAGTGCATATATACATATCCTTTCGCGGCTGAGCATGTAGAATACTCAACAGGCAACCATAAAATGAAGAAGGGCATAGGTGCGTCTTGCTGCTGCCAAAGCACCCCAAAAATGTAATGGCTCAAATATGCTGAAAAGTATTCTATTATCATCGTTATCAGTCACTGGTGTGGTGCTATGCCGAGGGCATGTTGGTGGTGTGATGTTGTTGGGTTACTGTGAAGCTCTGGAAAGTCTTGGGCTTTTGAACCTCATCACCTGTAGAGTGAAAAGAAACCCACTCCATTCCTTGCTTGTTTATTTAATAGCCTGTGTAGACCACTTTAAAAAAACATCTAAATTTTAAATGAGCATACGATTGACAATACTCGGAAGAAGAAATGTGAACCGATTTTGAGAGAACCAACCTGACGACAAGAATGTTAGCTTCAAGCTCACGTGAAATCGATGAAGTCTTTTCTAGGTGAAATCATGTTCCTGTCATATTTTTCTGCTAAGGTATTATTTTTCCTGGTTTCCTTTTTGGATTTTTTTTATTTATTTGATATTAGTACCTAGCATATGTTTGCTTCGTCATCTTCAACAGTCAGTAGTTAAGTAATAACAATACGACTATTTTTAAACCCTTACCAGGGTCAGCATTAATCATCTAAATAGTTTAAAAAATCAGTTAGTTTAATGAGTTTTGTGGACTGGCTGCAAAATTTACAAAAGTTAATAGCGGTTAATTTATATGTAGACCTAGCTAAAGTTCTAGAAAAATTAATGTCATAGAAAAACGATGGACACTGTGGAATGTAGCTCCTGTTGTCGCATTCACGGTCTTCTTCTTCTTCTTTAATGGCTCTTCAATCGGGATCCGGTCCTGGCCTCTCGCAACTGTTCTCCCCACCGGTCCTGATTCTGAGCCGATGTCATCCTGTTTGGCATCCCTAAGCTCTGAGCGTCCTGGACTACGCCATCCTTCCAGCGAAGGTGGGGTCTCCCTTGCTATCACACCCTATAGGTCTTTCCGAGCAGGCTCAACTTCACTTATTCGAGCTAGATGCCCTGCCACCGGAGCCTACCGAGCTTTATTTTCTGCACCACACCTATGTCGCCATATCACTCGTAGATTTCGTCATTGTAGCCTCCGGAACCGTCATTCCTCACATACGGGGCCAACAATCCTCCGAAGTATTTTCCTCTCGAACACGGCTAAGAGGTTTGAGTGCTTTTTGCTAAACACTCACGTTTCAGATGCATATGTACCGGTAAGACACCATCGTCTTCTATAATAAAAGTTTAGACGTTATGGTTAGATGCTTGGATTTAAAGGGCCTTGACAGACTACAGTAGGCTTTGTTGGCTTTTAGCAGTCGTGCGCGTATTTCTGGTTCCGTGCTATTGTCGGCTGCTACTATTGACCCAAGGTAGGTAACTGATTTTACCACGTCAAACTCGTGTTCCTCTACCTTGATTGTGGGACCAATGTTAGGTGTTCTTGTAGACGAGGCGGAGGCCACCGTGTACTTTGTTTTGCTTTCGTTAATGTGCAGTCCCAGATTTCCTGCCGCTTTTTCAATCTGAATGAAAGCTTCTTGTACAGCTGTTGTTGTTCTTCCAATGATGTCAATGTCATCTGCATAAGCTAGCAATTGGGTGGACTTGTGGAGGATTGTGCCCCTTGACGCCCGAATCTCAGATCAAAAGGAAGCAGGCCAGACCGTCTCCTTGTCGGAGTCCATTATAGATGCTGATTGGTCTGGACAGTGTAGCTTTACGTTGGATACCTTTACGTTGGCTTATTAGGGATGCCGAATTCGCCCATGGCTTTGTAGAGTTCTACTCTAGCTATCCTATCATAGGCGGCTTTAAAGTCTATGAAGAGGTGTTGAATGGAGTTTTTAAACTCTAGACATTTTTCCATAGCCTGCCTCAAGGTGAAAATCTGATCAGTCGTTGATTTGCCTGGGCTGAAGCCACACTGGTATTGGCGTATGATGTTTGTGGCATATGGGGCCATCTTTTGTAGGACAGCAGAGAATATCTTATAAGCGGTATTCAACAACTTTATACCGCGATAATTAGTGCACGTTGTGATATCTCCTTTTTTATGTACCGAACAGAGGACGCCTTTTCTCCAGTCTTCTGGCATCTCTTCCTGCTCACATAATTGCACAATTAATTCGTGAATCGCTTGGTGTAATGTAGGCCCTTAATATTTAACCAGCTCCGCTGGGATGCCGTCTGCACCGAGGCCTTATTGTTTTTAAGCCTGCTGATAGCTCTGCTAACTTCTTCTAGGCTTGGTGGCAGCAGCATAGCATTATCATCAGATATTAGTGGAGCCCTGAATTCTCAGTTAGCTCGCCATTTAGCAATTCAGCAGCAATTCATGAAAGTGCTATTCCCATCTCTCTAAGATGCCTTTAGGATCGGTAATCAGATTCCCTTCTTTGTTCTTGCAGTATGTTCAACGTGGTGTGAATTGCGTCATACTGCGGACTGTTGGGTAGAATTCCCGCGCCTGGTGCGGCCGTCGCCCTCTGTACTGTTCTAGTTCACAGATGAGATTTTTTTCCCAGGCTTCCTTTTTTCGTCTGTGAATTCTCTTTTCTTTTTTTCTAAGCTCTCTATAGTTCTCTTCGCGTGCCCGTGTTCTCTGAGACTGCTGCATTACTCGGTACGCAGAACTCATGGTCTATTTGGTTGCGAGTGGCTCCATCTAGGTGACGACCAAGTTCTTACTTGCTGCTACAACTCGCTGTCCATTGTCATTTGTGTTTTCATGCAAGCTGTGGTTGCCGATATATTGCCTATATAGGGGCTGCCGACCTACATCATACTTGTCAAGGCATTAAGTTCCCGTACAACTAATTCGAAGAATTCTTCTTTATCATCATCCGGGGACTTTTCTGTAGTTGCTTGAATGTGTAAGAGGCTGATCTTCTTAAATTTGCCTCGCACACGAAGGGTGCATAGCCTGGGTGCCTAGTTTTTATTCAGTAGGCGCTAGCACCATGATAGGCGTTATATTAAGAAATTTGGATTTTATTCTAAGGATTCTTTTACCAGCTCCAGGTTTTGTTCTTGTACTCCAGCGATGAGTATTCTATCTATCATTCTGTCATTTTTTCCATTGCTTCAAGTTCAATTTAACAATGTTCTGACATTCCACATTGCGAATTTTATATGGTAGTTCCTTAAACCATTAATCCAGGCAAGTTGCTAAGGAGTTTGTCGTAAATAGTAATTGCTCCGAGGCAGATTTCTCGATTTCATAATAAAAATTGTTCGGTTCCTAAATGTTTATATCATCTCGGAGCATTAGTGAAGTAGGTTTAATAATTATAATATGGATTGATAGTTTCATATATACTGTCTTAAAACCTCATCCTTTTCCGCGCTTGGGGGGCCAGCAAGATATCCTGGCGGAGTAAAGTGTACTTAAAAATAAACAAGTTAATAAACTTTACTTTTTAAGGTGCAAATACACTTGAAAACAAATTTGAGCAAGTTGTTTTCAGGAATCTAATTTGTACACACTCCAAAAAGGACAAATTTGTTTTCAAGTATGTTCGCACGTTTAGACTGAGTAAGCCAGATAACACTAGATCTATTATGCAAGTTCAAATTACATAAATTTATTTTCTTTAATTTAAATCGACCATAGCAAGGGTGGTCTATCTAGAATCTTGAGTGCTACGAGCAAATGCAGTGTACTTTAGATCAGTGGTATAGTACTACACAAAAATTCCTTATTAATATGAACTCACCAATCCCGCATTTATAAATCTCATTTTAATTAACTCAAGCTTTCCTTCTCCTCCATCCAGTATTACAACAATGGCGTACATTTCAGAGTCAGAGATTGAATTTAATTAGGTTCTCATGGAATTTGGTAAGAAAGTAAGGAAATGAACAAGATTGCGACTCTGCGAATATTAAGCTTTCGGGAGTTTTCTCTTAAGTTTTAATAGCATAAAATTTCCAATAAGTTTAGCACACTTGAGAATCTATGGCTTAAGTATTTCGCAAGAGGAGCACGGGGGAGCTTTTAAGTTCTTGCAAATTTTGCTTTAAACTTTTCCTGCCGCCCTGTTACAAGTTTAAGACGTTCAGTTTCAAAACGACTATCTCCACTTTAAGAGAAAAGCAATTTATTCTACTGCTATATGCTATAATATACATATATACTATGGTTGTGGTGCCCAAGTAGGGGTTGTTTGCTATAAGAACAACTTTTTTTATCGGAAACAATGGGTGCCTTGGAAGAGTACTCTGGCACTAGCGGATTCAATTTTTAGGGTTAAAAGAGCGCTTTTGCGTTAAGTCAAAATAAAATTATAAGTTTGGATATTTTTAAGAGAAGTATACTTGTTTTTGGGTGGTGCAAGTGCGGACGCCGTTTACTTTCTTTAATGTTGTCGAATAGTGGGAGTGTCTATATTTTAAACGAACTAGAGTACAAAGAGTATTTCCTACTCATTAATACCTACTTTTCTTAGCTATTAAATCTCGATTCGATACTTGATGCATTAGCGTTAGATATTGTCTCATTTTTTAAATTTAAAAAAATATGCACGATTTGTAGGGAACACATTCTGAAATTGCCATGGCGTGCATTCTTTGGCACGCAACGCAAACGTAAAAATATCAACGACTGTCAATCTTCTACGGGGCTGACTGTTAAATTAAATCCAGAATAATTGTTTCTATTTTTTTTCTGCAAGATCTAAGTTGATATTTCACCTAGGGTATTTCTTGGATAACTTGACTAACCTGTGAGACAAATAAATCATGTTTTCGCACATACTTCCGAAGTAAACGGGATTATTTTAGAAAATCTGATAAATGTTTTGAATTGGGCTCCAGACCAAAGTCTCTCCCAAAAAAAACTTTTTACGGTATTCAGAGTGATTTTTGAGTTGCCCAATAGTAGTAATTTGAAGGCAGAAGTGACATATTTTTCTTTTCAAAACAGCGAGTGGAGGGTTTGGGAATTGGGGCTCCCACCTCCATTGCCGCCCGACCGGTTCAACACCAAAATTGATAAATATTCAAAAACCACTCGCACTCAAAAATCACTCTGAATATCTAAAAAATTTTTGAGTAATTTTGGTTGAAGACAAATATACGGGTGAACAACACACAAAAATGATTACAATAATGTGTGATCCTTCAAATATATACCTAATAAATATTTAATAATAATATTTTTGACTTTTTTAACAACACAGATCATCAAGAGTCGACAATTTAAATTTTAGAAAAAACTCTACTCCGCTGACAAGCTGCCTATCTATCGTCCGGACACATTTACAAAGACTGCCGCGACTAGTGAGAGAAATTCCTCCGAGCCAAAAACGCGTTTGAAATCTAGGTAGGGCATGATTCTCAACAAATGTTCTTTGACGAGTACTTTTCATTTATTTCTACTCCAGGTGAAGGCAACTGTACCAATTTGTGCCCACCTGATGGCTTTTCCTTTCGTTGTATCGACTACCAATAGCTTCATTCTGCGTTGTTTTCTATCAAATCAAACGCTGTGGGTGTTAACAAAGTCTCTCCATAGTTAAAGAAATTGATTGCGCAAGGTCTGGGCACACTGATATTTTGGAGTCACTTGATAACAATAAATTTGCAATCTTAGTCATACTCGATTTCCCTAAAGCATTTGACTCAGTTGATCATATGATGAAATTTTGGACTCGGCCCTACTTTTTTGGATTCGGTCAAACTTTTTGAAAGTTATTTCCAGGAGCGTTCCCAAATTGTTAAGGTACAAGCATCTTTTTCCGAACTTCCATTTCTTCACTGTGGAGTACCTCAAGGATCTATCCCGAGCCCCTTGCTATTCAGCCTTTAAATAAACGACCTTTCAAATGTATGACGCGCAGATCTATGTAGGCAAAAATTTCGAACTTAACAAGGATTGTACTGTTCAACAGTGGTCTGAAACGCGTGACTGAAAGATCACCTCAGTATAGATTACTACTGAACCCTATCAAGTCGTCCTCCCTTGTCGTCAGCAAAACTCCGATTGATTTGAAAATATGTTCCCAATTAAAATTAATGGTAATGTTCGGTTGGCTTCCAACGTTTCATTCAATACCGACAACTGCCCACCACTTTTGGACGCTTGTCATTAGACACTCGTAGTTCGAGCATCGGCCACACAATGGATCCTACTAAAAAGCGTCCAAAGTTGGGGGGTGTTCATAGCATCGTGTAGAGCTGGCTTTATGCAGGCCCTTAAGCATTGTCTTTCAAAAATCCGCAACTTTTCCATGTTGAACCAAACGGAACCAACCATAAGTTAAAATTGAACTGACCAAAGCTTGATAGCAGACCACCTTCACCCGTCCGCTTAGGATTCTGCATTTAAGCCTTCACCCATGAGTGGCGGAATTAAAAATCGGACCCTCAAAATGACCAGGTTTGTGGCCAGCAACAATTAATTACTGATGCGGACCGAACTCTAAATTTTATTTTAATAACTTTGCATTTTTCTCCACAAGTATCAGCATCATTGAAACTAATTCCAAAAGACAAATAGTCTCGGAAAGATCTACCCGCCCGGAGTCCCGCAAGGTCTAAAGGGCCCAATACACGAGCGCTCCATCCGACTTATGCCACGCCAATGCAACAACAATTTCTTTGTATACAAATGACAAGTGCATACAAATTGTTGTTGCTTTGGCGTGGCGTAAGTCGGATGGAGCGCTCGTGTATTGGGCCCTTTAGGCCGCCCCTGCTTGGTACTTATTATCAAAATGGTTTTTGTTTGAACATTTTACTCAAAAAAAAACTGAGATGAGAGTGAATGGAACAAATTTCCCCCATCAATTTTTCCATTCCAATCCTAAACTAAATTCCAGGGGAGGACACTTTCAAACTCGAAATCTCAAATTGGAGCAGGGAATCAGAAAGGTCCTCGTACTTTAGGTCACAAGTGCATTTTACAATTTCTTAAAAGAGCGACGACAGCCCGATTGAGAGTGTGTTCCGTAATATACTGGGAGCACTGTGATTTTAGACGTCATGCCAGTGCACTGCGAAGCACGTTCCGTTTAAAAAAGTTATACTGAACTAAGCAGTACATTTTTGTATACGGAACAAGCGTACAGTATACTGGCTCCGCCTCCATATTTTACTGCTCACGATTAAATTTTTTTACAGCCACAATGCACATCTGTCAAAACCTGTTGAAACTACTGGGAGCACATTACCTCTTTCAAAGCAGTAGTCCCAGTAGTAAAAAGGGGAATATTCATGACGTCATGAATGTTCCCAGAGCACTGCGACAGGGCACTGTTTGGTGAAAACGGAACGACAAAACTACCACTGGTAGTACTGGCGCAGTGCTCCCAGTATATTACGGAACGCACTCTGAATTTTACTTTTGCGGCACTTATAAATATGACAACCAATGGCCGGCCTCCAAAAATGCATTTGTAGATATGGAATGCGTCGACCTTCAAATTAATTGATCTAGCTAGCGTGTATCTTCGAAATAACTTTATTCATATAGCTGGGTATTTGTTTCTCTTAAGTCCAGCCATTTTTACTTTTAGAGCACAACTGTGGTTCAAGCCTTTCTATAAAATTTCAGCAAGAATTCTCTGCTTCGTTTTCTGATCCCCTGATGAAAATTTCGCAGTTTAGTGTTAAAATGTCGTAAGTCCCAGAAAAAGGGAATTATGGGAGTTCCAAGCAACAAGAAAGAGAAAGTCGGGCTTGTAGCTCTGGCAACTTGCTGCTAGGACTACGGCCAGTCTCTGGAAAATGGCATCAGGACGATTTTAAATAATAAAATTAAACAATTTGATGGATTTTTATAGCAAAAATTGTTTTTTCTTGCCAAATCCGTGATTTTTTGAAGGTACATTGTGCACACAGCACACGTCAATAAAAAAATAATAAGCAAAGCACCCAAATTAAAATGCAAACAGATTGATGCCTGCGGTTTGCAGTCTTCCGCCTCGTACCTCTAAAATTCACGGACCACGGATATGTGACCGCAGGCTGCAGCCGTCGCAATCTGTTTGCACCTTCTTGATTGGATTTTGTTGACGGGTATTTTTGGTATTGATTATTCCCGGCCATACTAAAAACAACAACCAAAAGAGCCAAACAATTATTTTTCAAAATAATTATTTCATTTTTTAATCAGGAACACCATCTTCCCTACCTTTTCGCCATGCACGCAAGCAACAATTCTCAAATCTCAGTCTCCGGCAACAAAGAAGAAGAAAGGCGAGATAAGACTTTTTGAACCGAACATGCCGGATTTCCAATGGGATTCCATAAATGGCAGCACCAATTCCCAATCCCCGAAGCAAGCCACACCAGCAGCGTCGATGCGTCGCTGTTCCATTCTGCTTCGTTCTTTCTCTTTCAGAAACTTTCAATTTACAAAAGTGAAAAAAAAACGAACTGCGGAGCCAGCCACATATTGCAGCTACATCGGTGCTACCGTTTCTGATAGCCTGATAAAATTTTTGGCTATTGAGTTGCAAAACCGGCTATCTCCATCCGTGTTCCCGTGGAAGGAAAGGAAAGCACGCACTACCCCCTTATTATTTATTACAATGCCCCTCCATACCTTATACCGGCAATATGTAAC
This sequence comes from Thereva unica, assembly GCA_949987705.1. Lineage (NCBI taxonomy): Eukaryota > Metazoa > Arthropoda > Insecta > Diptera > Therevidae > Thereva > Thereva unica. The sequence continues at coordinate 45,206,477 of OX465283.1, forward strand.
GTAGTTTTTTTTAAGTGGTTTTCGTTGGAATTCACAGTGGTAGGTAATCTGTCTGAAATTATGCTTTTCGGTCCCAGTAGGGAATTTACGAATTCATGAAATCAGAATGCAGTATAATTTTGTAGATATTGGAAGCAATGTGAATCGATGGCTATTGAAAGGAATAGTATTGTAAAGTGTCATGCATAACATTTCCCTTTGTTCATTATCCAGGAAAAATGCTGAAACCGCAGCAAACATTCGTCCTGTCTCACCACCTCCTTCATAAAATCGGTTTTCTTACGATTTTCAAATGCATTCATTGTTTTTCAGTCTATTTAGATTGATTACGGCGTGAGAACGTGTAGCGATACAAAGTTTACTTTTTATACGACAATGGAAAATTAATATCATATTTCGGACATGTGTTTTTAGTAATAAGAGCTGCCTTCATATTACACTGAATAGTAATGCAAAAGGTAGCTCTCATGTTGAAAGGTATGGTAATGCAAGGGTGGCTTTTATGCCTTCATATTGAAATGAATTGTATTGCAAAAGGTGACCGTTATTCCTTCGACCCTAGGACATCGCAATGTTAAAAGAAGGGATGATTCGATCTAGAAAGTAGGCATTAAGCATTCAAAGGAAAATGTACAGAATCGAATCTGGAAGACTTCCATTCCCTACTGGGGTACATGTTTTAAAATTTTCCCCTTCAACTTACTTGTACTACTTACTAAAATACTAATAGTTTCTCCGCCTCTGACTGTTGCATCCTCATTCATAGTACAGTCTTGGAGTCGTACGAATTTAAATAAACATCGTCAAGGTACAAACAGATTGGAATTTATATTCATTCGGTCTTAGCTAACAAATTGGCGCGGAGCGGACAATTTAACGGACTTGGACGGACGGAATTGAAATAAACGAATTTGAAATTTTTAATGTAAATATAAATAAATAAGTTCTAAATTTATTCTGTACTTTTTTAATTATTTATTTTGTAAAAACACATGTTTCTAAATTACAACTTTGCTCTTATAGTCCAGTGGAAATAAGGCTCGATCAACAAAAAAATCGTTACCGTAATCTGACAGCGGGAGCGGGATATTGTCGAACAAGCTCTTGTAAAAGAGGGAAAAATTAATCGAACCGTTAGCGGCTATCTGGGTGGAATTGGGGTTTTTTAGGGGTTGAAGGCAGTTTTTCGCGATTCCTGGCTAAACATTCTATCGAAAAAAGTTAAATATAAAAATAGTAGGAAATAAAAAGATCTACAACTTTTGTATGTACTTTTTGATCCTAACCTCAAAATCTTCGCAAAAATGGCGGAGATCCGGTTTTTTGGTTTTAATTTTTTTTGTGACAAAAAAATTTCTATGAAGCTCAATCTAGGACCAAATATACCTTTCAATGTAGCAAAAAAGCAGTAATTTTTTCAGACGGAAATATTTAGAGGTTGTTGGTAAATTTAATTTAAAAAAAGCGAAATTTTTGAACTGTGAATCCTCTTAAAACTACGCATCCTACAGTGTTCTGTTTTGGCTCACTTATTCGTTGTTACGTCTACTTTCGATAAATGGTGAAACAAGGTATACTGCAAAAGTGACCGGGAAATTGAAAAAATCGAAAAATGTCTTTTTTCGTCATATTTGCATATTTAGCGGAGAATAATTGTTATTAATCAATTAAACCATTCTAATTTTGTGATATTCACTTTAACAACATTTACTCACAAAGAAATTATATATGCCATTTTTATGTTTAATTTATTTAATTAACAAAAAAGTATAGTGTGCATCTTTATTCCAAACAAACATAATAAATGCATATCCCAAATATGTATTTATGAACAATTTTTGTTTCTTAGGGGTCGTCCATAAATTACGTGAGGCGATTTTTGGGATTTTTCGACCCCCCTCTGCCCTTGGTGAGATGTCGTGAGATTTGGCTCGACCCCCCCCCCCCCCTCCCACTAATCTCACGTGAGATTTTTCAGATTGTAAAAAATCTCTAGTATTTAACACTAAGAATAAGTATTTACGGACGTAAACACAACATTTAATTAAAGATATCTGATAATTCGAACTCCTACTTGCCCTGATTGTATTGGACACACAATTATCAAAACGAATGAATTTCATTACGCTACAATTCGGCGAGGGTCCTTTCTGTAGTTATATATTCCAATGACCTTTTCGCGGGTCAGCATTCGTCGAATCGCGCGTTTGGTTGGCCGGTGGCGGGTAAACAATCGTGGGACTACTATGATACTTTCTGGCGCCCCCATAAAAATGTGTACGCTTTAGCCATATCTTTAGCTCCTTTCACACACAGGTCGACGGCAAGCTGTGGCCTGAAAGTTCTCGCCTCCACGGCTGCCAACTGGATAGGATTCTGCAGTCCAAGAAACCTGACAAAAATCTTTATGGGTGTGTATGGCTATTTATCGTCAGTTTGTGCCTGAAGATCTGAATTTCTATTCAGTCTCAAGCCGTGGATTTGCGACTCGAATTCACGCCGTATCCAGTCGGATATGTAGGCCATGAGCATTTTTGCACTTGAATGAACAGCCTGTTATGCTAAACTGCCGTCTTCGCCAGTGTGTCTGTAGGGAGTCATGACGTCACCTGCATTCCACGGCCTCTCAGGCGGATACCTGAAGTCCTCATCGCTCAGTCAGACTGAGTATTGTGTGGCCTTCATCAGGCCGTGCCTGCCGCCATGGCCTGCTGGCGGCCTGTAAGTAAAAGGAGTCCTTTAGTGAAAAAACATGATTTACTTAACTTCACCCAGTTTTCTACCAAATTTACACTGTTTCTTGAGAAAAAAAATTACGTGATATTTGGCGAGACCCTCCCTCTCCCCTACGTGAGATTTGGTGAGATTCGGCTAGACACCCTCCCCCCCTAAAAGCTTCACGTAATTTATGGACGACCCCTTACTGGAGTTACGAGTTGAATCTTGAATCCCATCAACCAACCGATGACATGAGCTTGGTGGAGCGGAGAGGGGCTTGGGAACGCTATGACAGAAGGAACCAGGAATGTAAAGAGGGAAGAAGAAGGGACAAAAGTTATCTAGGTGGGGAAAATGGTATATCAGCTCTTTGTTAATATACAGTGAAGTTCACTTAACACGAAAACGGATAGCACGAAATATTGCATAACACGAAAAAACAGTGTAGTCCGGTCCGATAATATTCTTTTCATGCAAATTTGTTCTGATATGACGAAACGATCTTCGCTTAACACGAAAAAAGAGTCTCTGCGGCACTTATTTTGTTCATATTTTCTTCAATTTCTCTGATGATTTCTTACCCCTATATTTTTGAAAGTCAAATTTAATTTTATTCTCTACCTTCTCCTAAATATGCAGTCCTATTGTAAACTTTCCTGGAATTTTCTTACATCCGTAGTATACGAGGTAAGAAAATTCCAGTGAAGTTCAGAATAGGCCTAATGTTTTTGAAAATGGGGGATTCGCCGAAACAAATGCGTCGTAGTTAAGTTGACTAAATTTAATTTTTTTAATTTTCAAGAAAAACTTGAGTCTGTTTTTGATAAAAAAAATTTTTTTTACTATTTCTCGTAGCTTGATAACAGAGCTGAAAGCATGAGGAGTAATGCTAATTGAGAAGTTTGTTTCGAAGCATCCTACTTCTTCTTTGCTCCTTTTTTTTATTTTATTATAAATTAAAAAATATGAAAATTTGAAAAATATGAAAATTTTTGTAAAAATACTTAGTGGAAAAGAAGCCCAGTCTGGTCCTCTTTTACAAAATCCATTGATGCCATTTCCTTCATCTTCTTTAACTCCAATTTCCACCAATGTGGCGTGGCTACTGACTGGGCTGGGCTGACTGTGCCCGGCGGCTATAGAAGAGCTGCAACGATACGACTTTTTGAACCGAACATGCCGGATTTTCAACAGGCGCCCAGAACTCGAAGCAGCATTTAAAAACACCAAAATATAAAAGCTTCGGCTTATGGCGAATCTTTCCCTGCCAGGTTTCCTCTATACTCGCTCGTATATAGAAGACAAAAGCCCCTCTGATGCCGGGCATCGGGCTATCACATTTATCTGGCCTTTACGACGTGCTTCTGCCGCTATTCGTGGAGCTGCTGCTGTTGGCGGTTCTTGTAGTGTTCGGTTGGATTCTTAGTACAGAGGGAAGCGCCTGGCAAAAACAGTTTCAACTTGAAGCTAAATAAAATGCGGGACGGAAGTAGAGAAGTGCTTCTACACATTCTGGGAGCCTAATCAGATTTTCTGTTATGAGTTGCAAAACCACGTATCTCCATCTCGGTTTTAATGCGCCAATGCGGCGCGGCGACTAAATATGGAAGCAGGTGATCGATCAAACCAGAATAGTGAAAAACTGCGCAGGAATTGAAGCTGGTGGTTCACTGGAGACTGGAAGCTTTTACGAGAGACAACGTGGTCACACTACAACGAGCAATAGGAAGAAATGGTAGAAGTAGAAAGTGGCTTCCATCAATCCATGTAAACAAAAATAACACTGACTGGCTATGTGGTTACACGACTGGCTAACTTCAGCTGGATATATAGATGTAAATAGTGGAGATCTTTCTCTAGTATGGATGTCGTGCACATACTTAAATTTAATTATTTGAGGCAGCGGTGTAAACTCATTCGCTTACATTTATTAATCTAGTTTGATTATTTGATGCAGAACTTATTTATTGCAGTTGACATTGAGTATTTATGCCCAAATTAGGATTAATTTATTTAGAATATGATGCAGAAATATTTTAAAGAGATTCAAGAATCAAAATAAAGTGAAGCCAGTGGGGGAAGATTTGCATGAAATTCGATTCACTTTCTAATCGCCGAACTAAAGTTAGAGCTAATTATACACCGTGTAAAGAACACGGCTTAATGCAGTATGCTTCAATTTAATGATTTGATGCACCCGTGTAAACTAATCAAAAGTTTCCACTCGCGATTTGTTTACGGGAGGAAAGAGGTTGGTACATTTTTTTGCGATTTTCTCGTTAGCGCCCCACGCGTTTTTAAATTCTTTTATTTAAGTTGCATGGTATGTGACCAAATCTTGGAAGTTAAATTTGACCCACTTCCCGGTTTCGGATAGAGCTGAAATTTTGCATACACGTTTAGTTTGGATGACAATGCAATCTGGCCATTTTGTAAAAATATCAAGATGGCGGTTCCAAAATGGCGCCCGATTTTTGAAATTGTGCTCCGCGGCCCTCTGACATGGGTATCAAATGAAAGGACATGACAGGTAGAACACAATTAGCTATGTGGCGTCATTCCAAATTCAAAATGGCGGCCAACACTAAATTGCGGAAAGCTTATAATAGACTAAAAAGTAGAAAATATAGCCGATCAACTTCCAATTTTGCACACACTCGTAGTTCGGGTGATAATTTATGTGTATGAATGATGAGATGAATAGTTGAGTTAAGGGTGAATTGAAAATAAAGAAGCAATACACGTTACAAAAAATCACAAACAAACACAGAGATGCTGCTGTCAACTAAATTCAACTACTCAAATACTGAACTCATGTCCGTATGCATAATTTCAACTCAACCCAGGTAGCAGAGCTGAGTCGAGTTCAGTCAACCTTGACCCAACTCGACTCCCGTTTACATGTAGTTAGACTTGGGTTCAACTTGAGTTCAACTCATCATGTATAAGTACTAAATGCAATCTGACCTTTTTGTAAAAAAATCAAGAAGACGGTTCCGAGATGGCGGCCGTTTTTGCAATTATGTTCTACCGAGCCCACGACATGGGTATCAAATGAATACAGTAATACGTAATTTTAAATCTAATAGAATTGCCATCATAAAATGGCGGAATACATATAATAAACTAAAAAGTAGAAAATAAAATAAATGGTTAAAAAAAATTTTTTTAAAAAAATTCTTTTAATTAACTAAAAAATGTACTGAAAAGTAAAAAATAAAAAATATTTAAAAGAAAGCGTGAAATTTCAATTTTAATGAAAAAGTTAATTAAAAGAATGGCGCATTTTTCATCAAAAAATTTTGTTAGAATTTTCTTCAAAGTGAATTCAGCAAAACAACAAGTTTAAATTAATTTTTTTATTACGCCGTATAAGTTAATACATAAAATCTTAAATATATTGAAAAATAAAACAAAATTAAAAAAGATGATTTTATAAAAAAAATGTGAATTTGAAATTAACAAAGCAAAAAATTGAGGGTTATTGTAAATCTCACGCGATTTACAGTTATATTTTCAATTTTTGATGAAAAATGCGCCATTCTTTTAATTAACTTTTTCATTAAAATTGAAATTTCACGCTTTCTTTTAAATATTTTTTAGTTTTTACTTTTCAGTACATTTTTTTAGTTAATTAAAAGAATTTTTTTAAAAAAATTTTTTTTAACCATTTATTACATTTAAGTAAGTGGATGTAGCAATAAAAACTTTACCTTCAAAATTTTCTAAAGTTGTGGTGGCGGCCATATTAGATTTAAAATGACGCCACACAGCCTACTGTTACTGTATTCTACCTGTCGTACTCATCAAATGACTACTACCGCCATCTTGGAGCCGCCTTTTTGATTTGACAAAATGGTCAAGCTTGCATTTAGTACGTATACATGATGAGTTGAACTCAGGAACCCGAATCCAACTACTAGACGCGAGTAGAGTTGAGTTCGAGCTGAGCTCGACTCCGCTCTCCTACCTAATTTGAGTTGAAATTATGTCTACTGACGTGAGTTCAGCAGTTGGGTAGTTAAATCTAGTTGACAGCAGCATCTCTGGAGCCATTGATTATGTATGTCAATAATTAATAAACTGAATTCCTTTAAAACACTTCTTCTGGTCTTATTTCTATTAAAACATAACTAAAAGTTATATCAATTTCTAAGGTTAATGTTTAAAGTTCAGGACTTGACTTATAACTATTAATCCCCACCCCTGAAAATATTTCTTGCTACGCCAATGATTCCTTGTCCACAGATTGACCTGGCGGAAGGGATTTACAAGGCACCACAGCAAAAAAGATAATCGAGACGTACAATTTTTTGCTTTCAGTTAACATTTTTAATAAAACGGTACGTTTCTTTTTTAAACTGTCAGTAAATAGAGTTTCTAAAATAAAACCTTAAACCCCAATCTTCAACTTAAACTCAATTTCGGATTTCTTTTTCAGCCAATCTCTATTATTTTGATCTTCCGACTGAAAAGTCTGAAAGTCATCATGAATGAATTCGAAGCAATATTTGTTTGTACTAGCCCAGCGGGAAAATTGGGAGCAATCTCAAAGGGAGGGAAGTTGGAGGGCTCTCAATGGACTCCCAAGGGAGCATTATTGGAGTTATTTAAGAAATTGAATAGGCCAAGCTAAAAACTTAAAATTGTATTGATGCGATGACTCACTATTATACTGAAAACGTAAAATTACTGAAAAATTCTTATGGTACTTTAATGTTGACCAATACTGTAGATATTTAAAAAAGCTCTATAAGGCTCCTTTTTGTCTCCAACTACATCGTTGCAGGAGTGCTCCTATGGGAGCTCAAATGGAGTGCTAGCCTGGACGGACATCTAATGTTAAAAAATATATGGAGAGGGAGCGGAAAGGGAGCACTCCATGCTTCCATGGGAGTGCTCCTCCATTGTCCTTAGAGCACTCCATTTCCCACTGGGAGTTTATACTACGATGTTTATCATGATTCCATGGGTAGCTCATCCCCATCACCATCAACGTCGGGAATCACAAGATATTTTATTATTTAACAACCAACCATTTTATTGTTTTAAAGCTGAATTCAAAAAGACAACAAGCAAACAACCTTAAAATTTTAAATCGAATGGAAAATTAATCGAAATGCATGGAAGGAAGGAAGGAACTAACGGGGAGCGACGACCCTGGTCTGGTATGATTGGTATTTTACATCTCAAAAACAGAAAATCTTACCAGGGCACCATGAAATAATACTTGGTTTGCATGCACTTGAACGAGTGACAGTAGTGTAAATAGAGGGAAAGTTGAAATTTTCAAATGAATTTAAATCTACGGCAAATAGAGATGGAATTGGATTGGCGAAAACAATCATCTGGTACTTTCCCAGCATTGAATTTATGATAACCTATTCCAAATCCGGCATGTTCGGCTCAAAAAGTCGTATGTGAAAGCTGCCTGCTGCTGCTGCCGTCGGAATTCTACAATATTTTAAACACGTGTATCGTGGAAGTAGCTGGTTACCTCAGAGCTAAAGCTGAAAAAAGATGGTAAGTAAATAGAGGAGACTGATTGTACTTTTGGCGCAATAAATAAATACCCGTTTTCTGTTTTATAGTATACAAAATCGTTCAGGAGTTGTTAACAGTTATGGAATCCTATTCCGAATCCGGCATGTTTAACACATCCCATGCTGTTGTTGGGAAAACGGCCTCGGCGCTTCCAAATGAACGTCTATCTCTCATTCATCTATTTATTTCTCTATCCTTCATGAAATGCGAGCGAGGTTGGCAATAACTAGCACCGTGAATTGCCGAGGCGCCCATAGGCTAAACCAAGGAATAGAGTAAATAATATACTCTTGGACCGGGGTCTTTCCAACTGACTATGACTACCCCCACTTTTATACATACGACCATGACAGTCAACCCGAAAAATTTATTTCGCAATGGCAATATTGGCTGTCAGAGTTTTATGTACTATCTATTTAATAAGGTAACATCTTTAAAGGATACTTAGGGGGGGGGACTTACATACACAAGAAAGCAATCACTAACTTTAATGATTCTCTCTAACTAATCGTAGTGTCAATTTTATTTAGCTGCTGTAAACTAGTAGAGGCCACTAAACAGACTAAAATAACGGATTTTTTTAAAGCAACTAACTAAAAAATCCTGCTCTCCTGGCTCTACGGCAAAGTTTCTACCGCAACACACAACGTCGCCACGGATTCACGGGTTTCATTCAAAAATCTACTTGACTGTGGAGCAATCTTTCGCAGTCACCATTTCCGAAATCTTACAACATCCAAGAGTTTAAATGCTAGGCACCTCGCCTCCACCCTTCAGACGTCTTAACCTTTTCTAACCCGTATTCCTTTCTAACTAACTAAGCTTACAACTAGGCATGACGAGTACGACATGGCGGATTGGTTGCACAAAAACAGTTTCCTGAGTTAGTTTCTCGCGCTCGGAAACAACTTCGCGATCCACAGGGGATTAGCAATCCATTGCTTCTTTATACTCTTATCTATTTATGGTGTAGTAATTAATAATAAATTAACGATTTGGATTTTTAAGCGCTAACCATACTCCAAAATCTGTGCAGAAAAGATGCTCCGAAGCAAGCAGATCGCAGAAGCAATCGTAGAAAATCGAGCTCTGCTCAAATCTCATAATGCATTTTCATTTTATATGAGTCCCTGTTTAAGTTTCTTATAAATTCGATATCATCGATTATTTTCATAATTAGTTTGGTTGGCTTGTTTCCGACAGCTTCACACGTAGATGGTGCCCGCCGATCAAGATTCCTTTATACAAAACATGCATTTAAAAACGAAACTCAACTTCCATGGAGGAAGGGAGCACAGCTTCTTCTTACAATGTACATACAGAAAAAGAAGGCAACCAACCAACCAAAAATTTAAGTAGCATCTCACCAGAGTTGAGTTAGGCCGTTTTAACTCTGAACTATGAAAACATGAACAGGCGCACATGCCAGCATGGAAGTGGAATTTCATTTATGGTTGGGGCACGCGGGATGTTGTTGTATAGTGGACAAGTTCTGAAAGAGGAAAAGACCGTGCCGGCGCGGGGTTTCTCCTACTGATTTGCTTTTCCTCTTGCATATTCGATTGGCTCTGTCGTTCGCAATCCCAGCGAGCAATAATTCAGACCTATTCTGAACTCCGCTGGAATTTTCATACATTGGCAGCATACGATTGCAAGAAGATTCCAGTGGGGTTCAGAATATGCCTGATTTATTGCTCGCTGGTAATACTTTCCGCCACCATTCTTGCTGCTGACTTCAAATTTCATTTCAGTGTAAAAATTTAGCTCAAACCGTTCTGCTGGCCTGTTAAAAATGTCAGATTTCGAGTATAAAACCTCTCATCTTCCTTTTTGTTGGTTGGTTGGCTGGCATCTGGGGAACAGACACTCTTGGTGATTGCTCGAAAAACCCTATCGTATGTAGATAATCATGGACGAGTAGGGATAAGATGGAAAAGCCACATGGTGTACATAAGTATGTACGTATGTAAATAATTTTAAGACTGGGGCCGTTTTCGGAAACGCAGTGATACTGCATTACTGCGAAGCATTGAGTTCGGAAACGTCAAAGATCAAATTTTTGACGAAGCATAACTTTCGGAAAGGTATTGCCCCTGTATAGGTTGTGTCAAAGTTGAGCAGATAGCGCAGTGGAAAATTTCTCACTGCAAAGGTGAAGCCGAAGGCAAGAGTTGAAAGAAGTGGAAAAACACGGATTGAAAAATGGAAGAACAAAAGTATTTATTATTTAATGATTAGAGTTAAAATTAAAAAAAAATTATAATTTTAGCGACAATAGGTGGACAGGCGACAGGAAAAACCTTTTAATAGAAGTGAGGTTAAAGCATGAAAACGAGTTCAGTGCTGGAAAGAAGAAAAAATCTGTGTTATGGGAAAATATATTAAAGGAAATAAAAGATGTGGACGCAAATTTTCCATTCATTTAACAGAGAACAGATTTACAAAAAGTTTTTGAATTTAATGGTAACTTACAGACGCATTAAAAGAAGAAATGCTGCAACTGGACAAGAAGCTACAGCCTGGGAATTTTTTGATAAGATGGATGAAGTTTACGGCACCAAAGACTTTATTGCAGTCCCAACAGAAAATTTAGAATCTTCACTTAATTCTGAAGATATTTTTGAAAATGAATCTTCATTATCTCCAGTTCAACAACCTTTGAGAAAAAAACCGCGATGTGAGATTTTACAATTTTTGGAGGCGGAGGCAAAAGAGAATAAAGAATTGTTGAAGGAGGTATTAGATGTAGAAAAAAGCAAACTGGAATTAGAACGAGAAAAGCTTAGAGAAGCAAAAGAGTTAAAACAGCTATTGCAATCATTGATAAAATAAAATCATTACATTACATTTTGAATTAATCAAGGATTTAAGGACTGAATGCCAAGGAGGCTGTTATAATTTTTTTGATTTCAAAATTCCAAATGCCTGCTCTACAAACAGTCGGGTAGAGCTCAAAACCGAATTGAAATTTCTCTGTTCCCTTGTCAGGAATCCATTATCCCTGTAAGGAACCATGAGATTGGTTTCTAAAGGATAGGCAGAGTCACCGAGTAAATGGTAGTCCACTGGCACTCTAATCGTATGATTCGTCAGTGCTTTTTTCAACGGGCTATCTCGCCAAACAGACGCGTCATGGCATCGACCGGGGTATCCGACAAATGCATCCAAAAAGCGGTATATGCTGTCTACTACACCCTGAAAAAGAAAATATTTTCAAAATATTTAATTCTTTTAATAAATTATTTACCTGTAATATTACCGAATAATACCCTTTTCGATTATAATAGCTTACGGCATCTTTTGTAGGCGCTGAAATCTTAACGTGCGAACCATCAATGCAACCAATCACTGACGGGTAAGGATTAGCGCGGGTTTGCTCAACCTCTTCGACAATTTTTCTTAATGCTGGTTCAGTAGATGGAAAGTTAATTATTTCGTTCTTAAGCTTCGAAATTGCTATAACAGTATTTCTAAATATTTTATATGCGGTGCCCATACCGATTCCAAATCTATCGCTTATTTCTCTAAACGTGTTTTGGTTGGCAAGTTTCCATAGGGTAATATAAAGACATTTCTCTAAAGAGTAAGAAGGGCGACCAGTTTTTACTAAATTCCACTTCCCTTTCAATGTTTTTTACAAAACTCTGAAATAAAAAACTTAATTATATAGTGGTACTTATTCATATTAATTTTAAGCAGAAAACTTACCTTAAATGTTGTTTTCTTCATTCTAAAATGTTCATAAAAGACATCGTCATGATACTCTGAAATAGTTTTGAAGAACTGCTTACACTTTCGAATTCTTCTGCTATATGATCTCTTTTTAAGACTTGGCATAATTTTTCTACGTTTTTCTCTTTTTTTAAACACTTTTATCAGTTTCAACAAGTAATTGCCTTTGTCTATCGTAGATGAATCAATTAAATTGTTAAATAAAAAAAATTTCAATATTTTGTCCATTTTAAATGTCAAACGCATTCTAAAACATCAAATTAAACTGACTGCTTTACTTCTGCAATGCATTTGCAATGTCAAAGCGATAAGTTTTTTGACAGTTTTCATACTGTATCTACTGTGCAGTATTTGACGTTTTCGAAAACGCCCTGGCTTCATTTGGCAGCCTTTGTTCTAATTTCGAGTAACTAAAGTAGAGTTGCAATCTTACCCACCGAGCCTTAGCGCATGCGACAGATTTACTTATCTCATGAACAAACTTGACTTATATAGTCAGTTATTAGAGCAAAAGAGGCCGCTTTTGCTATAAAATTGTAGAGCAAACTACCTGCACTACTATGTATGTACTTCAGGGGTATAATCCAGGAGAGATAGCAGAAAAGTATTTAAAAGTTGAAATAAATCTACACCTGTTCTACAGGTCCGATTTTATTCGAAATATATTCATATAATTCCTACGATTTTTCTCTTAATTATAGTGTTGAAAAATCGCTGTTTTTTTTGTTTTTAAGAAAAAACTGAAAGAGCTCACGAAAATAACTCAAAACAAGAGCTTTTAATGCAAAAGATCGGAGAAAAAAGGGTGGTTTTCAAAAGAGTTTTTAAGGTGTTAACTCAAACCTGACATACATTTCATGGAAATAGGGTTGTAGAACAACTCTGCAAATAAATTAGGCTTATCAAAAAAATTCTAGGACCCTGTGGATCTTGATCAACCTTCTTTGTTCGTAAAACATGTGTTTTTACATTTTTGAGATTGCTCGAAAAGTTACAAATATTTTTTCATGTATTAGGTAGGCACCATCAGAAGCCACAATTTAAGCCCTGGCGCAAGGTTCTACGATAATTGCACTCCCTTTAATTCGATTTCAAAAATGGCAATTTTTCGCGGTTCCTAAAATGTGAAAAAACGTCTTTTCGCTACTATTATTAAGTTTTTTCCACCTGTTCCGCTGACCAATTTTATCCAAAACACATTCATTGAATTTCTACGATTTTTCTCAAGAAATCCCAGGGTCAACTTTTTCGCTATTCCTCCTGGATAGCATAGTTGATAAATTATAAATGGTAATTAGGCTATCAAAAATAATATATGCCTAGGAGAAATTTTAATGGTAAGGAGGGTTGGAGGAGTTGTAAAATATTTTAAAATATTTAAAATATTTTAGGTTGTATATGAATTGCGGGTAAAATTTTCAAAGAAATGACAAACTTCATTCGTTTCAATGAATTGCTAGCTAGGGTACATTTTATTATTTATTACCAAATATCGTGGGTTAAGAACTAGAGAAGCGTAAGTGCAAAAATACAAAAAAAAAAATTTTTCGCCATTCACTTTTTTAATCCCCATATTTTGATGTGCCAAAAAACTGGAACGATGTAGTGTGTAGATTGCTTAGTACAACAAAAACGTATAAAAACAAAAGATATTTGTTTATTGCCAAAATGAAGTCCCGATTAAAAATAATTTCATGGTTAATTTCCTTACTAGCACGCATGCGCCCGCAGCTAGCACGCATAGCGAACAAACAGGCACGCCACAAAAGTACGTACTCTCCCGCCACAGGCACGCACGCTCCCGCCACAGGGATACACGCTCCCGCCACTGGCACGAAAATCTAAAAATTTGTTCGCTTGAGGGATGCACTCTCCCGCCACAGGTATCCACTCTCCCGCCACACGCACGAAAATCTCAAAATGTGCCTGATGACGACTTTACATACATATATAATACTCTTCTCCATCTTTTTTAAGAGGCGTGGAATTTTTATTCTAGGAAAAAAAATTTTTTTCTTTCATTTTAAATTTGAGTTTCGTGCGTACCAGCTGCATGCTAGCTGCGGGCTAGTGTTATTTTCACTCAGGCGTGCATGCTAGCTGCGGGCGCCGTGCGGGCTAGTGCATGCCAGCTGCGTGCTAGCTGCGGGCGAATTTCATTTTTACTCGTGATTTATAATATTCGTGCGTACCAGCTGCATGCTAGCTGCGGGCTAGTCTTCAGGCGTGCATGCTAGCTGCGGGCGCCGTGCGGGCTAGTGCATGCTAGCTGCGTGCTAGCTGCGGGCGAATTTCATTTTTAATCGGGGTGTTTCTACTTACAATAATCTTGTCCAAAAAAATTACGAGCGTAACGATCGTAACTCGATTTACAGAGCGATAGAACACTGAATTTATGCCTTTAATGTAATCGCTCAAATAACGTATCTTGGCATTCGTTATTAACGCAAAAAGTTTGATTATGTAGCCTTAGTTTGTTTCGTGCCAAATAAACGTAAAGTACCATTACTGCTTATGGGTCCTTGTTCCGCAAGCCACGAGAGATAGCCATTTTAACGGAAGTTCCTTTGAATTTATTGAATTTTATTGAATTTATGTAACAGCCAAAATGACGTATGTATGTCAACCAGTTTTTGAAAAATAATTTTTTTTAAAATGAAATCGTTTTATGATTGACCAAAAGGTTACATTATTCTGTAGCCGACAAATAAAGCTTTATTAGTAAAAATCAGATATCTAACTACTATAGATTTTGCCATATAAGAGCTATAAGATAACAGTAGGTAAATTTGAATTGTTTTTCGGCTCCCCTGAGAAGTTGTCATTTTGCGCTACGCTTCTTCCACGATATGTTTTTGAAGGCTGAAAAATTCAATTTTATTATTATTAATTAATTACTTTGTTCTTCCTTCTTTCCCATCGATAATTTTTATTTCTCTTCCTATTCTTCATTATGTATATGTATTGTATATACATAATCTTCTCTATCATAACAGCTCTTCAATTTGTCCCCTCCTCTATTTAAGGGCATTGACAAAAAAAAATCAACAAATAAAAAAAGCACGACGCTTCGACAGAATGACCGAACGATAAGAAAACATACGTTTCGAACAAACGTCGACGGATTTGTACTAGGCGCTCATAACCAGCAGGAAACAAAAGACTGAACTCGCTTCTATCCATTTAAACTTCATGCCATTACTGCCCATTCTACTTTTCTGCAAATATATTTTATATATACTACTCTTTGAATGTACGAACCCGCCTCTAACTAGATAAACGATCTAATGTGGAGTGCGCATGACCAATAGAAAGGGCGCATAATCTCTCTCCCCCCCTTGCATTATTTCATCAAGTACCACACCAAAATTCCGGCATTCAGAAACCCAAAATTTAAATTTAACAAATTAAGTTTGGAGAAACAAGAAATAAATTTTAAGTAAGCATTTTTAAAATCGCATTTTTGGTACCCGGTGGGAAAAAGCAGCCCCCACCCTTTTTTGTTTGTTTTTTTTTTCAAGGATGTTGAAATTTGTTTGCAACTTAAAAGCAAAAAATGTTACTAGGTGTGCAGAACTGTCGAATGAATGAATGGAGTCGATTGTTGACTACTCACTCGGTCGTTAAGGCGCGTTTTTGGAAATGATGTGGAATCATTTGCAATTATGGGAACCTAGTACAAATTCGTCATGTTCAGTTCAAACTGTGTGTGCAGCCTGCGATAGACGACAGACAGATGAGGGTACCGTCCCGTCCACGTCCGGTCCAGACTTGCTTTCATTCGAATGATTCCAGATTCGAAAATGAATAAAAAAAATGAAACTGCGAAAGGCTGATTTCTTGGGGCTATTTGCATTTGATTATGGGCAAATGACACCGAAAGGAGGATAGTTCAGTCAATCTGGCAAATGGATCTTGGAAAATCAAACAATTGGATGAAACTTGGTGGAGTAGGTAGGAAGTGATGTTAGAAAGTGACCTTGCTGAAGGCCGCCTGATACTCGTGTGCGTTTTTGAAAAAACTCAAAAAACTTCAAAAAATATTTTGAAATGGATTTATCTCGAAAACTAAGGATCTTACAAACAAATGTTTCAAATAAAAAATGTAGAGGACATCGTTATCTACATTTTTTGTCATTGGTGCAACATTGTACAACAAAAAGTGTGCGCAGTAGGTGGCGCTAAAGTGCTCAAAAAAGGGTTTTTCACCCTTTTCACCCTTAAATTTTATTTTTTCAGCTACAATCCAAATGGGAAAATTGTTCCTTTCAAAATTACGAACAACTTTTATTTAAACATTTTTTTCATACGACTTACCGTTTCAGAGCAGCAGCTTGATGAAGTATGGAAATCCCAATATTACGCTTGCACAAAGTATAAAGACAAGCAAAGTGCATATAAAAGATGTCATTTTTGTTTAACTTTGAATGTAACAATTAATAATGTTTATAACAAATAATTTTTTTAATAATTATCAAAATTAGAAATGTATAATCCGTATTTTTTATACAAATAAAACAAACAGGAGTATCTTCACTCATTTTTACGGAGCAAACTTTTCCTGTCTTAGCTGTCCGAAAGTCACGTTGCAACTGAAAAATGTACGTTTCTCGAAGAATAGGGCAGCTAACTAAATCGGCCCTTTTGTTAGAACTATGCCGAAACGGCCAGAGAAAGTCCCAATGGGACCACTCACATATACCGTTATGCATTTCATTGTATACCTGTGCGCTGTTCACGCAGTATTTCACTACACTATAACTTTGAAACGTAAATGATAGAAAACGTATTATAAATGTCTAATTTTAATACTTCAAACTAATATTTATTTGTTATAAACAAAAATTTACATCTTTTATATGCACTTTGCTTGTCTTTATACTTTGTGCAAGCATAATATTGGGATTTCCATACTTCATCAAGCTGCTGCTCTGAAACGGTAAGTCGTATGAAAAAAATGTTTAAATAAAAGTTGTTCGTAATTTTGAAAGGAACAATTTTCCCATTTGGATTGTAGCTGAAAAAATAAAATTTAAGGGTGAAAAGGGTGAAAAACCCTTTTTTGAGCACTTTAGCGCCACCTACTGCGCACACTTTTTGTTGTACAATGTTGCACCAATGACAAAAAATGTAGATAACGATGTCCTCTACATTTTTTATTTGAAACATTTGTTTGTAAGATCCTTAGTTTTCGAGATAAATCCATTTCAAAATATTTTTTGAAGTTTTTTTGAGTTTTTTCAAAAACGCACACGAGTATCAGGCGGCCTTCAGCAAGGTCACTTTCTAACATCACTTCCTACCTACTCCACCAAGTTTCATCCAATTGTTTGATTTTCCAAGCAGACGCCTTTTTTTTCGCCAGATTGACTGAACTAAGGAATAATTTTATTTATTTAAAAAGTTTTAAACAAAAATTTATTTATAAAATGCAGCAGAAATTTCAGGTTCGAAAAGTGAGGAGCTGATTCCTATAGGAATAATTATAATTGGATGATGATAATAAGTGGATAAGTCTGCATGTCGGAATCATCAAATTGGCCAATTATGTAGACAACCTCGACATTTCAAGCCGACCCTTACCACCGACGCGACGTCAGCCACAAGAAGCTATTTTGGATTCAGACCAGGTTCAGACTGCTTAAAACGCTGTTGAATCGGTAGAGTACGAGTACGGCACGCATTGCTCGGCGGTTTTCTTATGAACCCAAAAAGTAAGAAAGCTCATCATATGACACTTGCCCGAAGTATAAATCAATCGAATGTTCCGGAGTCACTTACGAAATCTATGAAATGCCTTCCGAGGGTTAGTAAAAAAACACCAACCAACCAACCAACAACATTGCATTCGGCACGGACATTAAATGCGTGTAAATCCAGGTTAATATTATCGCCAGCCATCCGCTGCCGGAATTACAAATATTATTTCGGGCGAACGGATCCCAAAGCAGCAGGCGATGTCTGACCGGACGGGCGGCGGGCGGGCCGGGCCAAACTGATTCGCACTACGACTTTTTGAACTGAACATACCGGAATTATACTAGGCAAACAGCAACTGGGCGTCACAAAAACGCTTTTCAGCGAAGTCTGACTTCGCAGCTTTCTGTCTCGGATTTGTCATGAAAAGTGGATCTAGGTAGTTTTTGCCGCTGAACGTCGACGCTGCTTTTGTTGAATATTAATTTTGTTGGCTTGCAATTCCTGTTAGCCTGTTCAACTTTTCTGCCATTAGGTTGCAAAGCGGCCGAATCTGCAACCACAAAACTCACTCCTTCCAGAAGTATTAAATAGATAGAGGAAAAGAATCAAAAGTATTCAAAAATAAAACGCCTTAAAAACGAGAAGAAACAATGGAGAAATTACTGCTAGTGTGGTGAAGAAAGAAAGCAGTTAAAATTTCGGAAATTTTACTCAAATTAAAATTTTGTCAAATCTACTCGTAGATTTTTAAAAATGTAATAAAAATAAAAAAGTAAATTGCCTTGCTGCAGAGCAGAAAAATTTTAAAAATAGATGGAGAAGTTAACAGCTCCGGCGATTCTGATTACTGATCAATAATTGATATAACGTCTGTTGACGCAATTTTTTTAATTTATAACGTACTAGATGGAGAGCCAGGGCCTTCCAGGTAAAAGTAAAAACGTTCTGGATTTACAAATCTTGTCTAGTGGTGCTTCAGGCAACGCCGGCCCTAGCCCATGTTGCGGGTGGAGCGAGATTGTCTTTCGGCGCCCTTTGTTCACTTTACATAAATTGTATTTCCAGTTGCCCTAGATAAAACTTTTTTTTACCTTCTTTGGAGGCTATTTGGTTGTTTGTAGTGCATGGTTGGGCGGGCATTAGGGCTTGCCCCAGCCAGTGAGGTTGAGATGGTGGAGAGTCACCTTCTCGTTAAAAGAGGCTTCTCCTACCATTAGCCCAAATTTGCAGTGTTCACCATCTTGACAACGTCATTTTATTTAGTGCACTTTGTGGAGTATTCTCCACTCATACACCCTTAGGGCCTTTTTTTGAACCCCTATCCTTTTCAACGTCTTATGTTGCTGCCGGGAAGTACCCGATTACAAAAAGGCTGCGCGACAGCTTGTTCTCGCCTACAGCAACAAGGCTTGTACCTTCCAGGGCTTAAGGCGGCCAATCATAGTGGGCGCACCGACCCCAAGGGACCTGGGCTGTTCTGAGCCCTGGGACAATTCGGCTATCGTCTCCAGAAGACTTCCTTGCACGGTAACTAGTTGTTTCGTGGTCAGAAGAATCTCCGGATTGTTAGTCGCAAGCACGCCGATTCTGATACTTTCTGCTATTTGACAGAAGATCAGCTTTGGATTGGAGTCGTTCAAGAATTCATTATGGGTGCGACTTTTCTGAACGCTTTTCAAACCGTATGGCTAAAGCCGGGTTATTATGCTCTGGAGAGGATCTAACACTCTTCTTATTAAGAAAATCGGTATTGCTTTCTTCCTCGGGGGCCACGCAGACCCTACCAGCCTCTACACGGGAGTAGCCAGCTTGCAGATAACGCATAAAACGGTTTTGGGCTGCGCCACCCTGCCTTCTGAAAGCATTTGCTGGTTAAAAAGTCACAACTCAACTCCCACCTCGTAGTTAGTATAGAGGTGGTCAAATTCACTGATTTTTTGACATTTCATGAAGAATTTTTATATAGCCGTGCATTTTTCATGGATCATATGGCTGACAAAAAAAATTATTTCTCTCCGATATCCGTTAAAACTTAAAATAATAAGGTGTCGTCCATTAATTACTGAGGCGTTTAGGTGAAAGGGGTCGAACCGAATCTCATCCAATCTCACGTGGGGAGAGGGGGGTCTCGACAAATGTCACGTAATTTTTTTTCTCAAGAAGCAATGTAAAATTGATAAAAAAAACTGGGTTAAATTAAGTAAAACAATTAAGACCCCCATTCACTTACAGGCCGCCGGCAGGCCGTGATCTTTAGGGCAGGTCGGCAGGCACGGCCGACGAAAGTCACACATTCAGCCTGGCGGTGGTGTATGAGTACTTCGAGTATCCGCCAGACAGGCCGTGGCAAGCAGGTGACGTCATGATTCCCTTCAGACACTTTTTACCTAAAAAAAATTTTTTTAGCGCAAAAAGAACACTTTTTTGATACTTTAGCGCCCCCTACTATTTGTACGAAATTGATTCAAAGACATTAATTGTAGACGGCAATGTCCTCTACATTTTTTGATAATAAACTTTTCCTAAAATGCACTGATTCCGAGAAAAATGCATTAAAAACCCCTTTTTAGATTTTCCAAAAACCTGCAAGGAGTGGGAGGTCACAAATCTGGGTTTAAGCTTTTTTCATGACTCCCTAACGATTTACGAAAAAAAATCCCCGGTGTAATTTTTTCAAATCAAAAATACAGATTGACTGTACTTAAAAGTATTCCCTAGTTTTTGTGGTCTTCACACCCTGGACATGTGAATATCCTAGGACCTATTGTCAGCATATTGGTTTACTTGTTTGCATAATAAATAATTAATTATAAATTTTACCTTGGAAGGAGGGAGGTAGTCTAATTGTAGTAAAACCAACCAGGAAGTAAGAACCAATCAATCTATTCGTGGCCGTGGCGGTCAAGCTAAATAAAACCATTAAAAAGTTAATTTAAAATCAATTCATCTGGTGGTAGGGTATTATCGAAATTATAATGAGGTTAGAAAATTTTATTTTTTTTTTAAATAGCTTTATCTACTTACATACTTAAAATGAATATTTTAACTTCTTTTTATCCAATGGATTCTTGTTAGCAAATAGCAACTAAAAAACTAAACAAATGTTCCTTAAATTTTTCCAATTACAACGTTATAAAAAAAATACTTACAGTGAATCTGCCTGCTACAAATTTCATTTACACTGGAATTAATTAGATTGGCATTCCCTAAATCGACAAAAAAGAAAAATGCTTTTTTTAAACACCACAATTTCCTTCTAATTTCCACCCTCTGAAAACTTTCTTGCAAAAATGTTTTGTGGTGCCGTCGCTCGCTCGTCGTATTCCACATTTGAACTCAACATGACGAATTTCTAACAGGGTAACATAAATCCGAAAGATACTTCACAAAATGTCTTCCAGAAGCCAGAGGAATATGTAAAATATGTACAATAAAAAACCGCCGAAATCTTTTTCTTTTGTCAGCAGCGGTTGGTAATCCTATTAAGTGGCTGGGAATGAGTCCACGTTTTGAATCTTCAATATTGCAGATTGCTGTAGTTTTGCGACATGGCGGGTTCCGACAAAACTTATGAAATCCTGATCCGATTTTCAGCTTTTAAGTTGCAAAACCACATAACTGCAACTCACTCACAACTTTCCAGGATTTGGTTGGTTAGGTTGGTTGTTGGATTGGAAGGGGCGAGATAAATAAATATCAAAATGAGGAAAGAGAGGGTTCGTTCGAAAATTTTCAATTTAATAAAAAATAATAATTTCATTGAAACGCAGGGAAATTTTAATCGTTTGGCGACTGTGTATGATTATTTTTTTAAACAATAAATAATCGTGTAATGAAAAAAAAACAACAAAAATGTAGGAGAGGGAGGAGAAGGTGTATGTATGTATATAATAAAAACCAAAAACAATCTTAAATACACAGCAAACAGAAAAACGACGTTTTGAACTTTCTATGCGAAATTTTTCACAGGGTACCATACCCTTTACCCCATAAAACTGAACAATCTACAATTTCTGCGCCAAGTTAATTTTATAAGAGTGCGAATCTTTATTTATCTAAAAACAACTATACTCATTCCGAAGAGACGCGTTTATTCTTGATAAAAAAACGGAAAGATAATAGGCCTCCGCCACCGCCTTTGTCCCGGTCGGCCAACTAGCGATAGTGACGTGTTTTCGACGCGATTTACTCAAGCATTTAGCCATGGCTTTTATGGCAAGTATAAGCCAACACTTTGCTGATTCCCTGATCACTACTTCTGCTCTTGAAGCAAATCTACAACTTCTCCTTTCTTTCTTTTAGTTAAGTGACAAGGGTGGCAAGTAAGTCAGTCAGTTAGTAGTAGTTCTTCACAAAGTTAGATTATTTTAATTACATAAATAATGAAAATGTTGAGGAACTTGGCATGTTTCCCGGCCAATGACAATTTACATCGAGCACGAGCTTGTTGTTGTTGTTGATGGATGTAACGGACTTTTTTGGTGGAATTGGTCAAAAATGACACCCCAAAAATTTATGGGAGTCTAAAAACTGGAAAATTCTCTGTTTTCGACTTTTCTTGATAAGTTTCTTAACGTATGCTTCTATAGAGGCGGAAATGTTGTTGGACATGTTTTGTTCGTTATTGGATTTGTTAATAAAATAAAACTTGGAAATTTGAACTTGTGGATTGCAAAATAGCCGAAAACTGCGAAAACCTCACTTTAAAGTTACATATGCCAACAAAATAAAATACATACCATTATTTTTAAATAAATATGTAATCCCGAATAAAAATTAAAAATGGGCCTGCTTCTTATATAGTGGTCGAACAGCGGCCGCTTGGCTTTTTATGGGGCATATGACGGCCGTAGAATTTTTACCATTTTAATGGGGGCACATACGGCCTTTCGACGGCCAAACTATTTAATTGGCCAAGAACCAAGCTGTACACGCGGGCATTCCAAATGTTTTGTTGCCCCAAATGTATTGTTGAATTTGTTTTATGGGAACTTGAACATTTTCGTTATATACCTATACCTACAATGAATGGTCCTTTCGATTTATCCTACAAGATTATAGATCTTCTTCTTCTTTCTTTAAACTCCTTTAATCCCTCGTGGGACATAGGGCGGAAACAGTTGCCATCCAGCGGACTCTGTTTTGCGCGACAGCTCTTAGCTCCGACCAGGATCTCCCAGTTGTTGCGGCTTCTTTTAGTAGGGTTCTCCTCCACGTTGTTCTAGGTCTTCCTACTCGACGGGAACCTTGCGGATTCCAGTCAAGGGCCTGTTTGGCTAGATTTTCGTTTTCGCTTCGCAAGGTGTGGCCAACCCAATTCCATTTCCTTCGGCTGATTTGGTCGTCTATCCTTTCTTGGCCGGCACGGCGCCATAGTTCTTCGTTTGAAATTCTATCTTGCCAGCGGATTTTTAGGATACGACGAAGGCATCTGTTGATGAAGACTTGTAGGCGCCCCGTGATGAATTGGGTGACTTTCCATGTTTCGCAACCGTACAAAAGAACTGCCTTCACGTTGGAGTTGAACAGCCGCAATTTGGGGTTAGTTGAGATCTCCGTTGATCTCCATATGCGGGACAGGTATGCATATGCGCTTCGTGCTTTATTTATTCTGGAACTGACGTCTTCTTCTGCGCCACCATTTTCGGTAATAATGCTACCGAGGTAGCAGAATTTATTTACCAGTTCCACGTCACGGTTATTCAGCGCTGTCCGTTCAATGGTGTTTGCATTTCTTTAGTTTTAGTCGGATTTAGCCTTAAGCTGGTCTACTTTCTGTTGCCAAATTGTTTAACATGTTTTTGAGGTCCTGGTGTCTGTGGGCCAGCAAACAGATATCATCGGCGTAGTCGAGATCCTTAAGGCGGTTTACCAAACCCCATTGTATGCCGCCTGTTCTATTATCTAGAGCGCCGACAAGGATGTCATTTATTACTATAAGAAATAGTAAAGGCGAGAGTAGGCATCCTTGTCGTACTCCTGAGCTCACCTCGAAGCTGTCGGATAATTTTCCATTATGGAGAACTCTGCATTTGGAATTGTTATATAGGGCTTTTATCAATTCTATTATTTTATCAGGCAATCCACGTCGCCGTAGTGCCTGCCATATAAAGCTCCTATTGACCGAGTCGAACGCTTTCTTATAATCTACGAAAGCAAGGTAAAGGGGGGATCGGAATTCAGTAGACTGCTCCACTATTATTCGTAAGGTGTTGATATAATCAATACATGAGCGGCCCTTCCTGAATCCGGCCTGCTGCCTCCTAAGCGTTCGGTCAACTGCCTCACTTATCCTAGATAGTAATATATGGGACAAAATTTTGCCCACTGTAGATAGTAAACAGATTCCTCTCCAGTTGTCGCATATTGTTAGGTCCCCCTCTTTTGGTATTTTGACTATGATACCTTCCGTCCAATCCTCCGGAAAGGTACAGGTGTTCCATGCTATATCTAGGATTGGCTGATGCGCATCTGCTATGAGGCTTGAATCGGCTTTCAACAATTCTGGCGGGATGCCATCTTTCCCAGCTGCTTTACCATTGGCCATCGCATAAATTACGGTTACTATTTCCGTCTTGGATGGGGCCTGGGTGGTGATTCTTATTGGCTGTGCATTGTTGCTGTTTTCCTGAGGTTCCTGTGTAAGTGTACCATTCAGGGCGGCGAAGAAGTAATCTCTCCATCTTTATTTGAAGTGTGTTGACAAAATTTTGTAATGTTGGAATTCGAAATCGGTACCGGATATCAGGGTGGTTTTCTCAGTAAATACGCAGCAAGATTTGAGTTTTGTTGGGGAGCGAAAGTCACCGCCGGAGAACATTGAGTTTGGTAATAGAGATCCTTTCCAATCGCCCAGAGACGAGGTGGAGACTTCCTGGAAAGGAAAACCTCTACATAGGTTCGTTCGTTCTCTGCTAATCATGCAACACCAAACTAAATATACTGTCTGAAAGTGTCAAGATCATTATATTCCTAGCTGCAAATATACTTCGAAGCAAAGATATTGAATTTGGGTCTTAATTACTTAAAGGTGGTCGCAATCTAATCTATTCAAGCCCTGGCGTGTCGATATTGTTCTTACAAGGACCATACGCTGTTAAATAGGCATCAGACTCAAGGAGTCATCGATGAATCAATTTACTATAAACAAAAAATCAACATCTCCTCGTAATCAAGATCATCCACAAGCGCCTTGACTTCTCAAATTGGTTTCAAGGACGACGAAGAGTAGTGGCCCTTAGACCCATGCGATGTTGTCCTAGCCACCAGTAGATAATGAAGATAGCCTTGGAACTTTCACTTCATAAAGAGAGTTGCTGGATTTTGGATTGGTGCAACAACTTCGTCTGAAAAGACGTACACCTTCAGTCTTGATGGGATTGGCCTGCATCGATCGTGGTGAAACATAAGATAGTGCTGGCTGTTCGGTCCAGTAATAGCACTATTGAATCTCTGGTCCTTCCTAAGATAGCCAACCAACAGCCCAGTCGAGTCATCAAAAAATGCCATTGGCCGATCCAGCTTTCAGCATTGGCACTGGGTTATTTTTCGAATTGGTGTCTGTGGGATACGTGCGACTTGGCTTCTATTGGAAATTCGAAAAAACTAGGAAACTCCATGTTGTTGAACCGGCGATAATCGATGTGGTGAGAAAATTTTGGGAAATTGAGGTTACTTCATCACAAAAGGCAGTAAATGTTCCGCAATCTTTGGTAATTTCTTGGAAATCACGAAGAAAATAATTTTCAACATAGAACAAAAATTATCGTGGAATCCCGCTCTGCAAAAGCTGTGTGCAGAATTCATGTCAGAATAATGTTGACCTTGGTCATATGGAGCGAGTATCGAGCCTTTCAAGTTTGGATCAGTAGTATGATCTACTAAATCTAAATCACTAAAAGAAAACACTACAGCTCTATTTATCGATTCGATTTATGTATTCAATAAAAAAATAAGAAAAACAATTTCAGTTTGAATTAAAAAAACTTATTTCTGAAATTAATTTGTTTCCGACGAAATATAAAAATCAACTAGGTACTCTTTATTGTCAGGTGAAAAGCTATTTCATCCGTCGAGAAACGGCAGTGTTTTTGCCTTGCAGTTTTTCGATGGGAAAATTAAAAGATTCTTAATCTTTTTTCCGAAACCTCAGGTAAAGTCTCGTTACATGAAATTTCTGGTATGCATGGATCAGATAACGTAATTTCATCTGTTGCGTACATAACTCCCACACTTTAGTAGTACTTCGTTTTTCTATTACTCCGGCCAATTTCGAACTTTCCTTTTGTCATGAGGAAGCAATCTCCTATTATTCCCTGTTGTCAGAGTTCTGTGGCGATAGTTATTGATGAGAGTTGAAAATAACATTTTTGGTTTTCAATCCACGCCGGTGCAGATGAGCAACTTTGAACAATTATTAATTTACTTATACTATTTTAAAATATTAAAATGTTTCACCATAATAGAATTTTCTTAAAAATGCCTAATTTATTTTGGATTGGTGGTTATTTTGCTTTTCACAATTCGACTCCTAATTAATTTTTTTTAATCAACGCTTTTTAAAGCATTATTATTACTTATGAATTAATTAGTTGAATGAATCTAATTAGTTTATCTTGAATTTTATTTTTACACTCAAGTATTTTCCACCAGATGGGGCAGAGAGCAACTGAACTTCTTTTCTTTTCTTTCTTTCCTTCCACGCAGTACGCTGTTTTGCAAACTGAATATTCGAGGATTAAACCAGGGTATCATAAACAGAAGAAACAACTTCGATGCTATCAAAAAAAAACAATTCCAAGCCGACATCCAGCCATGTACAACCGTTCTTCAAATTGCTATAAAACAGGTTTTCTGCAGTGACGACACGAGCCCGAGTTTTTTTTGTAGAGTATATAATAAAAAAGCACTTCAGCTGCTCGATGGCATCGAGGTGAGTTGTGCGCATATTTCAATATATCTGTACATACGTTTACGTCTACCTGTTTCTGAGCACCTAGTACAAATCCGGCATGTTCAGTTCATCGTCGTATGTGCACTGAGTGTTCTTTGCCGTGGCCGCTTTGAACGGGACGCGGCGCCACCAGTGAACTGATGTTGTTGTTGTATTCTGTTGGAGAATTGCAGTGCAGGAGAGGATGTTTATTATGTACAAAATTATTTTAGGCTTTTTTTTATGTTCGAGTAAAGGCCCCCATACACGGTCCAATTGGTTGTACAGCGAAGTGCGGTTGTACAACCAAAACTATCGATTGTGGGCCGGTCGGCCGATCAAAATACATTGCGCTTATAGGTTTGATGAAAATCTGGTTGTACAGCCAATTTGACCGTGTAAGGGGGCCTTAATGAATGCGATAAAAATAAACGAAATTCTGCTCATCAGAAAGAGCATTTGCCAGCAGCGACACGGGGCGAAAAGTACGATCGCATAGTACGAACCAACCCAAACCCCATTGCATGCGAAGCAGGGGCAGACTTTGTTTGTCTCGTTTTGAAACTGAACTAGCAAAACACGAGCAGGAGCTCATGAGCTCTAGAAAGCCGCACCACCATTCACCAAATTCGAAGCCCTGACATCATCCTCTCACTCTCCTCGGTAAATCGTCATCCAGCTGTAGTAGCTTCTGTGTAGTACGTCCACCAGTTGATGAATTCCCAAAGAGGCATGGCCAGTGCCTTCTAAGCTTGTTTGTGGGGGGATTTCTTAGTATTTTCTTATCAATTTCGAAATCATTATGAAAAATATGTTAAATGATATCAATTATGACAATGATATCAAATATGAGAATGTCATATACAAGGAAGATGACATAACAAAGCTTTATAATTCTTGAATTCATTTATAGATCCCAAGGAAGGTTGAACTGAAACCATCTTGTTCTGTTTGGTTTGATATGTTTGTGAGCGCTGTAAAGACTCGGGCTGAGTGCTTAAAATCCACTTCAATGCGACTTGAAAATTCATTTTGCTGCTAAATTTCTGAGTTCTTGGTAGTTAGTAGATTTTCAGTTTCAATATGTCCACGTTCGATGGACACACATTATTGAATTTTATTTGTTAAAATAAAATTTTTATTACCCCTTCATTATCATCGTACACCATAAACAAGAAGAAATTAACGATAAAAAGTGTTCTTGTTAAAATTATTTTTGGCTTTGGTTTCCGGTTTCATTGAAAATGATTTATTAAATTTTATTTACATATTTTTTTTTAAATAAATAAAAATGTTTAAAATGTTTTTTAGTGTTTATCAATTAATTTTTCATTGTTCATCACATTTCGTCATTTGACATTATGGTAACTGCGAATGAATTTAACTTTATCCGATTTTAATAATCACAATCAGTGAACAAAACGGGCGCAGAGCAAATTAGTTTTTTTTTATTTTGATCACTTTTATTTTATTACCATCAATTCAAATTATTTTATTACCATTAGTGCGGCAGTTTACCCGAAAAAGGGAAAGGCATGAAGGAGAAGGAAGAGCGGGATTAGGTCGAATTTCCTCACTGTGAACGGACGCGAACGGTCGGAATTCGGTTCCATTCCGCATTCGTTACGAGTTTTCGAATGAATATGCGGAATTTATACCAGGGCGTCATGCACAGCAGCAAGTCATTCTTCACTTTAAAATATCCGCTGATTCTGATAATATTCCGAATTTCTTAATACAAAATAAAGTGAGGTTAAGAGGCATATTTCTCGTTTTAATAATAATTAAAATAACACGTTTTTTAAACAGAATTTCGCAATTAAAAATCGATAAAATTTGATTGAGAAAGAAACTCGCATTTAGTGAAAGGTCATTCATAGTGAGTGCTACATATATATATGTATGGATGTATGTTTTTCTATCAACAAAGAAGTTATTTTTAGATTTTTCTTTTGATAAATCAATAAATTATGTACATATGTATGTATGTACCTGCAAGGTATATTCTGCAATCAGTCTGTCTTTTGCAACATTTTTTATGCGACAGACAAAACAATTAGAAATCACTATTTCTGCTACCGAGTACGTCCGTCATGTCGTTGTTCCCGTCATGGTGCTATGGGCTTGCAGCGCACACCTATTCCTACCAGGTGATAAGGTCGAGGTAAAAGGCTGAAACCAATTGCAATCGATAATGCATCTACAGTTTATTTTGGTCCAAGTTTGGGTAATGCCAACGTATACACACAAAAAAAAATGCATTTTTTTTCTTATTCGTATTTATTTAAACGGAATTTACACTTAATCTCGCAATATCTCAGCTAATTTTGCAGATATCGATTTCAAATCTTAACACAATTAAGTTTAACTAATTCTGTTTGTTGGGAGTAATTATTGTTCATGGGAATTATACAGGGCCGGATTAACAAGTAGGCAGAATAGGCAGTTGCCTGGGGCCCCCGATTTTAGGGGGCCCCCGAAAAATGAAAAAGACTTCTAAAATTTTCTTACAAACATAAAATTCTAGAGAGTGAAAGCCGGACAACGGAAATTATCTAGGGTTACTTGAACTCGTTGCGAAATTTGATCCTTTTTTGCAAGGTCATATTGTTAGATACGGCAATGCTGGGACAGGTGTAACTTCTTATTTATCGAAGACGATCTGCGAGGAGTTCATTAACATTATGGGTAAAAAAGTCAGATCATACATTTTAAAAGAGGTTACTTCGGCTAGGTATTTTAGCTTATCTGTCGATTCGACTCCTGATGTTGATCAATTGTCTATTATTTTAAGATATGTTCCTTCGAACGATTTTCAACCAGTCGAAAGGTTTATAACTTTTCTTCAGTTGGAAGGTCATACTGGTGAAAGTCTAGCGAATCAAACTTTAAAGTTTCTTACAGAAGACTGTGGTTTAGATATTCAAAATTGTAGAGGACAATCATATGACAACGCATTAAACATGTCCGGAAAGTATAAAGGTGTGCAAGCAATATATTGAGTATGAATGAGAATGCGAACTGTGTTCCCTGTTCCGCGCATTCCCTTAATTTGGTTGGAGAGCATGCTGTGAAGTGCTGTTTTTATGCAGTAGATTTTTTCGCCATTATGCAGACATTATATAATTTTTTTCCGCTTCCACCTATCGTTGGGGCGTATTAAAAAATAAAATATACAATGAGAAAACTTTGAAGACATTGTCAACTACACGCTGGGAAGCACATTCGAATGCGACGAGTGCAGTTTACGATTCATTTGAATTTGATATCATATTAGAGGCTCTAGAAATCATTGCTGATGAAGAATCACAAAATACTGATACTCGTTATGTGGCGACGTGTATCGCGAATAAAATGCAAAAATTCGAATTTGGTTTCATGTTGATTTTATGGAACTCTATTTTGACTGCTATGCGTTCAGGGAGTAAGTCATTGCAAAGTGAAAAGGCAGATTTGCAAACGTGTAACGGTCGGAATTATCATTTATTTGGGTTGGGAAATTTATTTTGGGAATCACCTTGTAAAGGGAAATTTTGGAAAAAATCACTTTGCGGAATCAGGAAAATTTTAAAAAAGGATAGGCGAGGGAAAAAATAATAATAGAAAGGAGTTCTGTTTTTGAAGGAAAAAAAAAGGAGTTGGAATTTAGACGGCTGGAGTCTTGTACATTCTGAGGGATTAAAAATATAAAAAAATCAGTTTTTTTTGAATCCATACTACGGGCTGGAAGACCAATACATTCATTATCCAGTCCATTTGAGGAAAAAACCACATTTTCGCTTCAAATCAGCAATAATCAGGACTAGTTCGGTGCTGTGAAGCCTAGGCGGTAATCCAAGCAAGATTAGGCACACCATTAGGAAGGGAGTTTGGAGAGGTACCGAAGCGGATACCAGCAATATCAAAAAAAAACTTGGTTCGTTTGGCCCTTAGTTGAGGGAGCAGGATATGCAGGTTTTGGTGTTATTTTGACGAAATTTTTAGCTAAGAAAGGTGCGGTTTGGCGTTAATCTGGACCAACTGGTTATTTATTTAAGGGGCAAGTCCCGGTGGTTTTAATACTCTTCGTTTATCTGTCACCAAAAGGGCAGAAAAAACGGGAAAACCGTGGAGAGAACTGGCGGAAGGCATTGGAGAGAAGGTGTATGACGATACAGGCTTAAAATCAGAAGACCAACAGACCGAAAATTTATCTAAAATTGCTTGAATTTGGTTTAGATAGTGCAAAGTTGCCGGGAAACTAGAGGATAGGTATCGAGCTGCAGACATTAGTATATGAAGAGCTTCAGGTAATTAAGCCATAACCATAGTGCATCCACACCAGCTGGATCCGAGAAAAAAATACACACGAAAAACAAAAAAAAAATTACACTAAATAAAATTACCAAAAATTTTCTTTTTATTGCTTTAATTTAAAAACACAAAGAAAAATTTATTCATAATATATTAATCTTAATAGTAGTTAGTATTACCTTTGTAATATTCTTGATAATTATTGGTGAATTTGTGTTGCTCCTTGTCGGATATATGTTGTTCTTGAGTGGTTCCGAGAAAAGTGTTTTCTTCTAAGTGATTTCTTTGGATTGTAATCTCGTTTGTACAAAGTGAGGAGTATTGGCCAATGCTGCGCGCTTTATGGTTATCTTTCATACTCATGTGCACGTAATTCGTAGGTTTTTTTGAATTGTATTCGTTCACGGTTAATATTTGACACGGGCAGCTAATCAGTGTCGTGGTTGTTAAGGTTCCAATGTAATGTTTGTGTTGAGGTTTACAGATATAATAAAGGATTGTAAATATTAGAATGTCCAGGTGGTAAATTTTTTTTTTGTGGAATGGTTGAGGGGGGATCATTTCTTTTCAGGGTTTGACGAGGCTCAGGTGATGTCCGGCGAAGGATGGAGGTGGAATTCAGGATGGCACAGGCACAGGTAAGTGGTGAACCAACCGCGGTAAGCCCCGGCCACACACCCCACGACCCCTCCGGCGAGCTAGATAACTCCGTGTGGCCGGCGTAGGAGTTCCGGATTTTCTGTTCATTTCTTATGTATGGTATTGGCTCCTTGGTCATGCTCTTCCGGGCTTGTGGCTAAGGGGGTAATACCTCGCATAAGTGGCGCCCACTATTTTATCGCGCCATTATGCTGGTACAAACGTGTGCTTTTTTGTACGGATCGTTAGAAGAGAGTTTAGTTTCATTCCGTGAAAAGTTCAATGATTTCGAGGAAAAAACAAAACAATTATTACCTGGTGTAGGTTATACAGAAATCGTAAAACGTACTCGTCGTAGAAAAAAACAACCTAATGACGGAAAAATACTACGTAGAATTTTCGCCTCGCGATGATTTTAGGACAAAAGGTTTCCTCGAAATCATCGTCAATCTTCAAAGTGGAATCAAACGACGTGCGAAAGTGTATATGGAAGTTTGAGAGAGATTTGCATTTCTCATCAACTTTTCTCTAAGTGATGGAGACCTCCACGAAGCTATAAATAACTTAGTTCGTTTTTATTCTAGAGATTTGGAAGAATTTTTCATTGAAATGAAACAATTTCAAAGTTACGTGAACTCCAGATACACTGATGCACAAAAAACTCATAGTCATTTGTATAAGATTCGAATGGAAGATCAATTAGCCGATGTATTTCCTAACACAGAAATAGCTCTTCGGATTTTTTTAACATTAATGATCACAAATTGTTCTGCCGAACGATCCTTCTCGCAATTAAAAAGAATCAAAGCTGCTGAAAGAGCTACAACGCGGCAAGAGCGACTCGAGATATTAGGTATACTTTGCATTGAGTCAGATTTATTGAACAAAATCGATATTGATGATATAATTGATGAATTTGCCGAAAACAAATGTATAAAACGACATGTTTAAAATTTAGATAGTAATTTTATTGATATTATTACATTGTGACAATAAAATTTTTATGAAAGATATAAGTTTGTATTTTTTAATCGAAAAAAGAAGGGAACGGACGTGACAAAAGGGCCCCCAAATTGATGGTTGCCTAGGACCCCGTTGAGGGTTAATCCGGCCCTGGAATTATAGGCTTAAGGCGTGTATGTGTTTCGCGCTTTGTGCACTACTCTGTTTTCTTTTCAGTCCAGGATGATTCAGTTGAATAAACATGGCCGGTATTGGAAAATATGTACATATACAAAATTAAGAATTTATGTTGTTGTTAAAAATTATTTCCTGATAAAGAAAGGATGTAATGAATGATAGGCGGGGGGACGTTAAAAGTTAAATGCGGGTGTCTGTATTGTGAATAAAATTCCAATTGCGGGTATTTAACAAAAATTAATGTTTTCAAATAAGTTTTTCCTCAAAAATTGGTTCACTTGGGGAGAAAAGCAATAATATCTACTCTGAAAGGCCCAAAATGGAAGCAAACATCTGAAAAGCAAAAACAATAAAACGGCGAAATTTATCTTCAAAATAGTACGTACATATATTGTTCTAGCTGTAGTACCTAAGCTTCGCTCTGGTATAAGTACACGTTTGGGGGCGATATAGCGTTAGGGATACGTAGTACTGGTACGCATAGCGGAGGAGTAATTAATTATGTCTTTAACCTTTTATTTAATTTATATTAGAGTGGCGCCGAATATGGGTTCGACCGAATACGAATATTCGGCCGAATATTCGGTTCAGTTTTGCGCAGTAAACAAGTTCATAAAGGTAGGCGAAGCGTTCTGTAAAGCGGCCTACAGACGACAAACTTGGTTGACAACAAAGTTGGCATCATGAAATATACAGACACTCCAACAAAACTAAAAACAAAAATTTTTGATTTCATTAAAACCGTCGACAAACTTCGATTTTAAGTTGTTAACCAACCTACATACTTTCAACTCTGACAACAACACCAAATGTTGCCAACTTTGTTGGCAACCAAGGCCCTTTTCACAATTGCATGGTTGCGCAAATCGATCATTTGCATGGTCTTCAAAAAAGCAAATGTGCAAATATCATTTGTTTAAAACTGCAACCTGCTTGACAGGTCTGCGCAAATCTTGCAACTATTTTTGTACGCATGCTTATCTGATTAAAGAAGAATAAAAGTGTCAAAAGTGAAATTTTGGCAGAAGATTTTCAGTTTTTTCGATATTATTAGGGTGTTTTATTTTAATTTAAATTATTTTGAAATTATTATGTATTCTATAGCGAAAATAATGAAGAAGAGGTTTGGAGCACCCCAAGGATAAAACTTCTTTTAAACGTGAGATTAACGAGCTAAACAAGACACATAATTTATCCTTCTTTTTCGCTGTGAAGTTTCAAATTTTCGGACCAGATCTAATGAAGCCGAGTTATCTATCTACAAACTGACAATAACATTAATCACATTTTCTCGATCCATTTTTTCGTTTTATTTTTCAGCGGTAAACAAACTCAGAAAATGAAGGAAAAAAACTTTATGCTTGAAACGTCAAATTTGACATATATTTTTGACAGCTGATTGCTTTCATTCAAAAATGCAAAGTTTCTAGATTGCGCAACTGATTTACCTGACAGTTGCTGTTTTGCAAGCATGCATGCAAGTAGGCAAGCAACCATGCAATTATGAAAAAGGCTCAAGTTTGTTGTCTGTAGGCCGCTTAAGTAGCAGCGTTCGCCCGCCCCTCCACCACTTCGCGCTAGCTCGGCTCGCTCATTCTCATGTGCCGTCCTTTTTTTATTGCAATTTTTCTCGTGATAGATCAATTACATATCGCTAAAAAAATAAGGAACTAAAGCAATAATGTGGGGAAATGATAATTCCATAAACATTGAGGCCCTCGCACATGAGGCGACTGATTTGCAATCCCAGTTTCAAACTGGTTTCACCATCACGCTCACAACCAGTTTACAACCTAAATAGAACCTTTGCCCACACACCACCGCAACTGATTTTTGATCAATCAAATCATATCAAATCTGTGCTTACGAAGATTTTGTTGAATAAACTTTGACACGTACAAATGCAACCACGCAATTGAAACTGGTGACATTTCCAAGCGTACAAGCGTTGCATTCGGTGACAGCCAATATAGAAGTGTGTGTATTCGAATGCATGCAACGCAAATGTCGGTCTACTGTGCACTTTTTCTGCATTGCCGCATTCGACATAGCACAAATCATACACTCGTTACTTAGATTTTTGGGTTATGTTTAAAAGCCGGGACGGAATGCAACTACGCAATTAGATGTTTTGGAAGCTCGCCGCATGTCATGGAACCGTTGAATGCAACGCAGGTACGCGTACGCTTGTCTCTCACTAGTTTGATATTGCTTCCGACCCGGCAAGAACAGTCGCACCCAAGCAGTTGCAAACTAGTTTCAAATCGGTCTCGTTTATGTCGACTCGTGTGTGGATTCCCCATTTTTTTTATTTTGTGTAATTTTTGATTTTGTGAATAAATATGGTTACACAAAGAAGTGTTTGTTTCATTTACAAATACTACCTATCTAGGGTTCCAGAATAAAGCTTCTTTAACATATGTAACTCTTAAAATAATTACAATTTAAATATTCGGTAATTATTCGGCAAACTAACCGAATATTCGGCCGAATACGAACATTAAAAAATACGCCGAATATACCGAATACGAATATTCGGCCGAACATTCGGCGCATCTCTAATTAAAATCAAGTTCACAGATTTGTTTACATGCTACAGACAACATTACAGCGTCAACTAATGTTACTGTAAATTTTGAACGGAAGGTTATTTTGATCTGAAAATTTACAGAAAACTGCCTCAAGTATTCCACTACAATGTAGAATAGCCAAGAGAGCGAATTTCAGAAATATTATAACACAACTTTTTAATTTGAAAAAAAAAAAAAAAAATCTAACGAATCTGTTGGAAAATTTTTAAACATTCGCCTTTTTGTTTTTAAATGATGTAAACAGT
The DNA here is from genome assembly GCA_949987705.1 of Thereva unica. Lineage (NCBI taxonomy): Eukaryota > Metazoa > Arthropoda > Insecta > Diptera > Therevidae > Thereva > Thereva unica. The sequence goes on from OX465283.1 coordinate 45,242,011, forward strand.
TCGGTTAAAGTTTAATACATATTTAGAGAATTAGTTAAACTAGATTATGTTAAAATTTTAAATCGATATCTGTAATATGTATCAACGGAGATATGGCGAGATAAAGTGAAAATTTCGTTCAAACAGCGCATACGAAAAAAAATGCATTTTTATGATTATTATTATGTTAAACTTCGGCCAAAATCAACTGTATGTACATATATTATCTAAATTAATGGAGCTTAAAATATTTTCTATATTCGTAAATTACTTTTTTTATCATAATATTAATTCTCGTAGTGGATGGATGAGAAGCGCCATTGGACGAGGGAGGGCTTAGCGCGCAGTCGAACTTAAATCCGATAATAAAATCGCTTATTGCTGAACGTCGATTATCATTGCGATTATTTGTCGATTATCTGGGAATTTCTTTATCGCTGGTCTAAAAAAGTTAAAAGTGCTACTGCCATTCGTTCTTTCAAACGTATCCGGAATATTGTCACTTCCAAAATCCAGGAGGCTAAGAGAAGTTATTATGCTCGTAAGCTTGATCCTTCGCTTCCAGCTAAAACTGTCTGGAATAACTTACGGTCCTTAGGCGTGCATTCTAAAAATAACTCTACGGTTCATAATCTTTGCCCACAAAGCCTCAATCAACATTTTATTGGAAACCATACGACTGCCGAGGTTAATACTCTCCCTGACTCATCTCCTGATGGCTTTTGCTTCCACTGTATTGATTACCTTGAGGTTATCTCTGCACTAAAAACAGTTAGGTCACAAGCGACTGGTAGTGACAATATATCTCCTAGATTCCTAAATATGCTTATACATTGTCTCTTGCCGGTTCTGACCCACATTTTTAACACATGCCTCACAGTTTCTAAGTTTCCATCGTCATGGAAACTTGCTTTAATCACGCCTATTCCTAAATGTCCATCCCCTGGGGATTTCCGTCCCATCAGTATACTTCCTTTTTTGGCTAAGATTCTTGAAAAGCTTATTGCTGCCCAAATACTCGAGTTTTGTGTACGAATTCAACTCATTAACGAATGGCAATCTGGCTTTCGCAAACGCCATAGCTGTGAAACTGCCCTCCTAAAAGTGACGTCTGATATTCGAAAGTCACTTGACCAACATCACATTTGCTGCTTATTGTTGCTCGATTTCTCAAAAGCTTTTGATAGTGTTAATCACGGTTTGTTTCTAAAAAAACTCGCCTCCCAAGCTAATTTTTCTTTTCCTGCCCTTAAGCTGATACATAGTTTCTTAACCAATCGTTCCCAGAAAGTTCTGCTCGGTAACAATTCTTCCTCAATTGCTGCTCTTCACGCTGGTGTGCCCCAAGGCTCCACATCCTTGGTCCGCTTCTATTCGGGATTTTCATTAATGATCTTCCTTCTGTAGTCAAAGATTCCAAGATTCACATGTATGCTGATGATGTTCAAATTTATATATCTTCCCCAAAAGAACAATTCCTCAGTAGTTTGGAGAAACTTAACGCAGATCTGCAGCGTGTTTCCTTTTGGTCGACATTGAACCATCTACTACTTAATCCTCAGAAATCAAAATGCATGTTTCTCTCACTCCGCCTTTAACTGTCCTAATGTATCTGATATTGCTTTAAATGGAGTTCCCCTCGCCCGCGTTGATAAAGTGAAAAATCTTGGTGTAATCTTGAATAGTAGTTTAATATGTTGCGATCACATTAGCTTCATTGTTCAGAAAACCTATGGTCAGCTGTCGAAACTTAGGTTTCACTGTAGTTTGCTGACTAGCTCTCTGCGTATGAGTTTAATGAAAGCGTTACTTCTCCCCCACCTAATGCATGGCCTGTCTATTTTCCCTTCCCTTCAACGACTGCGTACGATTTGTCCATAAACTTCGTGGTTATGATCATGGCCTCGATTCCCAGATCCGACGGGAGGGAAGTGAGTGAGGATTTGACACTTTGCGATTCTCAAATCCGCAGTCCCGAATTGGTTTAAATCGAAAATTCGGAGTGAAGACTCACGCGATAATGAAATATATGATGTCGGATTATCTCAGGCGCATTTGTCGTTCAAATCCGCAGAAAATTTGTTGCGGATCACACTTTTACAGCGCGGAAAATGTCAAAAAGAAATTCGGGGTTGCGGATCTGAGAATCGCAAAGTGTCAAATCCGCAACTCACTTCCCTCCCGTCGGATCTGGGAATCGAGGCCAATATATCTCCCTACTCTAATTCTATCCTTGGCTGTTCTTTCAGTGACTATCGGGAGTACAGACTCTTGCGTCTACTCCATGATATCCTGTATCACCGTAAACCGGCTTACCTTAACCACTTCGTAATACCCTCACAATCTCTCAAAAATAATAATTTAATTATTCCACAATTTCGTACCTTGATTGGACAACGTTCTTTCTTTGTCTTCGCGGCGTTGCTTTGGAATTGTCTTCCAGTTGATCTCCAGCGCATTGATTCAGCGGGCATTTTTAAGAAGCGTCTTTTCCATCATATTTCTAACAGGGTTGTTTAAGCGCAAATTCGAGTTTTCTTTTATTAATTTTCTTTCTTTTAAGCTATTTATCTGTTATACTTTTTCAATTATGTGTTTTTTATGTAGTTTTTTTTTATTTTATGTATTTTTTTTAATTTTTTTTTTATCTCTTTCATATCCTCCTACCCTACCGATGTATTATTAATAAATGTACTAGTTATAAGATTCTATCTTGTGTACATAGTATTAAAATAAATAATAATAATAATAATAAATCCGCCACTGGTTGATAGTTTTAGTTAGTTAATTTAGTACAAGCAGACTTATTAATTGTACAGTAAAATTAAAAATATTTTATCAATCAACTTCAAAAATTTAAATCGTTCTAATCTAAAATATAAAAGAAACCCAGTCCTTTTGGCTCTTGGCTGCCGGCAACCACAGCGAACAAATGAGGAAACGCCGCGGTGTGACTTAGGCCGTTTTGACTCTGAACTACGAAATTCTGGCCAGGCGCCCATAGAAGCAAGCAGGCGAAATCCATCCACGAAGTCCACCATGTCTGGCAGCGACTATTTCAGAAAAACCAAGAGGAAAAGATACCAACTGCCGCGGGTTTGTTCGTCGGGGGGAATTCATTGGCTCGTGGTTATTATTGTGTTTGCTCCCTCCATCGCGGGAATCGTCTGCTGTACACCGTCTGGGCCGAATTTGAATAATTTTTGGCGGGTTTGTGTGTTATCTGATTCGGAGAATTTTATTTTAAAGCTAAATTGTATTAAGCGAGTTCGGGGAAGACACTTCTGATAACCTGTTAAAAATGTCAGATTTCGAACCTCGAATCTCATTTCTTTGTGCTTGAAAAACACCAGATTATATTTTTATTTGGTTGGTGGTTCGCTTCTGCCATAAGTCAAGTCAAGTTCAATCTGCTTAACAGGAGAACTAGCCTGTGCCTTGCTGATTACATGTTTTTTTACCTACTTACCTCCTAAAATAAGTATGTGCATTCGAACTTAGACTATCTATATATAAATAAATTTGTAATTAAAATTATTAACCAAAATCGCATATTTATTTATTTATTTTAAGCTCGAACCCAATCATATTCGAATTCATCCTCCATATTTTCTTTATATCATCTACCTCATTCTGCAGTCGCTAACTTGAGTTCTTTTAGTTAACCCAACCCGAAAAGAAGAAGTCTTTTTCTCGAGTCGCGGACCTCGAATCTCATTTCTTTGTGCTTGAAAAACACCAGATTATATTTTTATTTGGTTGGTGGTTCGCTTCTGCCATAAGTCAAGTCAAGTTCAATCTGCTTAACAGGAGAACTAGCCTGTGCCTTGCTGATTACATGTTTTTTTACCTACTTACCTCCTAAAATAAGTATGTGCATTCGAACTTAGACTATCTATATATAAATAAATTTGTAATTAAAATTATTAACCAAAATCGCATATTTATTTATTTATTTTAAGCTCGAACCCAATCATATTCGAATTCATCCTCCATATTTTCTTTATATCATCTACCTCATTCTGCAGTCGCTAACTTGAGTTCTTTTAGTTAACCCAACCCGAAAAGAAGAAGTCTTTTTCTCGAGTCGCGGGACAAATGGGACCTTATTTGTACCGTCACTATAAAAATTGTATTCGGCGCTCAGGAAACACAAGAACGGGCATTTGCGGAAATGCAATCGCTCTTTGATGTTATTTTTAGCGCCCATTTTTTTCCTTTTAATTTTTTTATAGCTCTATTGAATTGATTATTTTCACGAGACTTTCTATAAAATTTACATGCGAATCGAAATTGAGTGGAATGTGAGGAGCGAAGTTGTTTATGGATGAGAACTTTACGAAGTAGTAGAGTATTAATATTCAGAAAAGGGTTTTTTTGTTTCTTATCATTTTGCAGAGGGCACAATGCGGTCTGATAATACTGTAATTTAAGTTCAAAGAGTGTCTTTGTATATAAATTTTTAATCGACTTTCGAATGAAGTAATTAATGAATGACATTGCCAATGTCCTAAGAAGATTGTAAGAATTTTACTCTATAGTTCTTAAGTGACATAGATTTAATTTGTAGTTTAAATTCAGACGTGAACAACTTTTTCCGACAGCCCTCGTAAACGTTAAATTGAAACATATGTAATTGAACAGTACCTGGAATTACTACAGGTTTCCACTTACTGCTTACAATATTATAGGCCCCTATTCCCATAGTCACGTCACCCATTGCAAAATGTGACAAACCAAGTTTCGTATTCTCGTAGTCACCTATTGTAGAAAAAGTGACGGCATTTGCTTATACCTTTATGCGGCCGTCATGTTTGGTGGACTTATGTATCTGTTCATAATTAACGAATATTTTTTCCATTTATTTTTACATTCCGCCTTGCTTTGGCTAAACGATAAATTGCCTGTCATTATTTTAATTCTAGCATATAAGAATAATGTTAAATCATCAGAAATATTAAAATAAAACATATTTCTTACCCTTTGTCACTATTTATTTAAAAAAAATCATAGTGTCACCTACTATTTCCAAGTGATAAAAAATGACAATTTTCAGTGACATTTGCTACAAAAAATGACTTGGAGAATACCACACCTAGTTTTGTGACATTTTACCTCACAAATTTTTTCCTTGTCACTCGACTATGAGAATACCACTTTAAAAGTGACGTGACAAAAAATGTGAGGTGAGAAAAAAAGTGACGTGACAATGGGAATAGGGGCCATAATCAGGCAATACCCTTTCGGAATGTTTCGGAGGCCCATTGCTTTTTATTTATTGTAGGATGTAGGAAAATGAAAGTAGTGGATGAAAATCATTAAACACTTTCGGGAAAATTCGAGTGCAAAGCAAATTTAAGAACATGAGCTTGAACGTTCACGAAACTGCAAAGGAGTGCCAGGTCCAAGGCCGGATTTAAGCATAGACAACATACGCGTTCGCCTAATACGTATAGATTATGTTTCTATTGCAAATGATCATATAAACTGTGGACCTTATTCTGAGAGTCATGTGACATTGCAAGTGACGTGACCCTCAAGGAATTATACATATTTCTCGAGTCGATTCAAGAGACGTCTCTCATTTAAAATTGAAAACCCTAGGGGAAAAACCAACTTAGTCCAAGAAATAACAAGGGTGGACATGTTTGTTTTTTCCCTCATTTCCATGAACTCAGTTGGTTCTTCCCCGAACCTTTTATTATTGCCCGTTCATTTTGTCAGGACTACGTTGGTTTTTCCCCATAGTTAATACCTTGAATTGTAGTACACCTTAGCAGCTAATAGATGGAGCTGAATTTTCTGATTTTTGAAAAAGGGGACTAAGTTGGTTTTTCCCCGAAGGTCTTCAATTGCAATCGCCAGTTTCATGGACACTCCAAAGTGGAATGAAGTGAGTTAACTGCGTTTAAGTGAAAGTTTGTAGAAGTGATGAAACGATTTCGATTACGATTAATCGTAATCGATGATTATCAGTATTTAACGATTAATCGTAATCGTCGATTATCATTGCGATTATTTGTCGATTTATCTATGAAAAGTATTTTAAAATAAATTTTGTTTAAATTCTCGTTAACAACCTTTATAAATGCGTCTTATAGATTACACCTTTACATGATGCATCCGAACGCATTAGGAACTCTCCTTCGACAGCTTAAGGAGCTCCCAGTCCCGTTCACATAGTCGGCAAACAGGTTTGGTTGGTTTTTAACATTTTCTGCTCAGAGCACATTAATACTGGCAAATTTAAACAGTGAAGCTTCTGTTGCTCAGCTCTCCACCAGTAAAACAGTATCTGGGGTATCTGCAAGGATATAGTTGATGAGACAGAAATGAATGAGCCTCTTTTTTTTTAAATTTCAAAGACAACGCGACTATTTATGCTTTTTATATGTAGGTAGTCCAGCCATAGAAGAAGTAGACTCGTGTATCCAATCATCCAACCTACTACAAGATGCCGACATTTTTCAGTTTTGAGAAATAGCCACCAATGCCCAGGGGTGGTAGCACGTAAGTTGTTTCAAACGACCTCCTCATGCAAAAATATTTGTAAAACTTGAATTTTTGTATGAAGAGGTCGATTGAAACAATTTACGTGCTACCACCCCTGTTTATTGTGTTTAAAGCCTTCCAGTGTCGCATCTAAGAGGTTACTTTCGATTGCCGGCTTGATTCAGACCGACAAAAAACAGACTAACAATTTAGAAGTGTTGTGTTTGCAATATTTAAATTTTGAATACTAAATTTTGTAATATTGTAACACATTTCCTTAACTTTAAAATATGTTTTATTTAAAATATACAAAATGTTGCAATAATCGTAATCGTCGATTATTGTGGCTGATAATCGTAATCGTTATCGTAATCGCTAAGTGATAATCGTTTCATCACTAGTTTTTAGTCGTGATGCAACAGTCAAGAAAATTTCATGTGCGTAGGTAATTCGACTCTCAGAAGTGTACCTGCCGACCCGTTTTGAAAGCGGGCTGTATGGGAATGGGGCCTTCAAGTTACTTTGTGAAAAGTTTTTATTACATAAATAAAATTATCATATACAAGGATTTTTTTGGTTTTGGTGGCACGCTTAATGTTATGTCTAATAGACCCCGCTGGTATAATGGACCCCTAATGGAGGATCTGCGATGGAATGATCACAGATTCCAAATCGCCAAACAAGCCTGCCAATGCCTTTGATTTCTTAAGAGACGCAAGTTCCTTCTCAAGCCAACCACCCTACAGTCTACAAATCCTATTCGTATATCTAGTGCCCCAAAAATGCCTCGACAATGTGGAAAATCTTGCCATCAAACTCATTGGCGATGGCACCTTTCGCGCCCCTATAGGCCTTCAAGCCACCGTAGGAATGCAGCGGCCCTCACTATACTTTTTCTCTATTCCACTGAATTTCAGAACCCCATGCCCACCCCCATACCCTAAAGCTCGGTCCCCTCAGGTTCAATACGATCTACAAGTTCATTAATGAATAGAACAACTGGACCGGTCTGGAATAATCTCCCACAGTCAGTATTTCCCAACTCGTACAACATCTTAGAGCTCAAACTTAAGGTTCATTGACGTTTCCTTGAGTACGTCCCAGACCCCATTCCTATTCCCCTTTATTCTTCAAACCAAGCTTATTAATAGACATTGCACCATGACTTTAACGGCAAGACAAAGTGGTAGTACAAGGTAGGAATGCAGCGACCCTCTCTATACTTTTTCTCTATTCCACTGAAATTCAGAACCCCATACCCACCCCCATACCCTAAAGCTCGGTCCCCTCAGGTTCAATAAAAAAAATTTGACTTTGACGACTTATAACTTTTGAAGTTGGTACGCTGGTACCATCGCTTTTATAATTTTAGATAGGTGGGAGTATTCTGTGTACACTGATACTGTTCATGAAAATATGTTATGGCGTTACAAAAAAACCGGGTTATATTAGTTGTCTTGCCAAATAAAAAGAAATATCATTACTAACACTTTAGTCACAGTTACGGGATATAACAACTATACAGAAATTCAATACTCATTATAGCCGATAATCTGAGATTCTTCCCTTTTGCGCCGGGCCTGGGGTAATTTTCTATAGGCTGTGACCTACCTCCTTTCTGTGGCAACCATTGTTGTTCTTACTATTGAGCACCCAATAAAATATAATCAGAATATTTACCTGTACATCTTCATATGGAAATCTGCGGCCATTAGTGTCTTCCGTCTTCCATACCGTTAAAGGACATATGGATATTCTTAATAACATTTAAAAATTAGCTGATGAACTACAGTTCAAAGGAAATTCAGGCGATTTTTCGGGATCGCTCTGAGCGGGAGGAGCTTATCCCTATTGGAAATCCAAGAACCAGAAGGAGAAGACGGATCAAAAATAGAACATGGAACAGGGGCTGGCGTCTGAGGACCCAACTGTAAGGCCTCAATGACAATGGGTAAGTGGTCCTCAGTTCTCCAGACTGAAGTACATGTCATTGAGATCTGTACTAAAGCTCAGCTTGAGAAAGGTTTGAAAGGCGCCAACATTAAAATCTTTTCGGACAGTCAAGCTGCACTTGGCACTTTCAACGTGAAAGTTTTCTTCCAAAATATTTACTTAATCCAGAGCCAGACAAGGAAAAACAGGGTCTCGCTCTGCTAGGACCACGGACATCACGGGGTATCAAAGGTAATGAGGTGGCAGAAAAGCGCGCAAGGTAGGGAACTGAGACATTGATCCAGGGCCCAGGACCCTTGTGTGCCGCCTAATGGTCCACTACCAAGTCCCTGATAGAGGACTGACTTGAGGGACTGAACCAGTAGGCCTACGGGAAATCATGAGTAGATTCCATGTTACTTTGTGAATATTTATATCTCCAAACTTGGGTCTAGATACGGTTGGATCTTTAGATAATACAAAATCTAATAATTTAGTACCATACAAAATCTAATTATTTAGTCCTTCAGGGATGTCTACAAATAGGTACATGGAAAAAATTTGTTTACTTCATGGTTTTGTTAAACCTGAGTATTTCTAGATTTAAAACAAATAAAACAAAACACTGAAAAATAATCTTGCAGTAAATACAAGCAAATCTTTTTCTTAAAACATGTTTTATTACATTTTCATTACTTCTAAATGTAATTACTATAATAAAAATATCCTTAAAATACCTAGTTAAAAACCTAATATTGCACAAACCTTACTTCTTTTTTGTATAATTAAAAATTTTCAACTCAACTTTTCTTACTCAAGAAAACTCCAATCAAAATTTACTTTATAGTCCTTCTTATAAATATTACAACCTTCCAAAACATGATTTAAAGAACAAATATGTTTTATGTGCTATTCGCATTGCTAGGACTAGAACTAGTCTTCGTCTCAGATCCAGATCCTACAAAACATAGCGGGGCGGTATAGTACGGTGAAAAGAGTGTGTAAGGACTAATGCCAGCAGTCAGGTAGTGGTTGGCATAGATTCCTTGTCTTTGTGCAATCTTCAGTCTTGATGTTAGCTGCTTCTTCCACTTGGTTCTTCTGTTCTGAAACCAGGTTTTTATTTGAACCTCAGTGAGATTAAGGGTCTTAGATAGCTCCATTCGCTTGCTGACACTTAAGTACTTGTCCTGTTTGAACTCATTTTCCAGACGTTCCAGCTGCTTTGCGCTATAGGCTTGTCTTGGTTTCCGGTCTACTCCAGGTTTTCGAAATCTTTTGCCAGGTGGTTTGGGAACTGAAAGAAATGTTTATTAATGCATAATTTATTAAGTGATTCGATTTTGGTGGTAGGAAGAATCGTTAATGCATAATTCGTGTCAATTAACAACTTTTATTTATAATTTACTAGTAAGAGAGTGAGAAAGATTCGAGTATATAACAAATCTTCAGATGTCTAAATTCCTGCAAATGAATATATTTGAAACATTTTTCATATGCAGTTTGTTTAAAAAATAAATGCACTTTCTATTCATAGAACCTTTACAAAGTCAAACCATAACAATATTTCTTGTAGTCTGTAATTTCTGAAGCCATAGATGCAAAACCCAGGAATTGTGGCCACTTTCAAAATGCATTATGTTCCCGCGGGCCGAGTGATAAATTGGGTGATTCAAATTTAATTTAATATAATTTAGCCCTTTTCAACAAGCCACAATGATAACGAAGTCTAGACAGGAGTCCGTAGGTTTTAGTAACAAAGAAATTTATGTGACAGCAGCAGCCAACGCTGCTATTCAGTACCACCCTAAGATTTCTTGCTTTATAAACGCAAACAAGAGCAGCCGAGTTTAACGCGATAGCGGAAAAGCAGAGTGAGAGAGATAAAAAAAACACTAGAATTTCGAAAGATTTAGCTGCAGTATACATATTTCATGTCGACCAGTAGGATACTTGACGCAAGTCAACAGCAAAGCTTCTCTGCACATATGTATATGTATTTAATCTCTTGGCGCAGGGAATTAAAGTTGCACATATTGTCTGCATACATATCGACTCATGCAACGAAGACTATAGTAACTCATTTTTGGGGGTTTTGTGCATGGCATATATTTGGTGAAGTATAGTATCTCGAGATAATATAGTATTCGTAGTATTTTATGGCCAAAAATGACTTACTATTTTTATGCTAGTATTTCTGGTTGCCTAACCCTTTCGTTTCGAACTTCAGGTAAATATATGCCATGCACAATGGTAACTCAAAAATCCCCAAAAATGAGTTACTATAGTCTTCGTTGCATGAGTCGATATGAATCTTAGAATATCGTTAATAAAAATACTGAATAAAAGTGGCCTTGGAGCCTTCGGGACGCCAGCGTGGAATAGGGCACTTGAAACCATCTCTAACCTTTTTAGGCTGGCCGCACACGTACGGTTTCCGTGTTCGGTTTCCGAATTCGGAATTCCGACTCGGGATTCCGTGAGCTTAGCGCAGACGTTCGGTTTTTTGTATTAGGAATCGACAATAATCGACGGATCGACAAAAAATACTGCTACAAAATACAACAAAATATAAAATGTACTCGGCACAGCACTGGCGCGGTTCCGAATGGAAATTTCCTGACGTGTGCGCCGAAGCAAAAATGTATGTGAGCGCTGCGTTCGGGAAGACGCCATTCGGTTTTTTTTCCGTTCGGATATTCCGAACGCAAGTCCTGCCTTCCGAACCGAATATCAGGAATGGTTTCCGAACGGAATATTTAAGAACGTGTGCGGCAGCGAGCAATAATAACAAGAGTGATTAGGTAGAGCTCAAGGACAAGTAAAAGAGTTAAACATATGAAAGAAGAAATACGAAATAACATTAAGAGAAACTTCCAAAAAAATATTAACGCGCGATGCAGATACATTTCATGCAAAAAGCACAAAAGTATGAACGAAACAGAAATTTTCTTTGATTCCCCACCCTATTGCAATGTTTACATTTCAATGGTGGCAACATCAGAACAGAGCACGTGTCGGTATAGAATTTGAGTATGTATACGTAAAAATTTCGTGTTGATACAGCACTCGCGTTACTTGATTACACTTGTATTGTACCTTGTTGTCCATTCGTACTTCCCCTTCATTTTTTATCTTTCTTTCACACACACTGCGTGTAGTGTGAAAGTAATGCTGCCTCCTTTTGTCATAGATATTACTTCTGTGATATTTTGACTTTTTCACTCGCATTGAAATTTTTATCAGCTGATCTCAAGGACAATGAAACATTTTTGAAAATTTGTTCTAGCTCATCTCATCACTCTTATTACTATTGCTCGCTGGTGTGCGGTAAGTAGAATTATTTGTATGAAATGCCTGCATTCGGTTGTCCGAGTACGGAAACCGAATTCGGAAACCGAACACAGAAATCGTACGTGTGCGGGCCAGCCTTAGAGCGGTTATATAAGAAACGTTGCAAAACCTTAAGAGCTGAAAGAACAAAATGGGCTTGTGAGGCCAGTTTTCGCAGAAGCAGGCCCTGAAGGAAGGCTGTGATGTTTACAAAAGCAGATTGCCATATATTTACAAGTTTGAGACGCTCACAATACGCAATTATTTGAGTAGTGAACAGCTTTTCCAGGACCTTTGCCAGAAATGGAAGAATACTGATAGGCCGAAAATCGTAGGGACTGGTAGGAGAAGGGAACTTGGGAATGGATATGCTTAAAACATGCTCCCAAGTCGAGGGAGCTTGAGTTGAGGCAGGAGTTGAGATTGTAAGTTAAAATAGGCAATAGGCGAGGTATAATCATTTTTAAGAAACCAGGCGAAATGAAATGTAATTGCTGGTGCAAGGTTTCGTCAGGCAAGGTGGCGCGATATTCATTTTTCGTAAATTCCATTTTCGAAAAGAAACCATTCGCAGTTGAAAATTGACCCTTAACAACTTTTTGTACTTGACATCCCAAATTACAAAACTTTTCTTTTATAACATAAAAATTAAGTTTAGAATCTGATGCCTGAAAAAGGATTTTTCCCATTTAGGACCTCAAAAATAAGGTTAAGGCTTAAGGTTAAATCCGATTAAAACTAAAGAAATGCGGATAAATGCAAACACCATTGAACGCCCAGCACTAAATAATAATAACGTGGAATTGGTAGATATGCATCCCTGCTTCGCATATGGAGATCGACTTAAATCTCAGTTAACGCCAAATTGCGGCTGTTCAACTCCAATGTTAGAACAATTCTTTTGTATGTTTGCGAAATATGGAAAGTCGCTCGATTCATCACTAGGCGCCTTGAAGTTTTCATCCTAATGCTCCGCTGTTAAGATAAAATTTCAAATGAAGAACTATGACGTCGTGACGACCAAATCAGGCTAAGGAAATGGAATTCACCTTGCGAAGTGAAAACGAAAATCTAGCTAAACAGGCCCTTGACTGGAATCCGCAAGGATGCCGTCAAGTCGGACGATCTAGGAAAACGTGGAGGAGAACCTTATTAGTAGAGGCCCTAACAGCTGGGAAATCCTGGTCGGAGCTGAGAGCTGTCGCGCAAAACAGAGTCCGCTGGAGGGCAATTATAGGCTCTATCAGATCCAAAGCAGAGAAGCAGAACCGTCGGCAGAGAATTGTTTCTATTGGCTTACACTGGTCACGTGACAAGAAAAGCAGCAGAGAGTTCTGCCGCTGCTTTTTCATCTCAAATCCTAATTTTGCTGCTTTGCAAAGCAGAATTTTTTGACATTTCAAACATTTGTTATTTGGCAAGTTGGTTTTTTGTATCTATTTATGTATACACAGTTATGATTCAGAAAAATGTTATTTTTTGTTACTTTTGAAATATCTTGATAAAAAATTAAAAGTCTGCCGCTGCTGCTGCTTTACGTGGATCTGATTCAGCAGGCAGAATTCTGCTATTTCCTCTGCTTCTGCCGCTGCTCAAAAAGTCGGATCTGATACAGCCTTATGTCTCACGAGAGATTAAAGTAGCATAAAGAAGAAGAAGATAGAATTACAAACTATTCTGTCGTGCCGGCCAGACGAAATCATGTAAAGGAAATGGAATTGGAATGGCCATACCTTGCGAATGGCCACACCTTCACTGGGATCCGCAAGGAATCCATCGTGTTGGGAGACCTAAAACAATGTGGAGGAGAACCATATCAAAAGAGGCGACAACAAGGGGACAACTGTTTCCGCCCTATGTCCCATGCGGAGGAGAAGAACTGCACCAGCTCGATGTTGACCAAAGAAGTGTGCTTGCTTGTAAATATGCTTCGTTTCTCTGCTATCTCCATGGCACTCAATTTTTGTTGTGGATGCGGTCTTTATTTTGAATTGTTACAGAGAAAAGCAATTGCTTTGATTTTTATCCATCAACCCGGTCAGCACCCCGAGAGCTTCTCTATGGCAATGCTCATAGCTGTTTTTTTTTCTTTTTCACATGTTGGAACCTTCTTGTACAAAATATTTTATTATATCTAGTTGAATCTCGCGGGGTACGCTATTTCCTGCGAAGGGTTGCATGCCCGTTGTCCACCCGTGCTTTAGAGCATGCAGATGCAGTATCAACCTGACAAGATGAGTTGAACGTATGATCACGTATAACTAGCTCAGCTCTTCAAACCCCACCAACTAGTATTTAAAAATGGGATTGGGTAAGTCCTTCATGAAGAGCTCATGTGGCAAATTAGGGGAGTGCCGAAAGAGGGCTTTCCTCTTAGTTTTCACACGGGCATACATCACTTATGTCTTATCCAGTTTCTTCTAAGTGCCCTATGAACTCCGCCGCGCCGTCGCCTGGTCCCAAGTCCAGGGTGTTAAAGGAGGAAGGTGGTCGACCTGACGAATTGACCAGAAAAAACTAGGCAAGAAACACCTTTTTTATAGCGGCACCGACAGCAGCGAATCCGTTGCGGAGACGTCCCGCTCAGACCGCTAGCTAACGGATCAAAGAAGAAGTGCCTTATGAGGCAAATGGCACAATCTCAACATCTGTAAAATGAGAATTGTCACATGGCATGCAAGAACGGTGCTAAGTTAACAGCGCTAATTTAACAGAGTAAAAGGGCCGAACAGTTGCGCGAGGCCAGGACCGGATCCCGGTTGTAGAGCCGATAAAGAAGAAGAAAAGGGCCGAAACGTGCCCTAAGTCAACAATCAAACCACCATCCAGTAACTCAAAGCCGAGACTTCACGGCGCATTGATGAGATTGAGAAGCAAGTATGCCAAGCTCTTATAAAAAAAATTGATATGCGGATCGACTTGTGCCACCGTAGCCGTGGCGGACATTTGGTAATGGATCAAATAACATGTTTCATTAAAGAAATCTTTATTATTAATACACCAATGTTCAACATCAATCCGTCTTCTTGCAATACTCTTTATTATATTTACAACAATTATTACACATAATAAAATGCAATCGCTTTAAACAATTGAAAAGATTCAATTAACACCTTTCACGCATGCGCGAGCATATCACATCTATAGATAAGCGATTGTGAATCGAGCTGAACAAACAGACAAGGCTCTAGCTGGCCGTAAGTAAGTCGTCTCTCGGTAAAAGGTGTTTACTTTCCAATTTACACGTTTCGCTTCACGTAGGTAAATTGGTCGATTTTTCCCTCCCAGTCCTGAGCACTCTATTTGCCTTGACCGCACCAGTAAACATTTAAACGAATGTATAATTACCTCCCTGCATTTGAATTTTAAACAATTTTCACACTTTATTATTTAAATTGGTTTTTGTTAAAAGAATTCCTGCAGCTTGTAAGCTCGAGAATGATGCATTTGAATTGTGCTTGTGTAATCTTACGTTTACCCGCTAAGTCAGGGCATTTTTTTGTGTTGCGTTGAAAGGGGTAGAAGAAGTGACAATTTGGGGCAAACAAAAGTGTGAGCGGTTATTGTTGATTTTAATAATATAAAAGGACTTTACCTTGAATTCCTAGGACATAATTTCCATGTGGTGGCGATTTCGAATGGATTCCAATCCAATTGGTGTACATAAGGCTTGGATGCGTTCCAGGAAAGTGCAGTCCTGTCACTGGATATGGAATTGAGCTAATTGAATTTTTGTTGCTAATCCCTTCGGATGTTGATAGTCCTTCTATAAGGTGGGCTGCTTTAGAACTTAATATTTCTAAAACATTTGGCGCTGTTGCTGCAAAGTAAATGAAAGGAAAGTATTTAACATTTTGTTGGCAAAAAAACAAAAAAAAACGGAAAAAGGATTTTGAACATATTTTGGAAATTTAGTTAAAGATGTTTGTGGTTTTCAGATTTACCAAATTGTTGTCGATTTACTGTTTTTTTATAATCGTTTGATTTATTTGTATTTAATTATACCCTTGACACACTGCAAAAACGAACGAACATTCTTCCCACTTCATTGGCTTTCAATGATCATTTGATTTAGTAGTAACTCACTACACCGATCAAATTTGCCCCGTCTCAAAAGGCATAACACTTTGACGAGGACAAATTTTATTGACTCTGGTGGTTGCGGCAAATGTAATGCCGGGAAATATTCCCGAGAACGTGGCGATTGAGCCCGCGCAACCGAAGTCCCGTTACAAGTCAAGTTTTGGTATTGACTTTTGTAACATTCGTGGACTTCAAGCGAATTTCTCTTTTGTTGAGTGCCACTTAACTAATTACAAACCCCCAATCTTCGCACTTAGTGAAACCCAAATATCACCCGATAATGACTTAGGTTATTACCAGGTGTCGGGGTACACTTTAGTGCACAATCTCTCCCCCCATAGGGGTATTGCCATTTATGTTAGGGACGACGTGGCTTATTATAAAATATATTCAAGCACAACTTCAGATTTTAATTATCTTTGGATTAAAATCATTTTCCAAAGCCACGTCATATTCTTCTGCTTCCTATACAGAAGCCCTAACATAAGTAACGAAGCCTCCACCTTATCTTTTGATACTATTTCCGAACAAATTTCGGGATTTTTGTCGTCCAATCCTGAGTGTGAAATCATCGTTGCGGGTGATTTCAATGTTCACAACGTTAAATGGCTGACTTACTCAAATGGCACCAGTATTTCTGGCAAGGACGTCGAACTCTTTGCAGACATCAATAACTTGCATCAAATTGTGGATCATCCCACAAGAGTCCCTGATGTTGCTGATCAAGGAAGATATCTCCTTGATCTTTTTCTAACTTCTCATCCAGCGCGTTACTCCGTCGAAGTTGATTCACCTCTCGGCAATTCAGACCACTGCCTAATCAGCGCTAACTTCCCATTCGAATTTCCCACCCCTCCCAAACCAGTTCGAAGAACTGTATGGCATTATGGGAAGGCCAATTGGCAGGGGCTTATTAATTTTTTCCAGTCTACAGACTGGAATCTGTGTTTCCGGAATAGAAACGCCAACTCTGCCGCTATCCGTATCACCAGGATTATACAGGCAGGAATGCATTTGTTCATTCCCCATTCTACCAAATCTGTGAAGCTTAGGCCCAACAGATGGTTTAACCGGGAGTGTATGAATGCAATCAAAGCTAAAGAAGCCGCCTTCCGAGCGTACAAGAGCTTCCCGAGTGAATCGCTCCGTTTAGAGTACATACAACAAAGAAATTTTTGTAAAACCGCCATCAAGAAAGTCAAAACCTTATTTGACAACAAATTGAGAAGTAAACTCCTAAATGCAACCTCCGGTAGCAAAAACTTCTGGTCCTTGGTAAGTTCCATCAAGAAGAATTTCACTACAACTTCAACCCCTTCCTTTATTCACAATGAGAAGGTAATAACAGACAGCAAATCCAAGGCCAATTTATTAGCATCTATGTTCGCTTCGAATTCTTCTTTACCCGAAACTGATGTGCTACCCCCTGTTTCCGAGCGTAACGCCCATTCAATGGACAGGGTTTTTTTCAGGACTCGCGAGGTGTACAGGTGCCTCAAAGAGCTCGATGCCAACAAATCCACTGGACCCGTTAATATACCCCCTATCGTCTTAAAACAATGCGCCTCACCTTTGGCTAAACCTCTGCGCAAATTATTTTCCCTGTCATATTTCTCCGGAGTTTATCCCGACTCTTGGAAACTTGCCCATGTTCAGCCCATACCGACAAAGGGTGATTCCAGCCTTCCCTCCAATTACCGCCCAATAGCAATTACTTCTATTCTCTCCAAAACCATGGAGACGATAATCAACAAAAAGCTTATGGGATATCTAGAATCCAACCTACTCATAAACGACAGACAGTATGGCTTCCGACAAAAAAGATCCACTGGCGATCTTTTAGTCTGTCTTACAGAACACCTCAGCCGTAGTCTGCATGGATCCGGTGAGTCTAGTCTGGTTGCTCTAGATATCTCCAAGGCTTTCGATAGAGTTTGGCACTCAGCCCTGTTAGCTAAACTCAAAGCTATTGGAGTCGACTCACTTCTACAGAAGTGGGAGAGTTTCCTTTCTGGCCGTTCTATCAAAGTTGTATTGGATGGCGTCAAATCCGCATCCCACCCGATCTCTGCGGGGGTCCCCCAAGGGTCAATTTTATCACCGGCCCTATTTCTCATATTTATAAATGACCTTCTTTCAATCCCCTCCAACCCACTTCTCAGCTTCGCTGACGACGGTACTCTACGTTACTCGTACAGCTTCGATACAAGACAGACTCATGCCAGATCCTGTCTTGATGATCGCGAACTAATGTCCAACTCTATTAATAACGACATTGAACTCATTCTAGAGTGGGGAAAGAAGAATCGTGTTGAATTCAACCCCGACAAAACCAAGTACTGTCTTATCTCCAAAAAGAAGCTCAACACCTCTCCACCCTTGAGAGTGGATGGAGTACAACTAATGGCCGACCCATCCTTACACATCTTAGGCGTGACATTAGCCAAGGACTTGCGATGGAATGACCACATATTCCAAATCGCCAAACAAGCATCCCAGTGCTTGGGATTTCTTAAGAGGTGCAAGTTCCTCCTCCAGCCATCGGCCCGTGCTGTTATTTATAAATCCTACATTCGGCCTCTTCTCGAATATAACTCCCTCGTTTGGGGCGGCGCTCCAATAACCACTTTGGCATGGTTAGATAAGGTGCAAAAAAGGGCGCTCAAGTTAATTGATGACGACACCGCCTGCTCCACCATCGACCCCTTGAGCCACCGTAGGAATGTAGCAGCACTGACAAAATTTTATCGCTACTATCATAGTGACTGTTCCTCCGAGTTAAACGCTCTCCTGCCTCCACGGCAATCTTATACCCGCAACACCAGATTAGCCCACTCGTCTCATTCCCTTCACCTGCAACTACCCCTTTCACGCACTCAACAAGACATGAATTCGTTTGTTAATAGAACAACTCGACTGTGGAATAACCTCTCGCAGTCAGTATTTCCGAACTCCTACAACATCCAAGAGTTCAAACGCAGGGTTCATCACCACCTTCTTCAATACCCCCCCGTACCTTTTAATCCTTAACCTATACCCCCCCCCCCCTCATCCCTCTCGTACTAAGCTTACTGCTAGACATTGCACCATGACGTGACAAATGACATGACGGACTAGTAGTACAAAGGGTGACTCCTGAGCTTAGCACTGCCACATAAAAAAAAAAAAAAAAAAACATTTCTCAATGTTCATTGGAACTGTCAAAATAGAAACTGCCAAATGTATGAACTGAAAGTGATTATATAGTGATTTATGCTTTTAAATTTAATAAAAATTATTAATTGGGCCCAACAACAATTTTATACAATGGACCGCATGGAAAGCATGGATTTAATAAGCCGGAAAGGTCGGACATACCTCTTTGAAAGTTGTGATAAGGGGTAAAAATGTACAGTTACATTTAGCAAATTGTTTTTTTTATTTTACTCGTTTTGATGTTAACTTTGAAAATATCTTGGTATGCGGGCTCAAAACTCCCGGAAGCATCCGGCGTACCAATCAACTGATAAGAAATAAAATCTGGTATGCCGGATACTTCCAACAGTTTTTGAATTATTTAAGTTTAAGCCGTTTATTTTTGTTACTCCGTGTTAAGGACCGATTCGAAATGAAAGTTTCAGGCGGCAAACTTAAATATTATGACTATAGAATTTAGATTTATGTACAATCATTCACATTGAAGGCTGCAAATTAGGGAAATTCCCAATTTTGAAGCTTTCAGCGGGGTCACAGTATATCCAGAAACAAGTTTATGCACCCAGATTGTTTTGAAGTTGACTATACAGTGATAACCATTTTAAAATTTTTTAATACCTCTTTTGGCCAGTTGTCAGAGTCAAATTTAGACTGAAAGCCATCACACAATGTAATATCGCTGAAAATTGAGTTGTAGGTATACTTTTTTTTTGGTGTAGAGCATGATAAAAAATCGTTGCTGCTCTAAAGTATATGCTAATTTCGCAGTTTCGAAAACAAATTCGAAAATTGAGATTTTGCGCGTTAGATCTAAAATAAATATAAAATTCAAAAAACTAATAGCACCACGTGAAAGAGTGGAAATTTTTACTAAAAGTTATAACTTATTTAAAAAAATTTTTTTTTATTATCATAAAAAAATATTGAAAGTAAGAAAGCGAATTCGAAAACTCTACGCGCGCCAAACCACGAAATTCAAATATTCAAGCGAGGCGTTCATAGAAGAACTAAAATATCTGTGCCTAAAGTGTACGCCAAATAAAAACAAAAAAAAATCATTTTAAAGAGGAGACTAAGCTTTCAAGGGAAATCATTAGTTTATAATTTTTCCTTTTTAATCTCGAAGATATACTATATTAATCGAGGCGTACAAAAAAAATCCTTGTAATCATTATATTTTTCCTTTCAGCCCGGTATGCTAGGCTCAAGGAATTCTGCATTTATTCCCTTAAGAAAAAGTGACAGTCGGTAAGAAATTTTGGCATTTGTCTAATTGTCATTGCTGACAGTATAGTTGTTTTGTTAAGGGTTCAACGATTACTTAAAACGCAAGGCTTCCTTCAACTTCTACTTTCAATTAAAAAAAATCCATGAAACGTCAAAATTACTTAAAGAAATAAGTGCCTCGACACTTATTTCTGGAAGAAAAACTAAAATTTTATCAATAGCGACATCTGCGCGTCATTAAAAAAACACGACTTTTCTGGTGTGATTTCTTGAACCTAGCATACCGGGTGAAGAAATCGCTGCAGAAAATATTTCTGAGCCATTTTTTGACAATTTTTTTTACATAGGTTTAAGATAGGTCAAGTAATTACTTGAGCCTAGCATACCGGGCTTTTGGTGTAAAAATAATTAAAATGATAAGCTCTGTTTCATAAAACTTATGTTTTAAAATAATCATTTTTCTTACAGTATTCATTCAACGCCAGTTTTATTTCCAAAAATAGCCGGGACACACAATTTTCAGCCTTTTACTTCTCTCGGCTGTGGCTCGCCTGTTTTTGGATATAAAAATGGCGTTGAATGAATGCCAAGTCAAACTACAAATCAGTAAACAACAAGCGAATAGAACGATTGAGAAGAGCACAAAGAAAATAATCTGGTGGAATATCATTCGATGGTGCTCACTGCCTCGTAGGATAGTTTCTTAGCGAACTCCAAAAACAAGAGCCGGCCTGGATCTATTGTTGCGCCTTGTACACCACTATGAAATTGCGCAACTTAGAGCATGCTTATCACATCGTATAAACAGCTAAGGTTCAATATAAAAACATTAACAACTAACAAGTTAATAGGGTGAACGAACAACGCGAATAGTGACATAAAAAGGCAAAAAATGATTAACAACAAGTTGTGCAGGACGCCGATATCCTAATGATCAACTATTGCGATATGTTGGGCTAGTCAAATGAATTTGTGACAGTGGTAGGGGAAAATCGACCTTTTGGTAATTTTGATCGGCTTGTCTAGCCCTGATATAAAGAATGTCTTCCTTTTGAAACCTAGAATCTCCATCTTGCTGCTGGGAAGTCTTTCCAGAGCCGGCGCTTGGGTTTTTTGCGCCCGGAGCACAATGCCATATTGCGCCCCATAAGCTGTTCATTTTTGAACGCAGTGAAGGACAATGGAAAAGGCACAAGCTCTCGCTGAATGGGAGAAAAATTTTCATAGTTTGCGCAAAAGTTTAAGATTGCACAGGAAGTTTCACAAGGGTCAACATCCAACCAACAAAAATCTCCTAAAAACGTCGTTTGAGGAGACGAGAGTAGGCGAGAACGATGGGGCGGGCCGATTTTTTGATAGCTGTGTAGGTATTATGGTTGTCTCCCTTTTGCTAGGAAAAGAAAAGGAAATGTATAGCAGAAGGGAGAATTAATATTAAAAGCAACAACAACAAGCTTAAGCACTCTATGCGCCCCCGACAAATTGCGCCCGGTGCAAGTGCACCATTCCCACCTATGAAAGCGCCGCCAGTGAGTCTTTCAGACCATATATTATTCCTGCACGATATGAGTAGTTGTGAGAGAAATTCTATTTTGTTTAATCAGGCGAAACTGAAACTTCTGAAAGTCCTGCAGAATAACGATAAGTTGCAACCAGTCATTGATGTTTTCAAAGATCGCCATACAAGATTTCCAAAGCAGGAAAGGTGTTTCTCCCGGCTCTTTATGTGAAAGGACAATGTGTATCTTAATCGTACAATGTATATCTTAATCGTACAAAAGTAAAACGAATATTGCCTAACTACCCCCAGAAGTTACAGCCCAACATTCACTGATAGTTTATCGAGAGGAAAAAGGAGACCAGGCCGACCTAAGAAAAGATATATAGACGGCGTCAGAGGAAGACATAAGCCAATTACAAATAAGAAACTGTAACTGGAGAAACTGAAGATAAACAATCATGGAGGCGAATGCTCATGAGTAGAATCGAACAAAAAAATACTCAATAACTACTTTTTACTCTTACAAAAGTACTCGATTCCTTGAGAACCGATGAATACTTCTTCTGACATATATCTATTCTCTCACGAGAAAATGTGTTTCAGGTACATGGAACAAAAATTTGGGCAGATCTGCTAATCCTTGCTTTGGTGTTACTGATAACTTTTAAGGAAGTGTTGCTCTATACCTGCATTCTGCTTTTGCGTATGTTTTAGTCGATTTCCGTTTGCGACAGATTGCAAACACTTATGTAGCTTACATCGGATATAAATTCAAACCCGTTTACATCTCAAACGCAAAGTGGAAACGCAAATTAGAGCGTTTCTCTCCGTTAGATGAACATGGATTCTACGTTCATGAATAGAGAGCGAAGTATACAAATATCTATGCGATAAAACAATTCCAATTTGCGTTTGGAATGTAAACGGCCCTAAACTCTCCTCAATTTGAGGCAGAAAAATACATATACATATATGAAAAATACTCATAACTTGCAGTAACCTTGTATTTTGACTTGAATGCAAATTTTACTCTGTACTCGATTCTATCCACCTATTCGGGAATAAAGAACCGACCATTCGTTCTGAATGAACTTATTTTTACCACAGGTTTTAAAAAGTATTAAACTTTTTTTTAAAGTAAAGAGTTTTGCAATTGCAATCTCCTTAAAGGGTGAAATCGTATTTTGCCCAAGGCCCCGCAACAGAGCGGGATTGGCCTATGGCCCATTCGGGTAAATACTCAAAGGGCCGGGCCGCCGGCGAGCCGGAGGTTGAGTTTTCAGGATTTTTTTGTGAAGAAACTTAAAGTTCGTCATAATTGTTTCTAAGCTCATGAAGATCGGCTCGAATTTGGCCTTTTCTTTTCCTCGCCTTTCGCCGACTCAGAGGATTTCTCAGAACTGGAATCTCAGACCGTGATATAGAATATGCACGGACTGTGCAGTTGCTCGAAAAATTATATTTCCTATGGACCCTGGTGCCCAATTTGGATGCGGCCAGTAAAACTCAGCATACAACTACATGTAAACGCCCTGTGCGTGAGCCCCCTTTGAAATGCTCGAGCTCATCCCAGTTTCTCAGAATTTTGTCTACTTTTTATGGCCTTAAAATTTTCAATTTGTTTGCCAGGGTTTCTTAGAATTTCTGATAGTTTTTCTAATCGTCGGGATTTTCTGAAATTTAAAGAGGACGACTTTTCAATAGTTTTTTAGTATGTCGCAAAATATTTCACTTGAGGGTTTCCCGAATATTTTCAGGTTTGGGGAGTTTTCTACCATTATTTGTGATAAAATTTACCTGAATTGCACATTATATTTATTACATTAATTATTAGTCACAACGAATTATTACTCTGATTATTTACATAAAACTTAATATCTAATCTTATTAATAATAATAATAATAAAATCTGTTGATCGATTTCAATTCTCTAAAACTCATATTTCTCGTCTTTAGCATAATTATGTATTATTTTTTTGTTTTCCAAAACAAAATTTATTCGTACCTAAAACGTGCTGTTCCCTTGAACCAATTTTATCCAAAACACATTCATTGAATTACTACGATATTTCTCTTAATTATAACGTCAAAAAAGCATTTATTTGAACTTTTTCGCTATCCCTCCTGGAGCGCGTTCAAAAACCTTACTATGGTTAACCATGGTTAACTATGGTAAACTTTTGTCGTTCAAAAACTCCGTGGTTAGCTACAACATAACCACGAGCATAACTTTTTGGCGTTCAAAAACTCCCGTGGTTAAGTGAAGTGATGTAGCATAACCACCGCTTACCTCGTGTTTAACTATAGTAAGGTTTTTGAACGCGCTCCTGGACTATTTAAATATCAATTTTTAAGTCTTAAGGCTCAAACAGGACCCATCCGTTCCGTCCGCTCCGCAGGGCTTTCCTTTGTTCTTTTTAACATTGCGTCCGCTTGATTGTCGCTACCGCTCCGTTCGTCTCATGAAAAGTTTATGGAAATGTCAAATTTCCAACTTTTAAAAACGGACGCAACGGATTGGTTCTGTTTGAGCCTTTACTAGTAGACTAGTCGGCGAGGCATTTTTATGGCTATTTTGGCCCATTGGCGAGATTATTATTGGAGTCGCTGCGTTTTAGGATGTAGTTTAACACCCTAAGTTTGCCCACAATTTGGTTGGCCGAATAACTTATTGTGAATAAAATATGCAATTTTTACATTTCTTTCAATATCTCCGTTCCTGCTAACTTTTAGTATACCATGCGCATTGAGGAAGCTCTTCCCTATAAAATTATCTAAAAAATAAACCCTACTAGGTCCCTAGTCCCTAAATGCAAGTGTGATCTTGTAAAAACCTCCCAAAGTTTTCAAATCATGTTATTTTCACTCTTTGTTTACTTGAATAAAACTGCACATAGAGGGCTGACAATTTTTTAAGATGGTGTCTATGTAGCCCCGACAAAGAACAAAAAATTACAACAAGATCGATTCATTACTTTTGGAGTAATAAACTATGTTCTTTTGTTTTTAACATTGCTGCCATTTCTTGTAAGATTGGTTTATAATTGGGGAACTCATTTAGAAAACTTAAGACACAATTGAAAAAGAAATCCTGTTGGAATTTTCGAAAGGACCCCGCACGTTTCCTATGGAAAATGACTTTCGGTCAAATTGAACGAGTCTATGCTCTTTGGATAGAGGAAGTCTCCCTGAACAAAAGTCTCAATGGGCACGAAACCCAAAACTTAAGATTTTTGGTACTTTTAGACATCTGAAGTTTTTCATTTTTCGGTCTGTTGGTGTTTTTTGCGGTATAGCAAAGAAATAACGTCGCATTATTTAAATAATGCTAGTGTTCATTTAATTTTTTTTTCATACTATGAAAGGAAAATGGTTTTACAATAAACAAAAAACATTCCCAAAGAGCATAGACTCGTTCAATTTGACCGAAAGTCATTTTCCATAGGAAACGTGCGGGGTCCTTTGTTTCCTTAGCATAGAAGTGCGCCTTTTGTGTTAGAAGGGTAACACTATTATTATTATTATTAATAAGATTAGATATAAGTTTTATGTAAATAATCAGAGTAATAATTCGTTTTGACTAATAATTAATGTAATAAATATAATGTGCAATTCAGGTAAATGTAAATTTTATCACAAATGGTAGAAAACTCCCCAAACCTGAAAATATTCGGGAAACCCTCAAGTGAAATATTTTGCGACATGCTAAAAAACTATTGAAAAGTCGTCCTCTTTAGATTTCAGAAAATCCCGACGATTAGAAAAACTATCAGAAATTCTAAGAAACCCTGGCAAACAAATTGAAAATTTTAAGGCCATAAAAAGTAGACAAAATTCTGAGAAACTGGGATGAGCTCGAGCATTTCAAAGGGGGCTCACGCACAGGGCGTTTACATGTAGTTGTATGCTGAGTTTTACTGGCCGCATCCAAATTGGGCACTCTGCCCTGGACAAGCCCGTGCAATAGGCGCACCGTGCTAGTTTCTCCTCTACCTTTTTATATAATAAACTTTGGGCCAGTCACTACCGAAATGCTCGGGCCGCTAAGGGGGCCAATCCGCCCCTGCCCGTAAGGTTATGTGACAGGCCTGATAAGAAGACTACTTAAGGAAATTGACATATATGTATGTATGTATGTACAGAAAACCACTTTATATCATGCGACATTGTATGGCAAAGCTACTAGCGCCAAAATTTGCAATTTTATACGAAGAAGGTTGTGGTGCTTTCTATTCAGCAAGATCATTAGAATTTAATACTACGAAAAACTACACAAAGCACAGCCTTTAAATTTTTACAAAAAAAAAACGCCCTTATCTTACACACAAATCAAATATTCGATTGCCACTTTTTCCACTCTTTCTTTCCCAACAACAAAAAACACATAATGCATATTATTTCCTGTAATACAAAGTAATAGTCAAACAAACTCTTAAATGACCCCATACAGTTTCCATTAATTAACAATCACACGTTAATCCACTCGCAAAGAGCAAATTTATCCACTTAATTGGCACTTACAAGTTCCGCAAATCGATGCAGGTGACACTGCAATCGGCTTAAATGGGTAATTAACATCCAATTTCCTGTCCGCCGATCTCAGCTGCTCGCACTCATTTTCACCTTTCTTATCCAATCCCAGAATATTGTCAATTGTGAATTTTTTATGTTTAACAATTGTTTTCGAAGTCAAACCGTCATTTTGCAAAGCACCACTTTCGTCACTGCAATCCAGAGATTGTTTTAAATTTACCGGTATTTCATCGTCACAAATAATTTCAGAATCGCTTGAGTCCCGGCTGCTATCCGATAGCAAGTGGTCACCACTGTCCTCCATTGCGCGACCGATGTTATCAAAGGCTGATTGAATTATGAATGGACAATTTCCGAAAGTTACAAGTATGGCTGACAATTGACGAATAGATTTTAATCTGTAGCATCTCGACCTTCAGCAGATTAACCCTCCTATGGGGTACAGCAGCAAAGAACCGCCCATTTTTCACACCCTTGATAGCTGTCTTACTTTCTCCTGCACCCAAATCCGTATAATCGGTGTACTTTACGGAAGTGTTCAAAATGGCGAGCATCTTGGAAGAAGCATGCAGCATCTTCAAGAAAACCCAGGTGATTCGAGTGGCTGTTTAGGAGAGAGAAGGCGGACGTTGTGATGGTGAATCGAAATGAGACGGATGAACTGGTGGATGGATGTTTCGTTGTGGGTATTTTTCGGAGGTTTTATAGCGCTGTTGGTTATTTATTGGAATGGGAATTGTGCAAATTGTTAACTTGTGATTTCAAAAATTATTGTAAATTATTAAATTGACATTCGTTTGTTAAGTGGAGGAAATTAATGCTAATAGTGTTTAGTCCAAAATTTCCGTTTATTTAAATATGTAAAAAAAATGGTTTCTGATATTATTGTCCTCGGAAAAAAGTTGGAAAGGAAGACAGCAGCCAAAATATTCATTATAGCATACATATTTCCTTTGTCAGAAATGATGGTAAGAGTTGCGCAGTTTTAGTTTTTTTAAGTTTTTGATTTCCTTTTATAGTAAGATAGTTGCATGCTGGATTAAAAACATAAATAAGTTGTGCAAAATCATTTCTAGTTTCTAATTGTTTGATCAGAATGAATTCCACTATAAAAGGCTGATATATTTCGTTACAAGTCTTTTAGATTTTGTGGTGAAATCTGTTGTGTTTCGTAGTATCTACAAACAGTGAAATGAGGAAGCGTTTCTTAACCTAAAGGAGCTGAAATACATATTTATAACTTGTTTATATTTCACTTCACCCCATCTTCCACAGATGTCATTACATTTGCCACTTTGATAAAGTATTCCACCTCGATGGAGTACATAATCAATGTTTCTCTATGGAAAAAATATAAAGTGACGTTAGGGTTAGGCGATAGAAGTAATTTTTGTCAGAAATATACATGTATTATACTAAACAGATTTAGTAGTAGAAATTCGTGTATTTGTAAAACCGTTGGGCGGAGGATCGGGAAGGAATATAGTTCGGCGAGGCATGCACGGCAATTGTTTAGTCATGATGCGGTGGTCTAGTGAGCATTCGCTTAACATGTTGCGGTAAAAATCATCATCAACAGTGTGATTTTCATCACGAGAATTTTCTCAAAAATACGGTCCAATTACTCGTAGCTAGAATGGCCGAAATGGTAACTCTTGGGCTGTGCTGGGCTTGTTGATGCTCCAATCGCGGGGTTTTCCTCTTTAGGTGCCCAATATCGGCAGTTGCGAAAAATCTTTTTAAATGGAAATCATCTCTGAACCAAATCATTTTTACAGTTCGAAATAGGCTATCTTATTATTATTCTTTGCCGCTCTTGGAAACGTTGAGCTTCTGCAAAGTTTCTCCATCGGACCCTGTTTTGAGCTATTCCAGTAGATTTTTTCATTACTGTTATTTTTCAGCTATTTTTCGGTGTACCATCATTTCTACTTTGTTGCGGATTCCGTTCAAAAGTCCTTTTTCGTCTTCAACTCGAGCCTTGACCTTCTCTAATCTTTTCTTTCAGTCTTCTCAATTTCTGGCCGAGTTCTCCAGTTCGATGTGTGGAATAATCTCTCCGCAACTGCTACAACCTCAACCACATACTTCCGTCTTTTCCTCGGCCTGCCTACGGGTCTTATTTCTTCGATGATGCCAGTGAAGACCATCTTTGCTGCTGTTTTTTCCGGCTTGCGCTCTCCAAAACGCCCTAGCGGCTAAACCGCTACGATTTCCCTCCCTCACCCATACGATTTTTTGTTTGTCTATCCAAAACCTATCCACAGCCGGTCACTTGGTCACTTTATGTAATACACCCTGTGTAGTGTAAACTTCGCCTTCCGATGTATTGCTCGAGATTGCAACAATTGACGGTGTGCGAAAAAGGTTTTATTTCTGAGTAGAATTCTCCTACTGATTTGTTCTACCTCCTCGTTTTTATTCGTCACGATAGAGCCTAAGTATGCGCAATAGTCCGCCACTTTTAACTTATGTTCATCTATCGTTAGGCTTCCACCTATCGTTGCTCTATTTACTCGTGTTTGCAGCATTACCTTGGTTTTATCCTCATTGATTCTCAAGCCCACTTCTTTGGTTACTTCTTCAATCTCATTCCTTGAAATCCTTGACTGCACTGACTGACTTGCCTACTATGTTGATGTCATCGTCTTACCCGATCACCTGAGGGTATTTGTTTACCAGCGTGTAGTTTCGCTGAATAGACGCCTTTCTGATGACTGCTTCCAAGGCTAGTTGAATAGCACAGGCGACAATTCATCCCTCTGTTCGAGCCCTTAATTAACTTGGAAGGCATCTGTAGGAGTGTTCTGAACTCTTACTTGGGCATTTATGTCGAGGTAAGTTAATTGTATCAGATGTACTAGTTTAGCTGGTATACCTAATTCGAGTAGGATCTGAAGTAGCTTCTTTGTTATAAAGTTTTTTGGCGCGTTTTTCGAGCTTAAAATGTGAAAAACTCCAGTTATATAAATCGGGTCGGGGCAAACTAAAAACCAGTATCTTTGTAATAAAATTGCCAATAAATTCTCTTTGGTTTCAAGCCTCTGAAGTACGTACATAACCACCAAAACTGAAAAAACAGAATTATTTTCATTTTAGGACCCAAGACGGTCAAATTGCATCAAACTTTCAGAAAATATATTTTTTGATTTTGAGTTTGAAAAATTGGTGTCAAAATACTAAACTCATTGACTAGAATTGCATTCTTTATCAAAAAATTTGAAATGCTCACCAGTTTATGCCATTAAGCCAAAAATCCAATTTTGTTTTTTTGTAGATGTCGACCGTACTTTCGAGTACAGTTAAAAATACATTGTAAAAAGCAATTAGTTAAAAAAACTAAAAAATACGCTTTGCAATCTGACCATATTGTAAAAACATCAAGCGTAATAAGTGTCATTTAAAATTCAAAATGGCGGCCAACGCAAAATGGCGGATTACATTTTATTTACAATGCGATCGGTATGGCTATCAAATGAAAGAGTGTGACAATAGAAGACTATTCGCTGGGTGGCATTCCAAATTCAAAATGAAGACACGTTCTCGGTATAGGTGCCGAATAAAAATGTATGTCGAGTATAGTACATGTACAGCAAGCTGTATGGCGGTCAATACAAAAGGGCGGAAGACATACAATAGACTAAAAAGTAGAAAATAAAAAATATAGTTTAAAAAAACTTAAAAATACGCTTATATTTTAAAATGGTATTGAAAGTATTGATAGAGCCCAAACCAAATCAGTTAAGTTTTCATCGCGCATGTGGGGAAATGGAAATTACACATACAAATAAACATTGTAACATTTTGTATTTTCAAATTTCCCCTTCGAAACTCGTTGTTATTCTCACTGCGCATGGAAAATGCGACTTTTGAGAAACCTCATCTCTTTTGTTTCGGATTCTACTGCATTTTCACCCTTTTGTCAGGGCCGGCGGAAACGGGCATGCAACGCATGCGGAGCATGCGGGCGTCTCGTCGAAGGGGGCGCCATCACGAGATTGGGATATATACTCAGCGCCGGCCTAGCCCTTGTTCAGGGTGGAGCGAGATTGTCCTTCGGCGCCCTTTGTTCGACGCTTGCACTTTACATAAATTGTATTTCCAGTTGTCCTAGATAACACTTTTTTCGAGTATTGCCGGCCTGCCATTTCCTTACAGGATTATATCTCCCCTTTTGCAAGCCTTTATGGGCTGTGGGCCCCATAACGATTTTGATGGTGGTTTTAGGGTAACAGTTCCGCCTGTAGCGGCAGTAGAGGAAGTATGTTTTCTCAGAGTTGCTTCCCCGACGTTTCGCCAACAGCACAACCTTCTTTGGAGGCTATTTGGTTGTTTGTATTGCATGGTTGGGCATTAGGGCTTGCCCCAGCTAGCAAGGTTGAGATGGTGGAGAGAGTCACCTTCTCGTTAAAATAGGGTTCTCCTGCCATCAGCCCAAAATTGTAGAGTTCACCATCCTGACAACGTCATCTCTGTGAATTTTATGCGGTGCACTTTGGGGAGTATTCTCCACTCCTACACCCTTTCGGTCTTCTTTTGGACCCCTATCCATTCAAGACTTCCTTGCACGGTAGCTAGTTGTTTCGCGGTCAGAAGAGTCTCCGGATTGTTAGCCGCAAGCACGCCAATTCTGACACTTTCCGCTATTTGACGAAGGTCGGCTTTGGAGTCATTTCGTTTCTTCCGACTTTCTGAAGGCTGTTCAAACCAGAGCCTTTGCCCTTTTCGCCGGGTTATTATACCCTAGAGAACAACCAGATGATCTAACCCTCTTATTATTAAGAAAATCGGTATCCCTTTCTTCCTCGGGGGCCATGCAGACCCTACCAGCCTCTACACGGGAGTAGCCAGCTTTCGGATATCGCATAAAACGTTTTCGGGCTGCGTCACCCCGTTTTCTGAAAGCGGTCGTTTATTCGAGTCGCCTCTCCAATTAGGTGCCCTTACTTCCGCAGGAGATCCCTGGGTTTACGGGCTCAGACTACCCTCCCTGAAGAAAAATCCCGAAAACTTTCCTTCGTTGGGACCACATTCGACACCTTGAAGCATGGATCCAAAAATATCTAACTGGCCTTGTAGGTCCTTCTTTTGGGAGCTGTGGAAGTCCCAGAAATGTTTGGAGCGTTAAGAACTGCTCCATCTTCAAAAGTTTGTTTATGGGGAGGTTTTCATATAGAATTTTGAAATTTTCGATTTTTTTTATTACGTTTTCCGAAAGAGTAAGATGTTAAAAATATTGTTTTCAAATTTTAAACCGATCCGAGCAGTAGAACCGATTCTACAGCCTATTGTTCGCGAATTCAATCGATGGAAAAAAACAACAGAATCAGTTAACATTTTACTTTTGGTCCGCCATATTGGACCCGCCATTTCGAATTTTGAAAAAATAATTCTTGATTCGGGCTCAGCAGCTCAAAAACCATAAAGAAGTATGATTTCGTTTTTAAAATCGAAAGGAAAGTTGAACTGCATTAAGTGAACTGAACAAAAAATTTGGTAGAAATCACGAGTAAATGGACTCCAACTTCAAACTGATTTCCCCAACATTCCATTTTCACGAAACGGTGGAAGAGATTACTCGAAAACGGCTTAACCGATTTGCTTCCGGTTTCTTTTATTTTAATGTATAAACATTTTATTGGAGGTACGAAGCAGAAAATATGAAAAAATATTATTTTTACTATTTTTTTAAGCAACAATTCGAGACGAAAATTAGTCCAAAAATGCACTTGAATTTCACGCGCTCGCCATTTCGTGAATTTTCAAAATTTTTAAAAACTGCTCCACTTAACTTTTAGCAAATTTAAAGTAATTTCATCCCCATTTTGGATTTTTTGATTTCAGGTTGATGTCGAACCAGGATCTCTTCCACCGATTGGCAATGTTTTGAAAACATGCTTTCTGCAAAAGCCAATAATAGCCACCATTTTGTTTATTTTTGAAAAAAAAAAAAAAATACTGACGTATACTTCAATGTACAATAAAAAAACGTGCCAAAAAGAATTTCGATCCCTTTTTTCATTTTCCTATAAAAAAATCCCAAAGTTAAGCTATTTTTTCGTCGTCTATATGAGAACCTCCCCTTATGGTAATTTTATATTGATACGACCTCGGCGAGAAAGGACGGTCGCCCATGGCAGAGCTCCGTATCACCAATGGAAGGCTATTTCAAACGGAAGTTCGCGCTCGGATAAAAATTGCATGCGGGCGTTGAGGACCCTAGCGCCGGCCCTGCCTTTTGTATTAGACTTTTGCATCCCTTGTGGTTTGATTTTTTGTCTTTCCATATGTTAGTTTTCCGATTCACCTTCTTGGGTTATTCAATTCTACCAATTCTGATTCGTTTCCGTGTGGTGAGCTGGTTTAGTGTCAGTTTTCAGTAACGAACTGATATCACATAATTGCAAATTTCTCAGCAAAGTAAATGATATATCCAAGTTAACAGAATCAGTTACAGGACAGTCTTCACCCAGTGCAGGTGCGCCTTTTGTCACATGACAATTCAGTTTGGGTATATTAGCGTCATCAGTTAAATAATTTCTTTGCAAACAAGTAGACAAAATAACAAGCAGCAGACGTGGCGAACATGTAAATCCAATCCGTCTAATACCCCGTTTATGACTAGGTTGAAAGCCGAGGTTGAAAAGTTGAGTCGAGCTTGAGTTTAAATTTCGACCGCCATGACCGTGCTGTCGAGTTGAGTTCACTTTTGGTTGAAATAGAGTTGAACTGAAATCAAAACATAACCTCAAACTTTTGTGTAAATCATTTATAGATACGTAAAAATTCAGAACGAAATATTTTTTTATTCCTGTGCAAGCAAAAACACCGAATATAAAACTAACGCCGAAGGCGGATTTCACGGATGGTAAACAAACAAAACAAATGTCACTTCAACCCAATTAGTACTCCACCCCCGTATATGAGCCGATATATCAACTCGGGCTAGGTAGGATGGCTGAGTTGGGTTGAGTGGACCCAGTTTCAACTCAACCCCTGTTTATGACTGGGTAGAACCTAGGTTTAACCTGGGTTGAACCTAATCATTAACGGGGTATAAGCTTCCGCTTCTGTCAAATCATCAAAATAACATGGAGTTTAGCATTATGAAAGTTTATAACTGTTTTAATAAATGCCAAACATGCCGAAACTGCTGGTTTTTATTTTTAATTTTTGGATGCTACACAAATTCTTTGTTCAATTAGAACCACGGCGCTCGCTACGGACTTTTTTAATCTTTCTTTAAAAACATTCAATATAATTTTAAATTCTAGATGAACTTGGGCAGAAATTAGATTGATTGGGTCCGCGGTACTGATCGTAGTCATTTTAGGATTTATGTGAACCTTTACTTTTTAGCTGTGAAATTAATTTCGTCGTTCACTCCAAATTGGGTTTGAACCATCACGTATAGATAAATAAATCTGCCAGATCTCTCCAATGAAATAACTGCAACAATAACAAAATTTCTTAGTAATTACATTAAAATTTATATTATACACTCCCACATTCAAATAACTTACAGCAATAAATCTACATAAATCCATAATCATTATGATAAACGACGAAATTTTCATATCCATTAAGAAACGCAGCACGATCCAATTAGTAACAATGAAAACGAAAAATGAAACATTTTTTCCACGAGTACCATCCAACACTACAACCTCAGCTGGTTTAGGTGTAAATTACCCATCATCCCCAACAATAATAGCCCATCACGGTTTTATCAAACCATTATCGTGTTACCAGCAATTTGACACGGACTTAAATCTGCGGATAAAACTCTCAAATGCCGGGCATCACGGCAGGAACCAGGCGGAGTGAAGATGGTAAAGGAAACAGATGTCGGTTCCCATTGGCCCATTCAGCTAAGGAAGGATCCATGGCGTTCGGGTACCTTGGTATATGATAAATACCCATATTACGAAAGTAGACAGGTAAAAAAGTGGCGAAGAAGCGGTAGGACGGGGAGGGGGTTCTGTAGGTAAGGTAAGCTTTTACCTTATACGAGATTAGCTAGCACGTTTCCAGGCGGTACTGTTGTTGTTACATTCTTGACAGCCAGAGTCTGCAGAAGTTAGACACGGAACGGTGAGATGATTGCGTGTAGCACACGAAACCATTTGCTAAATGGTTTTTAATGCAATCTTGTGATATAACTGTAATGACCCTCTTAAGTGATTTTTCACACCTTCATAGCCTGAAAAGGGTCCATCAATCAACTAGCGCATGCTATAGATGGGAATACAAGCATGTTAGATGTTACAAGGTAATGAATTCATCTTTTACAGGGTTGGGATCCTTTATGTCTACAGATATTTTTTTTTGCTAAGAAAGCTTGAATCGCACATTAAAATCCATTTTCAAGTTTATATATTATTTGAAATTATTTTTGTAAAAGGTTTCAGGATATCGTGTAGAATGCTTGGGAAGAGGCAATAACAGCTTTATTTAGTATCAGTATAATAGAAAAATCTGTAGTTAATCAGTAACAGAAATACTGTTGAAAAATAGAGACGAAATTAAAAGAAATAATAATTTATAATATAATAATAATTTGAAGTGATAACTTCTTTAGGCACGACGGCACTTTATGGCCTGGGGTAAAAACAAGAAACTCACGTCACGCGCACTTTTGTTGCGCACCCTTTTCTGGTCACTTGTAGCCATCGGTCAAGAAATAGACATGCAATAGACATTTTTATTTTAAAATCAATTAAAGATCATAGAAATTTAACGTGGAAGGGAGACAACAATAGTGTTTGGTGCCAATTTTTGAATGGGATTTTGCTTATTGAGCAGTCTATTTCTATATGTCAGTGGAACTTATGAATATCAATCAACAACAGAGTTCAAAATCGACACGAAGCAAAAATGGTGTGACTGGAGAGACTTGGTGCGAGAAGAGCAAATCAAAGTAAATCAGCAAAAACCTTTCGTGGAAACTGAAAAAAAAGATTAGTTGCTGATCTAAAAAAGTGCTACGACAAAATCATACCACGTGAAGCCAAAGGAAATAGAGGGACTTTTTCCTAGATGCAGGTGATACAGGCAAAACATTTTTTATCAATTTGCGTTTGGTGTCGACTCGAAGTGCAGTGAGATAATCGGAAATTACATCAATCTTCTATTGAATTTGAACCAGATACATATAACATCAGTCTTTAAAATACTCAAAATTTTAATTTGGGACGAATGCACCATGGCCCATAAAAAGTCGCTCGAAGCGCTTATAAGGCTTTGTAAAATTTTTGAGGTAAAACCAACTGATGGGAGACGCTCTGACACTACTTGCAGAGGATTTTCGCTCAACTCGGCCTGTTATATCTCGATCAACGCCTGCAAATGAGCTTAACGCATGCTTGAAAGCGTCATATCTATGGAACCGTTTCGAAAAAAATCACGCTTCAACGAATATGCGGGTCCATTTACTAAAAGATGCCTCTACTCAAAATATTTCAAAACAACTTTTGGACATTGGAAATGGTGTAATTCCAAGATATAGCAGAACATATGTATAAAATATAAGCGCACGTGTAATTTCTCTTTCGAAATTCGTTTAAGGGCAAAAACACTCCTCCATACCATCTGGCAACGACAAGAGTGGCAGTGAAATCGTTGAATTGTGATTGGGAATATAAATGAGCGGGTGATTTGGGATTTTAAACGAACGGAGTGACACTTTTCTTTTCGAATGTACTTTCGTGGCGGGATTTGAAACTCTCACTGCCCATTGAAAAGCGATTTGGGGATTCCCAATTGTTTTGGCGCACGCCATACTATTAGCTTATGGGTATATGTAGGTATACAAAATAAGTGGACCAGTATTTTTCTTTTTGGTCAATATTTTTTTAGTTTTGGTCAATATTTTCAAAAAATGGGGGGGGGGCTTGGTAAAATTTACCTCACTCGCCGGTTATACCCTTTTTCAAATCGCTATAACTTCGGTTCTATTCATGGTTTCGAGATAGTTGTAAAAAGTATTTCAAATTAGTAAGGGTATTCATTTCTTTTCGTAAATTCTTCGTACTTGTCGTACTTCGTAATTGTTCGTAGTTTTCGTAGTTCATTTCCATATATATTTTAACTAGGTCATTTTGTGTGAAGTACGAAGCTACTGAGTTTCTAAAACGGCTTCGTAAAATTGTAGTAGTTGATGTTGACAGTTGTCAGCTGTTTTGAATTATTTAATTGAATTTAATTGTTGTGAATTTAAAAGATGGCTAGCGAAAAATAGCTTTATCGATTAATGCTTCCAATAACTTTTGTTTTTCACTTTTTCTGGACGTTTTCTCAAAAAACAACCACTTCAAAATACCACAATTTAAAAATGACATTTAGCAACAATACAAAAAAGGAACTACGGAAAATATTTGATGTAGTCGTTCATGTCAATCGAACTACGAAACTACGAAAATACAAAACTACACACATTTGAAAAGTATTTATTAGTTATTTATTATATTACAAAAATTAAAGAAATGAACGATAAACTGTCTGACCTGCGCAGTTTATCGGATCAAAAAAGGGTCCAGAAGCTCAGGTCTGAGGACTGAACGAAAGTAGTTCAAAACGGCACAGTTCACACAGTTAACCTCAAAGATATGACGTCACTTGATAAACTGCACCGTTATAATAAAAGAGTGTGGGCCGCTTAAGATTGATACCACGATTTCCAAATATCTTCTGACTGACTGAATACTGACTTCGGCAACTGAATAGAAAATACAAAAAAAGGTATATTTAGGTAGGACAAGTAGAAAGACGAAGAACCATGTCGTTCGGTGGGATCAAACCACCGTGTTCTGGGATGGTAATCGAATACCGTAACTCCTAGGCTATCGAGGCCGGCAGATTTTACGACATCTTAAGTTGAAACGCAAGGCTCTACCACTTCTTATTCAGCAGATCAGATTTTTATTAGGATTTCCTATTCTCTATTAATTCTTCGATCTAAGCTTATTACTAGACATTGTACAAGATGGCGGTTCCAAGATGGCTGCGAATTTTGCAATTGCGTTTTCCGATGCCTGACATGGGTATCAAATGAGAATATTACCAGTAGAGTGTAATTCCTAAGTGACGTTATTCCTAATTCAAAATGGCGGCCAACACAAGATGGCGGAAAACTGAATAAAAAGTAGAAAATATAAAACCTATCAACTTGAAATTTTGCACATATGCATAATTCGCGTGACAATGCAATCGAAACATTTTGTAAAAAAATCATTGGCGCTTCCAATATGGCGGCCGAATTTTCAATTGTGTTCCCCGACCCCGACATTGGTATCAGAAAAGGTGAGACAAATAGAATACAAGCTGTGAGGCGTCATTCCAAAATCAAAAAGGCGGCCAACAATTAATGGCGGATTACCTTCTTCTTTACAAGCCACTCGGTATGGCTATCAAATGAAAGGATGTGACAAGTAGAATTCTACTAGCTGTTTGGTGTTTTTCCAAATTCAACATGGCGGTCACCACAAAATGGCGGAAGACATATAACAGACTAAATAGTAAAAAACAAACTATATAATTTAAAAAAACCTAAAAAATACGTTTTTGTTTTAAAATGAACTAAAAAGTAAAAAATAATTTTGAATATAAAGTTTTTGTTGGTACAGCCAGGATATATGAAAAACCTATCTTTCAAAATGTAAAAAAGCATGGGCGCTAACGAAACGTACCATAGATTAAGAGTCTTGAACATTTTTTTACCTATTTTGTTCGTCTCAAACCGAAATAAAAAAAGAAAAGAAGAAAAGTTTGTTTTAGGAGCACCAAATTGTGCATTTGCATGGCTGCATTTGCCACATTTGCAAAATTGATTACTTTTTTTGGCCCGTTTTGGGAAAAACAATTTGGAGAGCACAAGGGCGCCATGAGTGAAGTTCTGCACAGGGCGTCTACGTCACTACTTCACTACAACAATAATTCTAGTGTCAGACGTTTATGCATATGTATACAAAATTCTCAATTCTAATTTCAAAATTTTAAACAGTTTTACACAAATAAGAAAACACAACCCAAATGTGCCTATGCTAATAAGCGATCTCAAGCAGCCGTTTGAAATTGAGAACCTATTAAAACAGCAGTCACCTCACCGGCCACACATGATGACTGCTCACACCACTTTAAAAATAGTTAAATTCAAATGAGGGAATAATTTTGTAAACAATGTAAATGCAAACCATCGACGACGTGCTAAAGGCTTTTGTAAACAGTGAATAACTTACAGTATGACCACCCGTGCTTGAGATTTTCCAAAAATATCTAAAGGGAGCAGGTGATAACCCGTTAAAACAAAATAATTGCTTAAACTCTTACTTGTGTTAAGGCAATTTGAAGAAAATTACTGGAGCATGCAAGTCATGTACTTGGCGACAAGATTATCACATAGACAACCCCAGCACCCACTTTAGTAGCAATTATTATAACTGATTTAATGCCACATGAAAGTAGGAAGAAACCGAGAAAATGGGTTAAGGTAGCTTGCAAAGAAAATTTTGTTACCTGAAGAATTTTTAGTCTTGTTAGAAGTTTTCAGTAGTTAAGACCTTTGAGGGAAAATGTTGCAAAACGTGTTTTTTCGTAGTGTTATTTGGTTGTTTGTGTGCATTAAGCTGATTGGTTCTTTAATGGATGGCTTCAAACTAAATATCGATGATATTTTGGATGAGAAATTCATGCCGATTTCGTTCTTTTTGAAACAAGATGCCGAAGAAAATATTAGTAATAATAGTAGAAGTCATTTTTATGGTGATAAACTAAAAACTGAAGGCGATTTTAGTAATGCTTACACTACAATGGGATTTCATAGGTACATTATATTAATATTTTAAAAAATATTATAAATATAAGAAGTTTGAGATGTTTAATTTTCGAATTTACTAACGTGTGCCATTACAGTCGCTCGTTTAAAAACTATAATAAGATTGATGGTTACAACTGGTTACATTATTCGTTGGGTTAGGATAATGATTCTGCGTTCGAAACGAACCTTCGTTTTTACGAACAGTGTAATCAATGTCTAGGATTCACATAACCATTTCCAGCCCCAGCTTCTGGATATTTTCGTCATTAAGCTCGACCAGAACGGGGTTAATCGAGTACCACTTCCCTATTTAATACCATTCTTGTGACTGTGTTTTCGACGTGCATAGCTCACCCTAGGTCTTGAGCAACTTGTCGTTGAAACACAAAATTTAGTATCTTCTTATTCTTTTGCTTCTTTAATACCTAGTGGCATATAGGGCAGAAACAGTTACCCTCCAGCGGGCTCCTCTTTATGGGCCAGCTTTCATCTCCGTCCAGGATCTCCCAGTAGTGGCCTAATAAGCAGTGGCGGTTCTTTAGGTTCAGCATAAGGGAAGCAATGCGCAAGGCGAACGATAAAAGCAAAAGTATCGAAGGCTAAGCAAATCATAGGGAATTGTTTCCACTCTCAAATTTTTTTTGGAACTTTATGATGGTGTGCAAAAAAAAATTTTTAACTTGAAAAGGAGAAAAAAATCGAATCGAAAATCATGAATTTTTGCATTTTTTCTTCAATTTTTTCAAAATAGTTTCGCTTCTATAGGGCGTTTTGCGCCTTTTTTTTCAGATTCTGTTGATAATTAAAACAAGAAGAAAAGCCGTTGAAAAACTGTAACTGCTACTGTGATCTCATTTAAGGGAAGGTTCTCATCTACAAATTTGAAATTTTCGATTTTTTTTATTTCATATTATTAAAGTTTAATATGTCTAGCATGTTCCTTTATAATATTTTGTTGATCCGAGCCCTACAACGTATTCTACAGCCCATTGATTGTCGCGGTGTCATGATCACAGCGGGGCGCTCTTAGCTTTACTTAAACTTCAAACTAGTGTTGGGTAGGACACGATTATAAAATAAGTTTGTAAGAGGAGCCTCTTTTTCCTTCTGAGCCAGTACAATGTCTTACTTCAAATGAGGCGAGGTGCCATTGTATTGCTAGCACGGCACGTAGCGAATGGCTCAAATGTTGCGATGCAGGTAGATCTGTTGCGTTTGCGAAAAAGGGGATACTATAAATGAAGAGTGAATGAATGGGAATATTAATTATCGTGCCTATGAATGTTAATTATAAAAATATTCTTTAAAATGTATAAGGAAAAACATATTTACAGATTTAAAATTAAACTCCCTAAAATTGGAAATAACACGGAAATATTTTATTTGTTATAGATAGAGATTTAAAAATAAAAATAACAATTTACCTCCCTCAAAAAATGTAAGAAATATCTCTCCAACTTCACTCCCTCAAAAAATGTAAGAATTGTCTAATCAATACAAAATTTACCTCCCTCGAAAAATGTAAGAATTGTGTCTTCAGTACAAAATTAAACTCCCTCGAAAAATGTAAGAATTGTCTCTTCAGTACAAAATTAACCCCCCTCGAAAAATGTAAGCATTGTCAAATCAGTACAAAATTTACCTCCTTCGAAAAATGTAAGAATTATCTCTTTAGTACAAAGTTTACCTCCCTCGAAAAATGTAAGAACTATCTCTTCAGTACAAAATTTACCTCCCTCGAAAAATGTAAGAATTGTCTAATCAGTACAAAATTTACCTCCCTTGAAAAATGTAAGAATTGTCTCTTCAATACAAAATTTACCTCCCTCGAAAAACGTAAGAATTGTCTCTTTAGTATAAAATTTAACTCATTTTTATATTTTATTTTACTGCGGCAAAAGCAATAAGAAAATGTCTCTGCAGTTCGTGTTTACAATCTCACCTCGCCGCAATTCTACTTGGATATTTTACTGCCGAAAAAAAAGTAAGAAATGTCTCTCCACT
This sequence comes from Thereva unica, assembly GCA_949987705.1. NCBI lineage: Eukaryota > Metazoa > Arthropoda > Insecta > Diptera > Therevidae > Thereva > Thereva unica. Next base: position 45,283,104 of record OX465283.1, read on the forward strand.
TCGTAATTTACAATCGCACGATACACGCTCATATCACAGTAGTACATTATTTTTGAACCGGGATATTTCATAAAGTTGAGGCCTCAGTACAATTTACTATCAAATGAACTGCCCCTTTGTAATTCCGGCTTAACTCTACTTCAAACACGATTATCTCGAAACTTTTTCTTCAAGATTTTACAAATTTGTGTACAAGATAACTCAAAAACGGTTCAACCAATCAACTTCTAGTTTTGTGCATATTAAAGTAAACAATTTTCTTCATAGAAAGAGTGGAGCACATTTTGAAAATTGTAACATTAATTCCTTTTTGTAAGTCATAAACTATGAAAAAAAACAGACGAAAAGGCACTCAAATTACAAAATCGCGCCATTCCGTCGATTTTAATTTTTTTTTTGAAAGTCGTTCACTCTTTCTGAGACAAATTTATTCTAGTTTACAATAATGTCATCATTGCATTAAAATTTTTTTACGTACAGATTAATGTACAATAAAAGATACTGCCAAATATCATTTCGCTATTTCTTGTCATTTTCCTTCAAAAAAATCAATAACTTCACCTACTTTTGGCGCACTGAGAACCTATCCTTAATTTTTCATGCAAATGCATAATTTTGGCGTAAAAACTAAAAAAGATAGTTATTATAAAATCGTGCTTACGTCGCATACACCCCCTACACCCCCGCTTAACATCATTACATTCTCCTAGCAAAAACAACCCTTTGGCAATCCGTACTCGAAAATAAAATATTCTCTCTCTATCCCTTTAAATCATCATTAAAGAGAATCATAAAAAATATAATGGAAGCTACAAAGTTATCAGCGTCTATTCAGTAGACACCGCCTGCCACCCCACTAGAAAAACAAAAGATAAAGAGAAACTTCACCTATCCTTGATCTCTTTTTTCTTAACTTAATATACAATAAACGAAAATTCATATTTTAACAAGAGTCAAAAACAAAATTTCGAAACGAATTTTTAAGAGTAATTTTAATACCAGAAACTAGAAAAAGAAACCAACAAAATAAAGATACAGAAAATTTCTCTATCTTCAACTTCTCATAACCCACTGTTCGGCTCCGAAGAAGCTGCGTTTAGCTCAGCTTCTGAGGGTACTGTCTCAACACAAACCTTTGCGTGAGAGCGAGTTCAATTATATTGAATGGGCTGGAGTTTTCACTTTGATTCTCCGTGGCAAAGAAGCTGGAGATATTACAGCTTCCTCATGTTGTGTAAGGCCACGTCCACGATAAGAGCGGCTAGAGGCACTTTAGTATTTACCGCTCTGCCGCTCGCCGCTCGTATCTTGATCAGGGCTTTACTCTTTACAGTAGTATGATAAAGGACCCCGCAAACTTTCTATGGAAAAACGGTCTCCGTCAAATCACTTGATATTGTGATATTAGATTCTTCGTACCCTTCTGATGAAAAGTCATCACGGGCACGAAGCACGAAACCTGAAATTTTTAGTCCAAAATGCCCTTTGAAAACTTCGACTTCGGCCGAAAATCAATTTTTTTCGATGTAGGTTTTTGCTTCTTTTTTTATTATTTTCCATCAAATTGTCGCTTGAATGCATTAAATATCGTATTTCAACAACACACAATCACTATTTTGCATAAAAAAAGTAAAATATTTCAGGTTTCGTGCTTCGTGCCTGTGATGACTTTTCATCAGAAGGGTACGAAGAATCTAATATTACAATATCAAGTGATTTGACGGAGACCGTTTTTCCATAGAAAGTTTGCGGGGTCCTTTCAATTGTATATTTTATATAAGAAAATTTGTACATTGCATGATTAGTGTTTCCAGAGGAGGAAATATATTAAGATTTTTCTTCTGATTAATCTTGATATAATTTAAATTAATGAAATTATGAAGCTGCCTATTTGGTCAAAGGAAGCAGTGCTTCCTTTGCTTCCAAAGAGGAACCGCCACTGCTAATAAGGTTCTCCTCCATATTGTTCTAGGTCTTCCAACATGACGGGCCCGTTGCGGATTCTAGGCAAAGGTCTGTTTGGCAAGATTCTCGTTTTCACATCGAAGTTGTGGCAAATCCAATTCCATTTCCTTGGCTCAATCTTTTTTGTCGGCACGGTGCCATAGTTCTTCATTTCTAGTTCTATCTTGCCAGCGACTATTTAAGATATGACGTTAGCATTTGTTGGCAAAAACTTGAAGGCGGCTTGTAAGGAATTCGGTGACTTTCCATGTTTCGCAACCTTACAAAAGAGCTGCCGTCTTTAACTAGTTATGAGCAAGACTGGTCTTGCAGTCTTGCCTTATAGTAAAAATTTAGCCACACCAAAGATGATAGTGATGAGCAAAAAGTCTTGCAAAAAGTCTTACAGGAAGTCTTGCAAAAAGTCTTTTTAAATATGTACGAAAAACAAATTCTGTAATGCCCCGGCTTTACCGGCCTCAGTTCAATAATGTTCAGTTCAATTCACATAAGTGGCTTCATCGGCTAAACTCCAATTCATGTTCAGTTCGTGCTTGAAATTGTTGCTTTTTCGCCAGAAATCAGATATGCAAAAGCTCACTTCAATGGCAATCCACTACTCCAGTTGATTACTCTCTTTTGAGTAAGGTTTTACGTTTAACTTCAGTTCGAGTTCAGTTGAACGAGCTGAGGTCGGTTTTATCCCCAGTTCAATATGTGGAAATTGCAGAGTTTTTACAAAAACATCATATGTATGTTTTTGCTCTAATTGAGATTTAAACGCCATCTTTTAAATAAATGAATAGGCTTTGTCGCTGTGTATTAGGTTTCTGCAAATACATCTTCTGCCAAGAACTGCACTACTTTAAAGTTTCTTTCATTTCACAAAAACCTCCAAAAACCACATAAGACAGTTGCGTTTTTTTTGTTCTCCTGAAAAACTTTGTTTTTTGACATTATGCTGTTTTTGTAAAAAGCTCTTCAACTGTATGCGAACTTAGGTTATTCCACAGTTTAGTTCACCAATTTGTTCAAACTTGCGCAATTCGTCCGGTGAAGCCGTGGTATATCCCTTCTTTTTCTTCTTTGATCCCTTTGCTGGCGGTCGAAGCGGGACGTCCCCGCAACAGATACGCTGCTGTCGGTGCCGCTGGGTTTCGAACTACGTATCCATTCTTGACGATTTTTGGCGACGTCTCGAGCCTCGATAACTGATAATCGTTGATTCTTTTAGTCGCTTTCGACCCCCGACAGTCTCGCCAGAGAAGTTTACGTGGCAAGAGGCTATCATCCATTGGGCAAATATGTCCAAACCACCGTAGTCGACGTTTTTGTATTTCTTCTTCGATCAGTGTCTGTTGATCACATCTTTGCCTAACTGTCTCGTTTCGAAGGCGATCGCGGATTGAGGCAACGAAAATCTGCCTCAGGCTTGTAGATGTCTGGCTTGAGCAGTGTCCACGTTTCCGATTCATAAAGAAGAATCGGAAGAATCAACGTCCGCTAAAGACGTACTTTCGTTTTGGTGGTAATACTTGTTCGTTTCCATATGCACCATTTGAGCGAGGTGAATGTTGCTGTATCCTGGCCGATGCGGCTGTAAACATCGGCCGTTGATGCCATTTTGTTTTCTTCAACCTATTCTCCCAAATATTTGAACATCGGAACCTGTTCTATTTGGATTCCATCAAAGTGAACCCGTATGACCGAGCGATGCAGGAAATGTCGTATAGGTAGCTATAAGATGTTCGTTGCTGTCGTATCGAACTCCGCATGGTCCATCGAATGCTTCACGCATATTCGCGACGATCACAACGTTGAAGAGGAGTGGCGAAGAGACTAGCTGTATCTTTCGATCTGAGCAAGATAACAGAACGGAGTTTGCGGCATATTCTGTCGCTAATTTGTCGCTGAAAGAGTCACGTTTTGTCGTCGGATTTTGAAGAGCTATACTCCTAAAGTCTTTCGACATCGGTCTTCGAATGTGGCAAAATTTGTAATGAAAAAGCGAAAGTGGCCAGCCACTTATTCAAATCGAGTTACTCCTGATGTGTCTTTAAACTGAATGGCAAAAAAATGAACAACAAATCTCCAGTTCAATACAAACAGAATATTAACCTCGTATCTTTAAAACATTAATTCCAGAAAGAAGATGAATGAATACCTTTGCAGCAACTTTGTAGCTAATCAAATATTATCTGAAATTGCGCCTAAAAATACTCGCATTTCCAGAAGATTAGGAACAGCCGTAGATGAAGATTCAAGTAAATATAAAATATTTTTTTAAAAGTATAAAAAAAAACTAACAAATATCTGAAATTAAAGCTGAAGAAATTGATAACAATCTAACAAATCACAGAGATGAAAGCGATACACCTAAAGAAACCCTTCTGTACGATTCAGGTTCTTCAGGCTATAAAAATTGGTTATCGAAGTAAGTATATGGATAGAAATAATTCTCGATTAGTATCGACATATCTACTTTATAGAACAACCACGTTAGATGATATATATCGTCAATTTGGTAACAACTTTCAAGACAATACATACAAAGATACAAGTAAAATTGGCAACGTTAAAACAAATTCTACTAGGCGAAGTGGATACGATCATCCTGAAGATCCAGATGAAAATGAATATGAAGAAGGTGATGTCACAGGATATGCTATGCATAAGCCAATACAGGTAAAACTGATTTGTTTTTTTGCATATAATTCAAAATCTTATGATTAATATTATACATACATAGTCTGATATACCGGGACCAAGTGAATCCTATTCTGGAAGTCACATTTACGCCTCTCAGGAGCATTATATGCCGCCTCATCCCGCTATGATGGCGAAACCTGGTACGTACTCTTTAAAATTCCTAATAATTTTAACATGTAATATACTTCATCGTATTTTTTAGCTTATCCATTTGGATACATGGCTTATCCACAACATATTGACTTTCAAAATACGGAGCATGTTGCCACTCACTTTCATGAACCATCAGCAGGAAGTCACATGCCATCACACGAAAGTGAGAGAAACATATTTAAGTCACTATTATTATTTTAAACCTAATTTTGCCCCTAGGCTTTTATCCAAGTGGTCAAGAAAGTTATGATGACTATGGATCCCATATGGCTGAGCATGGAGGACAAGGTACTGGAAAAGGAAAAGAATTGGGATTAAAAGATTTTATGGACATTGCGCTTACAACGTTGGCATTTCTTGCATTTGGAATGTTTGTGCTGCAGGTTTTGATGTGCATAACTATGGTAATAAAGAGTGCTCTTGTAATAGGAGTTTAGTAAAAGTAATCAATTTTATTTTAGAGTAAAAACGATAGTAGCAGCATGATGATGATGCCAATGGAAGCTACAGGTGGAGGCGACGATGCAACAGAAGAAATAAGGAGAATGAAAAGATCTGCTGGAAATGATAGAATTAAAAAGGTGGAAAATTTTATCTTTTCGAAGGGATCTTAAACAAGGTTATGCTTAAACGCGTTGTTGAGAATAAGCTTCATTGTCATCACCAGACGCTTTAGGCCCCCTGTTACCCTTAAGCCTCCTTAAGAATTTTCTTCCATCTTCCTCGGTGTTGTTTTATTCTTTCGGTAGATAATCACTATTGTGAAAGTCAGTTTTTACTTCGTCTTTATATCTCATCCTCGATCTATCTTTTGTTCCTCTTCCCTCTGCGGTTTGGATGGAAGAAGACGTTTGTTATTACATTCCTTATCCAGCCTGAGTGTGAGATCTTAATGCTACTGAAGTCAGAGTCTTGATAGTACAACTCCTGATTACATGTTCTTCTTTACAAAAGCTTATTACAGCTTAATATAAGTTAAAGTTTACACCTTTGCTTATTAGCATTTGATCTAAAATATTTCATCCTACCACAGTATTTTGTTCGCTAGCAGAGTTTTTCTTTTGAATTCCGGTGTTATATTGTTGAATTTATGGATTGATAAACTCGTTTACGGGACTATCTATTTTATAGGTCAATTGTTTTCTAGTTCTAGATTTTGTATTTTTTCTGACTCAGACAGCATGAATGTTGAGGGTATCTCAATTGTCGATTGCCTATCGATAATTGTCGCCCTCCTTTCCTACTGAGATAGTGTTCCGCCTTTAACAAAAAGCTAATCCCGGAGGAGTTAACCGTTACCTTAAACTTTAAAAAACCCAACCTTGAAGTACTGTGATACAAGCTTACTTCGGTCGATTTCAATATGTTGCTTCCCTCTAATGAGTTGGATGAGATTTTACTTCGTCCTGTATGAAACCTTCGCATCCTGTACACCTATTGAGCATCCTAAGCCGTCCAGATCATCCCCATCCTGCTACAACAATTAGTTGAGATATAGCAAAAACCTGAAGATAAACTTTGAAAAACCTACCTGAAGAGGAAAGCCACTGCGATTGTTTTTGCATTTGTCAATTGCTATGATCAATTCCATGCTCTCTCCGAAGCTCTCTTTAAGGAGTACCTCAGTAACATGGAAGGTAAACTGTATAGTTTCCTTTGGCAAATTAAATTCACATTTTTACAAATAAAATTCACCTTTTTGCAAATTAAATTCATCCTTTTGCAAATCAAATATACCCGTTGAAAACTCCTTCTATAATAATGTTAGTAAATCCAGGTTCGGTCATGCTCGACACACCATAATCTATTACTATTCACACATTTTGTTGTTAAGAAAAAGCTCACTCTACGTTTTCCACCACCAATGCTGAAGACCATCTTCAATGCTGAAGACTATATTCTCCAATGCTGAAGACCATCGAGGAAGTTTTTCATAAAGTTCAAGTTTAGTGCAAGAAATGAGTATGTTAGTCGATCCTTTAAATAAGAAATGACAATTCCACACACATTAACATTTCGTGAATGGATAAAATACAAGTGCATTGTAATTTCCCATCTGAAATTCGTTTCGTTACGGGCAACAACACTCCCTCATAGTATCTGAGATTATAAATGAGCGGGTGATTTCGTTTAACGGAGTGACTTTTCTCTTCGGATGCACTTTCGTTGTAGGATTTGGGACTCTCACTGCCAATGGAAAATCGATTTTGAGATTCCCAATTGTTTTGGCGCACGCTATACTATTGGCTTATTTATGAATGCAACGAGGCGCACCGGGTTCCAGCTAGTAATATACATGGTGTATTGCTTAAACTGGAAAAACGCCCGGATGTGAATAGGTTTTAGATAGACGAACAGAGAATCTTATGGGTGGTGAAGGGGAAATCGTAACGGCTGCTAGGGCGTTTTGAAATTTTTTTGATAGAGGTTTACATATCACCCTGTATTTTTGTAGCCCTATAAGATATTTCCATGAAGAAGGCAGCAATACGCAGAATACTCCCACCTATCTGTAAAATTCAAGGTTCCAACCCACTAACTTCCAGAGTTATGAGTAGTCAAATAGCAGTCGAAAAGTACCAAATAGGTACCAAATAAGGAAAAAATTTAACATCAAAAGAGACTTATCTCAACAAACCAACATGGGTTTTTTGCGGCTCGTTCCCTTACTATTAATTTACTGGAGTTCTCTTCACAGACAGTTCGAAGTTTTGTCTCTGGCTGTCAAACTGACAAGCTCTCTCTCACTCTATAGTTCTGAAACTAAAGAAATTAAGCTTTCCGCATGACCTTGTGGTATGGTTCCAGTGATACTTAACAGACAGAACTATCAGGTTCTATTCCGAGGAGTCAAATCCAAAAACATCGAAGCGTCCTCTGTAAAGCAGTCATATTGGTCCTCCCGTTTTTATTTTATCAATTGATGACATTGTTACCCTGCTAAGGCACTGTAAAATTATTATTTATGATAACATCATACTGTAACGCCACATAGGGAGTATAGAGGATTGCAAACTTCTGCAAGCAAACCTAAACACCTTTTATTCTTGGTGTTTCAAATATTAGTAAATGTGAGGTCATGAATTTTTGTAAGAAACGTGGTGATATAACTTATGACCATATTTTTCTGGATAACAAGGTCTATCGCGCTAGCTCTGTAATCGATCTAGGGGTTAGGTTAGAAAGTGTAAGTGGGATTTCTCTACCCACATCAACTATAGATTTTCCAAGGGCAATTATACTTTACTTGAATACGCCTCGCAGGTACGGTCTCCTTATTACTCCTCTTATGTTGGTAGAATCGAATCGTTTCAGAGGAAGTTCGTCCGATTTGCACTCAGCCACCTGCCGTGGTATGACCCACTCATTCTTCCGCCTTATGAGAGCAGATTTAAATTGCTCAGCTTAAGCTCTTTCCATAAGCGCCGCGTGATCGCTGATATTATATTATCAGGTTTCTTAAGAAGCCGCACGTCATTTAGAGTGAATAACTACAACCTGATAAGTTGGTTCGAAGATCCATTTTTTTCCAACCTTCCTTTCTTCTTCGATGGCTTTACAGTCCAATTCGAGCCTTGGCCTCCATCAGCTTCTTCCTCCAGACGTCTCTCTACCTCGCAGTTTTGCCTTCAGTATCTTGTGTTAAGGAATTTAGCTGCATCAGCCTTAGCACTGCCTTCGCACCTAAGCCGTGGTTTGTCAACTTGTTCAATCTTCCGGTCACCTAAAAGAATTATTTTTTCTGTTCTTCGTATTTCTCTACTGTAACTGAGTCTATTTTCCATTTGATATTAGCAAAGAGAAATCTGCTCGGAAGACTTGTTGCTGTAGGATTTACAAGATACCATAACTAGGTAGACCTTAACCTGCGTTGAGGTGCCAAATTGAAACTGCCAACAAACAAAAGTTTGGAGTGCATCGGCTTGGAATCGAGACCGGTAAGCTCCAACTCCGGGAGATCAGTACTGGATCCCGCTTGCTGAGTCAATTAAGTAAGTAAGTCTTAGGCCGGGTGCACACTAAAGTGGTGTGGCAGTGGCGTCGTTTTGGACTGTCATGTAGAAACGAAGTGGTGCGGTAGTTGAATGATGGCGGAGTGGTATTAAAATTATTAAGCGCGAATCGAAATGGCAACGTATCGCGTAAGTGGTTCAACATCATCTTTTTACTAACGAGAAGTTTTTACTAACACTTACCACTCAAAAATGAAACTTGTCTGTTATATCAAATCATTATCATTTTTCGTATACCAGGCAAGTTATCCTTCTGGTTTCTTCAAGGGCAATTCTTCTTGAACTACCAGAACCGTAAGTTTTTATAGTTCTGCGTTGTTAGCCCATCTGCCCACCTTAGTCTTGTAAGCTCTGCCTTCTACTCGCCTCCTAGACTGTCTGTTAAAATTACTCATTTGCAGGATGTTCAATCTCCAACAATAACTGAATCAAGTTTTACTTTACAAAAGTATTATTAACTCTTTTTCACAATATATAAGTATGTGTTTTCGCATTTTAATTCCAGATAAACGAAATATCTCGCCGTGTACTTTTATCAATTGAAGCAGTTCTATTAGCACCAAAAGACAATGGTAAATGCCTACAAAAAATTATATGTAATAATAACAAATTCGCCAGAGACCAGACCGACGGACAAAAGATTTGGATTCCCGTATGGGGGTAAAAGTTTTAAATATTATACGAGTACTAGTCGCTTTAAATACCATTCTTTATATTAATTATAGCCTGGGATTAAGTTGGTTAGCAGCTAGATTTACTCCAGGAAATGCTTCAGCTACTGCTACCTTAAATGGCTTAAAGGCATCTGCAATTGGCTTAGGAGGAGGTGATTGTGACAACTTTTACAAAAATTGTGATTTTCAACCTCTAATATTGGAAAGGGGGATCTTGAGAAGGAAACGAAGTGCTGAGAATGTCGAATTTCAGTGGAGTTTGTAGAATATTATTTTATGGGGATGTTGGTTTACCTGGATTTATTTATGTTTTTTTTATATATATTTGTATTTGGAGTAGTTTTTATAGTACTTAAGAAACGTATTTGTGCTAAATAAATCAATGATTTCAAAAATATCATGACGAGCTGAAATGTATATTTTATACATAATTAGACTGGGGTTAATGAATAATACTGTTAATAAAAAAGATAACTTCTATTAATCATCACCGCTGATAGCCTCAATAGCTCGATTTTTATATTTAAAGTGGGTCTTGCTGTTATTTCAGTCGTAGCTTAAGATTTGGTATGCAATAATTTCGGTGCCGTATCAATTTGTATTAAAATATCGAAAGATTTCTAAAATTTATTTGTTAGTATCTTCAGAATCATTAAAGATGAACCAGTAATTTTTCTTAAAAAATATGCTTTTTTAGCTCAGAAGTCACCTTTTGTATTACTAATCCATCTTCGGAGATTGAGTGAACATCAGAGTGATAGTCATTGGCCCAGCCTACACGGGTATTCCCTCAGCAGTAGCAGAACCGGTTTTACAAGTTAATCTAGGTTTACATTGGTATTTTTTCTTTCTATACTTCCCTCGTAAAAAACCGGTTCTGCTACTCTGAAAGAATACTAGTGTAGATAGGATAGATTGTACAATATACAATATCCTGAACAAGCTTGTTAGGGTACCTTAAAATAACCCTGATGGAACAAAACGCCAGCATTGACGTATTAGCGGAAAAGTTTGGATGTAGTCAATACACTTTCATGCTGCACCAATGGGTTACTTCCTTGCCTAGGACGCATAGACTAAGCAGCGAGCAGATTAATCGCACGCAGAGAGTGAATATACAGTCATTGTTAAAAGTTAGTATACACCGGCTATTTCCCAGTCAGGCAAGGCTTAAATCAGGGCGATGGGCTGGCACCCGTGCTATTAAATCTCTGCCTAGAAGCGGTAGTTCGCAAAGTAAACATTGATGTGAACGCAACCCTGCTTAACAAATCCAAACAGTTGGCAGGATATGCCGACGATATAAACTGCCTTGCCAGATCACTGTCATACCTTAGAGAAATATTCACAGAATTAGAAGATGGATCCAAACATATAGGGCTGCAAATGAATGTAAACAAGAGCAAGATTCTAATTCAGTCAAGGGTGGAAAGAACAAGAAGAAACCACAACACCACCTGGGGGGAATATAACTTCGAACGGGTAAATCAATTTAACTGCCTGGGGTCCACAGTCAGCGAAGGCAACGATGTAATGATAGACGTACAACGAAGAATAAACGCCGCCAAGAGAACATACTTCTCACTACTGCCAGTAATGAAATCCAGACATGCACAGAAAAACCAAAATAAGAATCTACAAAACCATCATACGTACAGAAATCTGCCGACATAATGGATATATTAAGAGGAAGGTTACACGAAAGATATACGGCCCAATCTATGAAGATATTGTATGGAGAATACGCTACACTCTCGAATTGTACGACTTATACAAAGAGTGTAAACTTTCGACCCACGCCAAGCTACTGCGTGTAGGTTGGGCCGGTCATGTCCAAAGAATGGATGACTCAAGGATACTAAAAAAAGCCCTGTATCTACTACCAGATGGCGAAAGACCAGTTGGCAAACCACGGTCAAGGTGGGGAGACAACGTTAAGGCCGATACAGCAAAACTTCTCAACACAAGAAACTGGAGACAAGCTGCGGAGCAGAGAGATGTCTGAAGGAATAAGCTGATGGAGGCTAAGGCGCGAATTGGGCTGTAGTGCCATCGAAGAAGAAGATACTTCATCCAAGGTATCAACATCCTTGGTCTGCTAGTTACAGCGGAGCAAGAAACAGCCACCGCTGTCCTCTGACACAAGTTATTTATAAATTCAATACCCAAAACTCCAATTTGAAACGACGTATGTTTTTGCCTTGGTCTACAACTTATAACCGATAGCAGAACGTCATGAACCTTTATCTAACCGACGCAGTGTAAGTCGCAGTTCTTCCCTTTGTCCAAGAAAATGCCCGCCACAAGGGGGGGCAATTGGGATGAAGGCGCAGGGCCTTGCAAATAGATTGAAGTTCAAAAGGTTAAAACTCCTATATCCTGGCTTTCTGAGCGTCCAGCAGACAGTAACCTAGTATCTTAAACCAGCGAGCAATAATAACAAGAGTGATTAGGTAGAGCTCAAGGACAAGTAAAAGAGTTAAACATATGAAAGAAGAAATAAGCAATAACATTAAGGAAAAATTAAAAAAAAATATTAACAAACACGCGAAGCAGATATGTTCTATGCAAAAAGCACAAGAGTATGAACGAAACTGAAATTTTCCTTGATTCCCCTTCCTATTGCAATGTTTACATTCAAATGGAGGCAACGTGGGACCAGAGCACGTGGCGGTATAGAATTTGAGTATGTATGCGGTTAAATTTCGTGTTGGTACAGCACTCGCGTTACTTGATTACAGTTGTATTGTCCCTTATTGTTCACTCGTACTTCCCCTTCATTTTTTATCTTTCTTTCATACACATTGCGTGTAGTGTGAAAGTAATTCTGCCTCCTTTTATCATATATATTACTTCTGTGATATTTTGACTTTTTCACTCGCACTGAAATTTTTATCAGCTGATCTCAAGGACAATGAAACGTTTTTGAAAATTTGTTCTAGCTCATCACTCTTATTATTATTGCTCGCTGCTTAAACCCAAATACCGCTCCACCAATGCATAACACTCCAGCGAGTTGTTACTCGATGCCCCGATGTCAGAGTCGGAGACCATGCATGGAAGGCAGAAAAGCTACCACACATGTTCTCTGTTTATGTGCTGCTCTGATGGCTTAGAAGAAGAACGCTTATCGCAGAGTTTAAGACGCCGGCCGCTCAAGTCCGGGTCACTCTTCGTGCATTCGAAAATTGGTCCCAGAACACGGTAATTTTTTTTCAACCACATTAATTAACGCAAGGCTAAAAATATTTGATTTACAAATTACTTTTGTTTCCAAATTTGAATAAGTGCAAAGTGCTCTTCGAGCTAAATAAACTAGTAATAGGTTATGCCCCCTTTTAGACGGGCGGACACCGAACAGACAAAACGAACGAACGAACTGGGTGTATAGGGAAGAGGGTGAGAGAGGACGATGGGGAGGGCAGACAATTTTCATGGACACTTTCAGCGAACTGTGAACGGACAATTTGACAGTTCCTGCGTTGTTGTTGTTGCTAGGATGAGAGGGCAAAAGCAAATTTCAAAAAGCAAGAACAGCAAGCCATGAAGTTTTTATAAAAGCAACAACAAAACCCAATCATTTTTGGCATTTTGTCCGTTCGTTGGTGTCCGCCCGTGTAAATGCCCAGCCGACACTCCACCGGGCTTCAAAGGAGAATTTGCGATTACAGTTAAGTTTTGTCTGTTCGGTGTCCGCCCGTCTAAAAAGGGCCTATATCTAATTAAATAAATTTTTCATCTTTTACCATTTTTTAAGATGTTTTCAAATTAAAAATCAGTTGAATTGATATTTAACGTTACTGTAGTTTAGCTTCACTTTATACATATTCAAGAAATATTATTTTAATACTAAAAAACTACATTTTCACATTTAACAAAATATTTTAATTTGTTATTTTCCTATTTTGCTTAAAATTACCTACACTGCAATTTTAATCCAAGCTTTATTTTTTTTCTCCCCTTTAAAAATAAGCGGCAGTAGCCATTTTAAGTTGATTTGACAATTAACTTTAGTACAATTCGCTGTCACTGGTTTAATTGTAATTAATTTTTGTTGAAAATTACAAATACTAAACGCGTCTTTTCGGGATAATTTTTATTTAAAAAAATTAATTAATTTAATAGTTTATAAACTTTAGTTATCGCTACAGATAAGAGATGTAGCAAAATGATATTTTCGGAATATTTAACTAATCATTTATGAACATCAAAGTTACCATCAAATATTGCATATAACTTCGATTTACGGCCATTAGATGTCAGTGTGGTTGCCGACTAATGTCGCCTCCATCTTGATTCTATAACCTGGCTTCTTCCGTACATTACGAAAAATCATCAAAACGGCACGAGGAATAAACTAAAATTTTCATTAAAATAAGCAAAAATATAACATTTATTGTCGTTGAACCGTACTATGTTTTATTCTCGCGTCATTTATTAGTTAGTTTTGAAATTTCCGGTCGATTTCGTTTTTTAAAGAAGGCGAGAAAGAAGGAAGAGGAAAAAATTTTTTTTTCGAAGTGTGGCCGACGTCGAGTGTTCTGTGTTTAGCGGTGAGGCGGGCGCACCAGCGGCAACAGTTGCATCGGACATATGTCTTCTTTTGTTACCATCAAAAAGAAATTAGTAATCCATCTCTACAATTATTAAGGTTGAGTACAAGTAGTTGTAGTAGACGTAATTTTTGTCATAATTCGATATTAACAGCTAAGAACGTGAGAATGGCAATGCCGAGTGCCGCCCGAGTCTACACTGATGTCAATGCACATAAGGCAGACGAGTATTGGGATTATGAAAACTACGTTGTCGATTGGGGTAACCAAGATGATTACCAGCTCGTCAGGAAACTAGGACGCGGCAAATATAGTGAAGTATTTGAAGCAATTAATATCACGAATAATGAGAAAGTTGTTGTGAAAATTCTAAAGCCAGTTAAAAAGAAGAAAATCAAGCGAGAAATTAAAATTCTTGAAAATTTACGAGGTGGTACTAATATCATAACTCTGTTGGCTGTTGTTAAGGATCCAGTGACACGGACCCCTGCCCTTGTATTTGAGCACGTGAACAATACGGATTTCAAACAGTTTTACTGTACATTAACTGATTTTGAGATACGCTACTATCTTTATGAGCTTCTAAAGGCCCTCGATTACTGTCATAGCATGGGTATTATGCATCGTGACGTTAAGCCACATAACGTTATGATAGATCATGAAAATCGTAAGCTACGTCTAATCGATTGGGGATTGGCTGAATTCTATCATCCTGGACAGGAATATAATGTACGTGTAGCATCACGCTATTTTAAAGGACCCGAATTACTTGTTGATTATCAAATGTATGATTATTCACTTGATATGTGGTCATTAGGATGCATGCTAGCATCAATGATATTCCGAAAAGAGCCCTTCTTTCATGGTCATGATAATTATGATCAATTAGTTCGTATTGCAAAGGTGCTGGGCACCGAAGAATTATACAACTATTTAGACAAATATAATATTGAACTTGATCCAAGATTCCATGATATGCTACAGAGGCATTCGCGCAAGCGATGGGAACGTTTTGTACATTCAGATAATCAACATTTGGTATCACCAGAAGCACTGGATTTCCTTGATAAATTACTACGTTATGATCATGCTGAAAGGTTAACAGCACGCGAAGCAATGGCACATCCATATTTCCTGCCAATTGTTAATGGACAAATGAATTTGCTAAATTCATCATCGAAATCAAGTAATCAATAATAAAAATAGTAACTGAGACACACCGTAAGCAAAATAAATTTAAAAAAAAAACAAAAAACAAGAAAAATATATATAAAAAAATAAAATGAAACAAGATACCAGAAAATTGAGTAAAAAAATTATTGAAGCAGAGTGGAAAATAACATGGAAATTTTTTTAATAAAAAAAAATAATGAAAATAAAAAATAATGGGGGAAGAGAGAAAAATTTATTATTATTATTATTATTTTTTTGATTTTTGAGGAGAGAGCACGAAATAAGAATTTAATTTTTACTGACTGCGCTGTGGTGGCCCCACACACAACAAACCATACAAAATAAATTAAAAAGCAAAACAAACATAACATCCGAAGTAGGTAAAAATTCAACAAAAAACAGAAATTATTATATACAAAACACCATTTAAGGAATATAAACAAAAAGCAGCAAGCATGCAGGCAACAGTACCAACAACCAACATTCACAGCAATTTATTGACTTACATTTAAGTTAATAATTTTTTTGAGAATTAGTTAAACTACATAAAAACAAAAGCAAAGAAAGTTACAACAAAATAAGCGTAAATCTTCTGTTAATCTTTATTTATAGAGAAATGATAGAGAAACCATTTCATTGCATAAAATATAAACAAAAAAAAACCTTTCAAAACCACTAAAAACAAAATATAAAAAAATAAATAATTTATATAAGGAAAGAATAAGAAAATTTTACATAATTTGTTTAAATTAATTTAACTCTTATATTTTAAACAAAATCTTAGAGAAAAAATAGAAATACAAAACTAATAAAAAAAAATGTGTTGAGAAATTTTTTTTATTTTCATTTTACTTTTTTTTTTAATTATTATTATTAATGTTTTCTGTTTTCTGTAATTCTAAAAAATATTTTTCCTTGTTTTTTTTTTCCTTTTTTTTTAATTATTTACCAATGATGCATAAAACACAGAATCTTTAGGCTTAAGGGCTATCGAAATAAAAAATAATTAAAATATAAACAACAAACCAACAAAGAAATTATTAATGATTCTAATTACAGTAAAATTAAATAAACAAAAATTAAAAAATTACATAGAATTTTAATAATAAAACAAAAACATAATTATTTGTAAATTGCCGAAAGAGGAGGAAACTGCGTTAAGAGAAGAGAGAATAACAAAAACAAAACAAAAAATTCTTTATAAATAATAATAAAAAATAAAATAATTTACTTTAAATATACGAGATTAAATGTGTAATTTTTCGTTTTATATAGTTTAGATTTTTATTTAAAATTTAAAATATACATTTTCTTTCCAGAGGCAAAAACGAAAAAAACAAGAAAATGATTAATTTTTTTTTATTACGCCAGATTTATATAAAATATCCTAATTTTTCTTTGTTTTTTATTTTATTTTTTTTTTAATTTTATTTTATTAATAATAATTTCAGTTCTTTTTTTAAAAAAAAGTAGTAACAAAATTTATTTTTTTCAATTTTTTTTAAATAAATTCTTTTTTAAGCAAGACGTAATCATAAGTAGTGCTATCTTTATTATTATATACATATATAAAAATACGGAAAGAACAACAGAAATTCTAATCTTTTATTTTTGCTCATTTATATTTTTCATTGTTAATTATTTTAATAATTATTAAAAAAAAACAAATTGTATGAGAACTTATATATAAAAATGAAAAACAAAAACAAACAACAAAAATTACATATCTATTTTTTTTTCGTTATTTTTCTTTATGTATCCTTCACAGTATAACAATTATTGTAAAATGTCTTTGTAACTAATATTATTGTAGAAATTCAGTATCTCAGGGGAGAATATGCTAGATTGTACAGTTAGGGATTTTCATTTCACTATTTTACTAAATCCCCTAGTTTTTTTGTTATTAATAATATTTATCTTATAGTTAGTGTAGGATATTGAAGCTTGTACTATGCGCTGGTCATAGGTTGAGCTGTTTTCACCATTGAATTGAAGTTTTTAAAAGATTTGATGGTTTTTATTCTAAAAATTGCTGACCTTCCATAGGGAGATGATCTTCCGAATCAGTAATTTCAGCTATTTAATAATTATACTCGTCGAGTGACGTGACGGATGTCATTTTGACCTTAAATAGATATGGTCCTTGTCAATCTAATAGAATCCGGAGGCGGCAGCATAGAAGTCGTTTCAAGTCGTTTGTTTCGAACTTTCCATTTGAAACTCGTATTGAATGAAAGAAACGTCTTCTGTGCTCCTAGATCGACAAGACATCGAATTCTAACTGTCGGAAAGTGGCGTGTGAAGTGACATTTTCCCCGATACGTTTGTAGGTATCGACAGTTTCATTGCCTCGTAGTCACGTCCCGCCACTCGCCAAAGGGAATATCACCTAATATTCTAAATGTATTTTTTGCTTTTTGTATAATAAAGTTATAAACAAGACAGTCATAGGCCCCTATGCTGAAAATCGAGTCATGATTCGTGACAAGTCTCGAGTCGGAAGTTTTTGCTTGGTTGAGTACCAGTTTTCGGTCGGAGTGCTATGTTACTAGCGACTGAAAAAGGAATCCAAAATTGAGGCGTATGTTTTGTTATTTAGCCTAAGTATGGTTGTCACTTTCGGTGACAAATGGCAAAGTGAGAAAAAAATGTTCTTCAGCGTTGTTGTGGTTGCAGGTTGGCCACTTTCTGGAAAACCTGAAAGTCAGGGAATTTGAGTAATATGGAAAATCCATTCAAATCTTAGAATTTTTTCATTCATAATATTCCAATTATTTTTTTGATGAAATCTTCTATCTATATAAATATAACTGGAGTGTCTATCTGTGATTTCAAAATAACTGCCATTTGTATGTATGCCTGTCTGTTTTCCGGGCTAATCCGATTGCAATGGACTTTTACTGGAAGATTCAGTTTTTTTGGGTATTTTTTACTCGAACCCGATTTATCGGTCCGATTATTGTGACCGACTACCGGATTAGAACGAAAAGTTGAACCGATAGTCGAAGAAAACCGAGTGAACACTTTTTTATTATTCCATTTGCAGACCTCAAAGTGCTCTATCTAAATATTTAAGTTCGCTTAACTAAATCTTGTAAAATATATGAAGATTTTTTTTATTCTTGATCCACCTGGGGCGAAACCGAAATTTGCCGCCCCCTACTTTGACAAAGGCCAATGCTAATTTGTACCACTTGCTCGATAGCTAGATCTGTTACTCAATATGGACTTAAATAATTTTAAATCAATGTATCGAAGTCGATCAAGTGAATTTCAAGTCGAGAGCTAATGACATCGTGTAAATGTAATGAATGTTCGGTAACTCTTCTTCAATTTTATTAAAAAATAAACTTGAAAAAAACCGGAATGCCGAAATCAATAAGTACACCTTTTGTATCTACAAAACCCGTAGACGCACGGGGTCAATCTTAAATTCGCTTGTTTAGAGTTAAATTTTCCATCTTGGACAACTAATATTATTATCGGCTATTTTTCCGCTAAGTTCGCATGCTGCTAGAACGGCATAAAAGGAGGAAATCCCAAATTCACTGTTTCCAGGGACATTGATATTCTCTAGTCCCCCAAGGACACGCTGGTAGCTTCCACAATTTCACATTCCTGCTTCCTTTCCTTATTTTATGGCGCGGGCTCTACTCTACTTAATGAAGAAATTATTTTTGCTAGGTATTGTCAACAAACTACTACTAGGTGTTTTGAACCATTTAGCCAAAGAAACATAAAGAAGCTCGATGTATAGATTCCTCATAAGTTGTACACAAAAAACATAATCTTCTTCTTTGATCCGTTAGCTGGCGGTCCGAGCGGGACGGCCCCGCAACGGATACGCTGCTGTCGGTGCCGCTTTGAAAAATGCGGTTTCTTGCCTAGTTTTTACGATCAATTCGGCAGGTCGACAACCCTCCTCCTTTCACACCCTGGACTTGGGACCAGGCGACGGTGGAGTTAAAAAACATAATAAACATAGTTAACATTTGCGATTGGCTGCTGCAATGCGGTGATGTCATAAACGGTGATGTAAAAAAAATGGGCCACGTTCGACGATCAGAAGTCAAGATTGAGGTCCAACAAGGTGATGATATGTGTGTGGTGCAACTAGAAGGAAAATGGCCACTTTGAGGTATCTGCAGTTGACCAGACGTATGGCTTTTATATAAAGTAATTCATGTGCACCTGAATGCCACAAGATGAGTCTAGTTATTTATACAAGGCCTAAATAAAGAATCTGAGATAGATTCAGCTAGCAATAGTTTGTACGTTTATTACATTGATACAATCAGGCTTTGTTAAGAAAATAATCCGCATTCTGTGTAGGCGGTGTTCATTCCTAACTCACTGTTAGGCATCAGAATACGAAAGAGGTATTAATAATCCTGCCGCAATGTAGTGTTCTCATTTAACAAATTCTGTACTGAGATATTTTTAAATAACTAGTAATGTTGGACCATGTGTTCTGTAATCGACGTACGATACTGAGTTTGTAATTACGTAGAAATCATATACGTTTTTTTTGTATTGAAAGTACTGACGTGTGTAAAAATATTAGGTATACTAGAATAAAGTATGAAATATGTATATAGCTGAGGACAGGGTAAATTTAAATCACAGCTAAAGCTTCTATAAAACTATAAATACGTTCCTGGAAGGTACCTCTGTCTGAAACTTCATTGGGTGCCCATGAAAGTTGTTTATTATATTTGCTCCTTTAATATACGCTTGAAAATTGCATTTGTTTATAAGGTGGAAAGTTGGATTCATAAAATCTTACACTTTCGACTAATCTTCCAAATTCATAATTTTAGGCTTTAAGGCTAATGGGTTAGGCTAATGTTATTTTGTTTTGCCACGATTTGTCTATAATTGTACGGCCTTCGAGTTATACGCCTACACAATGTTCATAAGAAGGTTGGTCTTTCAAGTTTGTAGCGACAGCAATATCTCGATCTATTGTTCTATTCCGTTCAGTTCAATGGCACTAAAGCACAAAACGAGTCTTGAACTCCGCAGTTTTCTCCTCCAATACCCCTAACTATAATGGTCTTAAGACGGCTTAAGATGCCTCGTCAAATTATCTTAAAACTGGCTAATTTTTTGTCAAAACGTAATGAATCATAAGCTTAGCTATAAAGATAAAGATTCATTATGTTTTGACAGAAAATTAGACAGTATTAAAAGAATTTGACGAGGCATCTTAAGTAGTCTTAAGACCATTATAGTTAGGGCTAATCTTCTCGCTCACCGGCTAGAGTCCTGCAATTTCGTAGACCCATGCAGTGTATGGTGTCTGCTTCTACGGCTTCTAACCACATTTTCCTCGGTTATCCTGCTGGACTGCCAGCGATTATGATTCCATTATATATCTTCTTCACTGCTTTGTCTTCGGGCATTCGCTCTACATCTACATGCCTTGCCTACCGAAGTATATTTATTTTCATATAGATGACGATGTCGGATCTCTTTAAAGATTTGGTACGTGTTTATATCTGATTCTTCAGATACCGTTTATGTTTAATGCGCCAATAATGTGTCTTATGATTTTTCTCGCAAAAGCACCTAATAAGTTAATTTTTTGGGTCATGAGTCCACACCTCTGAGCCATAACAAGTCACTGGCCTTATAGGAGATTTGTTTAGTTCAAAGTGTATAGAAACTTCGATTGCTCTGTTTTATTTTGCTTTTAACTTCCTCCAGCTCTTCATTTGTTGACGACACTATTGTTCCTAGGTATTTAAAGCTCTTCATTACTTCTTTATTATAGCTAGTAATCGTGAAGTTGGTCCTTGCGTGTCCTTTCTGATCTAATCTTCAACATTGCTTTAGTTTTGTTTTGATTTGTTAAATCCATGTTTTTAGCGGCGTTTTCTGTGAAAAATGAAGTGAGGTGGCGTTTCTTAGCTAATTTCAGCAAAATTTCTCCCGGGTCACCTGTGCTGCATAGTAAGATCTACAAAGTGAGTAAAGCTTGTACTTGTTGATGTACTTTACTATATATCACAAAATAGTTGAATCAATTATGACAAACTCATATTGAACAATACGGAGGTACTGTCCTTCAAACATACAATAAAATCGTATCATAATAAGTGACATATTTTAAGAAAATTCCAGCGGATTGCATTTCAGTTTGCGTACACTTGCTTTTGTATTAGTTTCATTCGTTTGCGCCGAGTTCTTCAATGTAGACATGCGAAACAATTGTGCGCAAGCTTTACAAGTTTTTCGATAGCCCTGCGGACAATTTTCAAAGCAGAAGAGAAGGCACTTGAGATCTTAAATGTCAAAATATTGGTTGACAACATAAAATGGATGAGGAGAATACTGATAGTGTGCGGTAAATATATTAAAAGAACATCAAAAATGACAATTAATCAGCGCCATATTTAACTAGGGCGGAACAAGTTCACTAATGCATACTTGCATTTATGCGCAAATGATTTTTCCACAAGTGATTTTTCCGCAAGTTCAACTCAGTATTACAGAGTAATTACAATATTTGTCTTCTTAGATCGCGCTCCAGTTCTAGCAGGATTCCGGACTCTTGAAGTCTTCCAATTCTTTGTACGTCTTGCCATTACAATATTTGAATTTCGGTTATTTCATTCCTGCACTATCCATAAATAAATGGATTTCAAAAGAGAAACAGGAGATTCGACCATAAATTCTTTATACCAGTAGCAGTTTACAGCATATTTCAACACCCTCTTATCGAATGTAAAAAAAACTTGTAAACGAGACTTTAAAGCGACGAGTCGGGAACCAAGTTTTTTTCGAGTGATTCTCGATTCGTAAACGAGACGTTAAAGCGACGAGTCGATTAAATGTTTGCAGGGTTGTTTCTTGTTCTAACAATGTGATGGTCACTATGTCGCTGCTTCTTATGGGCATTAGAGGAAAGTGCAAACAGGAAATCGTTTGTATTTTTTGCAACCATTATGAGGCGAGATCGAATTGAAAATCGCGAAATCTTCGAAGAGAAGACTTCAAGACGAGAGTCGATATCGAAAAGAGATCCATTTGTAAAAGACAAAAACGGAATGCTATAGCAAATTGCTTTGACGATCCCATAACGACTCGAGCTCCTTATTATTTTCTTTGGTGGGCGGAAAGAAATAGTAAAAAAAATATAAACAAACAAGTGCTTATACATATGTATATAGGATATTGTTTATTAAAAATTTTTTTAAATATTGAGTGATATTCAATTTAAAAAAATCATATAAAATATCCTTATTCTTTTTGCGGTAAAGGTTACCGTTTACGATTAAATGGACAGGTCGAGAATTAGGTTTTTGGCGAGTGATTTTCGAGTCGTAAACGTGACGTTAAAGCGACGTGTCGAAAACCAAATTTTTGGCGAGTGATAAAAAAGAATAAATAGTTGGATAGCTTCGTCAGACTTGAAGCTTTTCCATATAAGACCTTTGAAGATTAAAGAAATAAATTGCTGAACATGAGGAATGTTGATAGAATATTGCGGATAGATTGGAAGATGTATTATCCTAGCTGGACCGGCACATGCCGAAAGTTGGGAAACCTTCTAGTTATAGAACGAAATTATTCAGTAGATCAGTATGAAAATCAATATCGTACCGTACAAATTTTTTCTTTTAAAAATATTTTATGACTGTACCCTAAAGGCGAATTCTAGTTGATAACCTTTCGAGTGGTTCTAACATTCTAAGAAACACGCGCTTCGTCAGGTAATGTCAGTACATTTTCTCCATCCAGGTTGAAATGCCGTGTTAAATCTTACACTCAGAAATTTAAATTTTTTATTAGTTTTAGCTTATTCTTTAACTTTAACACAGATCATTGGATTCACAAGGAATGATTAAAATAAGAAATTGTAGGTACTTAAAACTTAAGGTATTTTCATTTCTCATTTTGTTGTCTGAAATAGTTTGCTATCAAAATGAATTGTTAATTACTATCTTATACACAAGCCAAGTGGTAGGATAATGCAAGCACAATGGGTCGTATGCAAAAATAGAGAAGTGAGTTTTATCTCATATTTTTGAGCATTTACTTCTTTCGTATGCAAAATAATCATAAGATTTGAGTTGTATCTCATACTAAAAGATTAATCTCATTTATTGAGAAATGTCCCATTCTAAAAGCTCGAGAAATTACTTCAAATTGTATGCAAAAAGAGAGACTGAACTCACTCATTTTCGAGATATTGCTTATAAAAAATTCAGCATGCATTTTATATTGCTCAGTAAGGTCAAAATGGCAGCATTTATGCAAATATCGACAAATACACGCTTGTATAAATGCAAAAGAACACCAAATATTTGTGATTTCTACAACGATATTGATTTAATGAAGATAGCGTAACTAAAATGTCCGAGGAATTTCCTGGACCAATAATGGAGACACGACGAGGAGCGTTAATTAATGAAGAAAAAATTAAGATATAAAGGGTATGCTTTTAAGCCCCATAGAACAAATGTGAAAAATAAGACAAAAAATTAAAATTTAATTTAATTTCGTGCTCGAAATTCATATGCTTATGATCGCCGCGGCTGCGGTTGACGAAGCGCATTCTAGACACCCAAGTTGGGTCACTTTTTCGAGTACTGGCCGAATATTATGAATGACACGAACAATGTCGCCCTCCAAGGCATCTATTTTTGCTGGTTTATTAACCTAAACTAGTGACTTCTCGTAGTCCCATAAGGAATAATGCTGAGGTGTTAAATCGCACGTCCTTGGAAGCCAATTGACAGGTCCATTTCTCGAAACCAACTAATCGCCAAATTTTGCTTTCAATAAGTCGATGGTTGCAGTTTTATTTAGTTAATAGCAAATTTGCGTTATTGCTTCCTTCTTTTGTGATTTTATGAATGGCAGTTGTGTTTTCTGCAAATGTATCTGGGGCCGTATTTGGTTTCTCGAGTCGACTTGTCGTCTGTCGATAAATAAAAATTGGCATTTGACGACACGATATCGTCTTTTTACGTGTCGATAAAGACCTTTGAAGATTATTAAAATGCTCAATTTATGCGTACAATAAACTTTTGACAATGTCTATTTTAATGAAATATACGTGGTTTGCTGCCTTGAAGTAATACCACCCAATTTGATGATTTTGTATGGCTGCGCTTAGCTGTCGATTTGGTCGTGAAACCAAATATGAAACTTAAAGAAAATCGAGAAGCTTTTTTTGTTGAGTCGATCCATCGACTCGAGAAACCAAATACGGCCCCTGATATTGTTTTAATTGTTTTACCACAAAAATATTCATATCTTTACTTTCTTTAGTTACCTCCACTTGACTAAGCTTTAGAAATGATCTCAGTTAGTTGAGAATATTCACATGAGCCAGATTCTCAACTTTTTGCATTCGAAAATGAAATTGAGATCAGGGGTGGTATTACGTAAGTTTTTTCAATCGACTTCTTCATACAAAAATTCAAGATTTTTGTATGGAGAGGTCGATTGAAACAACTTACCTAATACCACCCCAGCGTTTTTGCTCGATCTCACAAATGGAGTAAAAGGTCCACAGCCACCAGTCTCCGAGATTGATCTCACTTCTTTGCATAAGACTCATTGTATTTTAACCAATATTTTATTTTTGAATAATAAAACAACAAAGTTTTTATAAAAATTGTAATTTATTGTTGTTGCCAAATCTATTTGAACACATATAAAATAGGTGGAGGTTAGCAGTCCCACCTTCATTTTCTTCTTAGTCATCATACAATATGTTTTTCTTTTTTCAATACACATTTTATGACTGCTATGAGTAAATTGTCCGCCTATTAGTCATTCTTATCAATTTAGTGACCAAATGCTAAGATGAAACTTCCTAATACCATAAAAATTGCTTTTGGTAACGCCATGTTTGTTAACGTCCTTTTCTAAAAATCTTGATAAATTATGTTTATTTCATATTTTACATTAATTGTATTAGCTACAGTCTCAATTACTTAATATGGTTGGGTTGCAACTAGATTCAAGACTTTTGTTGATTAGCTTTAATTTAATTTCACATGAATATATTAATTTTATTTTTTGACAATATTTGATTTCTATCGTGCAGTTTATTTTTATGTTTTGTAATTAAAAAATATAACGACAATGCCCTAAAATAAATTTTTCTACATATCATATTCTCATTCAGAAATTGGCAGATAATTAACAAATTAAAATCTCCTAATAATACATTTTAAAAAACTTTAACAACAACCATCAACTAGTCTGATGACTTGGAGCCTGTATTGGTCGAAACAATTATTATGACTTTCATAAAATTGAAACAAAACTCTGAAAATTGCTAGATTATTGATGAATCACTTTAAATTATCTTATATTAGTTCAATTAGTGATTCACATTCTTTAATGTGAAGTCGCAGGGCGGGGACAAGTCAGAATTTCAGATATTTATTGAATGTTTCTGTCGTTCTGTTTAATGTATAATAAGCGGGGTTACTCTAAAATGCAGGAGACTTTATTACTTTACTATCTAAGGTAGTGTTTAAGAAAGTCTGATCATTCTGCATTTCAACGTATTTATATAATATTGTTTCTTTATAATGTATAGGCCATGGCACGTTTAGCGATGAGTTCTTATCTTTTTTATGATTTTTTTTCTAAAGCAATCTTTAAATAAATTGATAATAGGGTACAGTTCTTCTATATTAAATCACAAAAGATAAAATTGAAAGAGACTTATATGAAATTTAAAAGTAGCCAATTTGTAAAGCTTGAACTGTACATGAATGCAGTCGCCTCGGTCAATTTGTATGCTTAAAACTTGAGTGATTCTATGCAATATTACTTACATTTGATTAAAGAAAAACATTATTTATTTTCATAAAATTGTTCAAGGTTTTTTATTGATAGGTAATAACTTTATTTCCATTATTATTCAACAAAATTTATACTACAGAGCTTGACCAGCCAAACTTTGCAGTTTGTAGAATAAATACTGGAAAAATTAAATTTATATCACTTTTTTGAACTTACTTTAGAAGTAATAGTAATAGATCTAATTAAAAATCATAGGATCTTAAATCTATAACACTTCAGTCGAACCTCCATAACTCGAACTTGAAGGGAGTCAAATTTTAATTCGAGAGAGGGAGATTTGGAATAACCTTCTAATATTTTTTGGTAGGCGTTCTAGCCTTGTTACAAACAGACGAAGATCTTCGGCTGCATGAAAATGTTAATCTTCTTTAAGTATGTAGTCGTATCAGGCTTTCCTTCTTAATTTTATAAGTTTAACTTCTTCTTTAGCCGCTCTCGATTCTAGTTTGGATGGATGGTTTGGCATCCCTAAGTTCTGGTCGTCCCGGTCTACGACTTTCTTCCAGCGGAGGTTGGATCTCCCTCGCTGGCGTTTCGAATAGTACGTTTCCTTGAAGCGCACTTCAAGTACCAATGTAAACGCAAGTAGTTCGACTGGAGTCGATCAAAAAGATTTTTGTGATCGACTCGAGTGACTGTCATGGAAAGGGACCAACAATTTTCCGAAAGACTTTCCTCTCGAACACTGCTAAGAGGTTAGAGTGCTTTCTGCTAAGATGCATGTGTGAGTACCGCTAAGACACTCGTTTTATATAGTAGCAGACCGAGGCCCCTAAGCTGTAAGTCGAGTCGCGTGTCGTGAAATGTCGTTCGAGTTAAAATGGAAATATTGAGTTTTGGCCCCTGTACTGATAGTCGTGTTTCGACTGAAACGTCACTTTATTTAACTCAATCGACTTGTATCGTTACCACTCGACTTTCAGCACAGTGGCCAGAGCCTCTTTAGACCATTTGCTTTGTCGCTCCTTTAAGGCGCCTTCAGCGCTTTTAACACAGGTGGAACAAACGGAACGGGAACTAGGGTGGGCCAAAAAGCAATATTTTTTTAAAGTGCTACTTGAAAATTGTTAGAATTGGGGTAAAAACAAATACTCGACCAGGGAGAAGCCTAGAAAATGAGATTTAAGGGTGCCTCATCGAGTCTTTAGATTTTCTATAAGAATAATACAGAGAAAACTGCGCGTGCTTCTAGCTTTTATAAAAAACGTTTTACGAAGAAGTATCCATGCCAGTTTTGTGGAGAATCAAAGAGTCTTTAGAATTATCTCAGCAACTGTTTCAGATTTCTTATTTTAGTATATGTATCCAATTTCAGGGAGCGTTAATGTGTTGCCGTTTTTTTGTAGATTGATGTAGACTGGAACTTTCATTTAAAACGAGAAATGCGGTCATCGGGTATTTTTGTCACGCCGAAGTTTCCTTGGATGCGGTTTACGAGTAAAATTTTAATTAAGATTTGCTATCATACAATTAATCAGGGGCTTCACCGGATAAATTTCTTAAAGCCCCTCTCGGACGGCCCCTGTACGCCCTCCAAACTAGGACAAATCTGGGGAAACCTGGATGCACGGCAGCCTTTGCTATGATAGATTATAGTTGTTGACTTTTAGAAACCAAACCCTCCCTCCGTAATACTGTTCTTCGTAAATACCTGTTTTCTGATAGAACCTAATTCCTTTTTTTTATGAAAGAAAAACGTTTCTCTAGATAATTCTTCATATACTTTCATTTTTCATGTATTTTTGCCTTTTAGTTCCTTGAAGATGCTACGATCACCAAATAGATCTACCTCATATAGATATAAGAAACTTCTTAACTTGCGCGTATCTTTCTATTCCAAGCTTGAATCTGATAATATATTTTGCTATAATTCGTTACGTCTAAGTTTTAAACTTTAGCTAGTGTTACAAATTTATTTAGGAGAGAGACGGTAGAGGTTATCCTATCATTAAAAGTTAACATTTCTATCTATTATACGAAGAAGAATTGTACCATGGCTCGTGTTATGTTTAGTAAATTAGAGCTACTAGAAGCAGGAGCATATTACTAGAATTGCAATATCCTAGCATTTTTTTATAGTGTACTTTGGCACTCTCACAAAAATCCTTTAGTTCTCCTACGCGAATTGGGTAAATATAAAAGTAAGCGTAATTTTTTTTTTACAATGTGTTCAAACGTCTATGGCCAATAGATCCGCAGCGGTTTGGATAGCATTATGAGCTATGTATTATGTGCTCTACAGCCCACGCCAATAAGTTTCCTTTCTAAACATTCCTGGCAGTTTAAAATATATATTTCTTTGTCGCTCACCTTTACTTTGTTCTCTCTCTAGGTTGTTTTTTGAGAGTTTGTACAATAGAAGCATATATCATATCTCATGCTTCGCCAGGTAAACTAATTAGGTCTAATAACTTCACATTAACTCCTGTTTCAGGGTGAACAAATTTCACCAGAGTAGGGAACACCTTAATATTCTTGTGATTTGATGCTTCGGAAAATACAGAAACAAATGAAACATCTTTGAGTTCATTTGTAAGAGCATTTAAAGAATATGGAGAAATTACGTTTTTTTACAATTGCCTCACATTGAGTGAGCGGAATTCTGCGAATCCAATTTGATTGGAAACTTTTTGAATTAGTTTTGATGTGCATTCCATCGAGTTGAAACTCTGATTATGAAAAACTGCGTGGAAAGCCCACAGTCCCTCCTACGCGAGTTCGGTCACTTTATCGCCATATTTTTCATGTCGAAAAAAATCGTTAATTGAATGGGAAGTACTTGCTGCTGATAACAAATGCCGATTAATGTCGTATTTACTTCCATTGGCCACAGAAAAGGTTCCAAGGCATTTAGCATCAGACTTTCTTAAGAAATGGAAATTCCTTCAAAATGTCTAATTCTGCTAATTTACAAACTACTGATTTTACGATCGAAATGTAAATAAATAACACTTATTGCATGCACTATTCACTACATAGCCAAAACAGTTCCATCTATAGAAACAAAAAATACTCCTACTATGACACCTGTGCTGAAAGTCGACTCATATGGCAGTCGCATGTATATGCCGTTGTCGCATTGTTTTTTAGTTGGTGTGCTGAGAGTCGGGTGGCGTGACAAGTCGTTTAAGTTGAAGAAATTGTCTTCAGTAAAATTACGACTGTCAGCACAGGATTCAGAGTGTATGTGCTAAGTTTTTGTGTTTCGTGAGGAATAAACATTTTTAGTTTGAAGAATAAACATTTTTGAGTTGAGAGTGTTTCGCGAAAATAATTTTAATAAATTATAAACAATTTAAAATTAAAGATTTTAAATTCTGCTGAGTTGTGGTTTTGTAGTTCGGAAGATGAAGATATAGCAAACGCGAAGAATTACAAATTTTATATTATTATTTCTTCCCAAACATTTGTATAATTTGTCAGCATATCTCTGCCCTTTAGAAAATAACAAATATGTATTTTCTTTCAAATTCTTCTACTTTGTCACTAACGCAAACAGCCCGACCAAGTGACACTTCTTATGACAACACATACGACTTTCATCACAGGAGCCTATCTTCACTTCCCTATCCTCCATCTCAATTACGCAGAGGTGGGCAACCCAGAACTTTCCAAAGACGAGCTCCAGATTTATTTACACAGCAGTCCTATTCTAGTTGTGAGGCTATATACGGACATCTATAGTTCCAAAAGATATAGAAGAGACAAAATCTTTGGAAGAAAAGTTTGTGTTTTGAAAAACAAACATCTTTAATATCCCACCCCTGAATTATACAGTCTAATCGTTCTCTTTGAGGGGCTTTAAGCTTGAAATTTAAATACGAGACTTGTGGGACGAATTTGTCGTTTGTGGGACAATGTGGGACGCTTTTAATAACGGGGAACAATATAAGTAAAGTAGCAAAGGGGCCTAGGTAGACTAGGGGTAAGGCGCCACACTGCTATCCCAAAGGTCTTGGGTTCGAGACCCGGCCAGCCCCGTGGTTCTTCCCCCTTTGCCACCTACATAACTTTCCTTCTCTCTCTTCTTCCTTCTTTACATTCCTGATTCCTACTGTTATAGGCTTCCCTAGTCCTTCCCCGCTCCACCAAGCGCATGTCATCGGCTGGTTGATGAGATTCAACTCGTTTCAGGAGGCATAATACACCAGCGAGTTGTTCTCGATGCCCTATGACAGAGTTGCGAAATGGTTGCTCGCCAAAGTGAATACCGCATTCAAAGTATCGTGAAACCGCCTAAGACAAATCTCACTTGCGTGATTCGACAACGAGAACACGCTTACGATTATATTGCAGGTGTAGGAGGGTTTTCACTTTTTGGGTTGCAGTATATTTTCAGGGCTCCCTCTGACCTGGGACTTGGAGCAATTCGTCCCTCTCTTATGGCGGGCATTTTGATTGCACGTTAAATATATTAAATGGTAATTCCCTAAATAATTAATTGCCGATTTTTTTAATAAAAAACTAAGGAAGAAATTTAGTTTTGAAATATCCTAAACGCTAAGAAGTGCCATATATGTACAGCAAAGGTTTTCATAGTGCATAGCATGCCTAATAATTCGAAGAGTGTCTCAACGAAGGTATTAAGGAATTTTTCAGTTACAATTTGAATTCAAGTTTTTATATTCGAGTTTATCTAAGTATTTGTACGGTTTGGTTTTCGATAGATAAGATAGATTTGCCCTTTTTATTTGTTCATGATTGTTAAACAACTCATGTATTTTATATATAGAAGACAAACGATTTAATTAGAGAGCCCACACCATAAAAGAAGGGAAATGAGTGCGCTTGTGGAATTCCGATGAAGAATATAAATGAGCCGGTAATTGGCGTCTTTAAGCAGAGTGATGTTACTCGCTTGTGGTGACTCGAGATATGTACTCACTACGCAATGGAAACAGCGATTTTAAGATTCAATTTTTTTTACGGTGCAGCCTCTACTTTG
Source organism: Thereva unica (assembly GCA_949987705.1). Lineage (NCBI taxonomy): Eukaryota > Metazoa > Arthropoda > Insecta > Diptera > Therevidae > Thereva > Thereva unica. The sequence goes on from OX465283.1 coordinate 45,314,104, forward strand.
ATTTGGTGTAATACAAATATGTACTATGTAGAAACATTCTTCTACTTTTATTTCTCTTTCATATGGGCTTAATCAAAATAGTACCAAAGTTATTGTTACTTACAATGTTTTTTTAAGTAAAATTATTATTCTTTTTGTTTATTTATATTTCTTATTAATATTATTTTGTTTGCTTAAAGTGCAATTTTATAATACAAAAAGACTTAATAATGATAAAATATAAATTAGATTTATTATTATAAATGCATAGAAAAGTAAAGTGTTCTCTCTTTCGGCAGTTTTAAAACAATAAATATCTTTAAAAAAAAACTTTCAAAAAAAAAGATAATTTAGAATGTAATAAAATTGTAGGGCCCTACAGCTGTAAATATGAAAAGATAAAAAAAAAATAAGGTAAAAATTATTAATTATTAGTTAATAATATTGCTGTGTATAAATTTAAAAAATTATATATATATGTTGCAATTTCATATGCATACAACAAAATTAACATAATGAAAGTGTCTCTTAAAAAAAAAAACAAAAAATTTAAACATAAATAGAACAAACAAATAAAATATTTAAAAAACACACACACACACAAAGAAATCAATTGAAAAAAGCAAATGCATATTTTATAATTTAGTAACAAAAATTAAAATAATAAAAACAATAGCAGAAAACAAGGGAAAAACAAAATCTTTTTGTTTTCTTTTTCAATTAGATAAAAAAGTAGAAAAGTTTTTAGGTCGAAATGTGAAAATAAAAAAAAATAAATAAAATAAATTTGAATTTTTTACACCTGGTATGGATTAATTACTGTAGAAATTATTGAAGAAGAAAAAACAAAAAAAAAACAACAAGTAAATCATATTATATACATGGTTTTTTCTTCTTAGAGTTTTTTTTAAATTCTATGTAAAAAAAAATATATAAAAAAACAAGGAGAAAAACTTCTATAATAAATGAAAATCTGTAAAAGAAATTTTAATTTTGTTTTTTATATATTGTGAAACAATTTTATTATTTTTCAATTGACTGAAAATATTTTGATACTCCAGTAAAAAAAGGGAAAATTATAACAAAAAAAAACATTAACAAAAAACCATTAATAATTTCTGAAAAAAAAAAAAACAAAAAAATAATAATAGTCCAGTCAATGCACGGAAAAAATAATTGGCAAACCTGGAAATCCTGCCAAACAGCACAAATTTGCACCAAAATTTGGATTTAGGTTCTGCTTATACTCTCTATTTCAAAGTTGTCAATGAGCCGAGAGTTCTTTTTTATTTTTTAGGGGTGTAAACTACCCCTATTCGAAAATCATTGTAGAATTGTAGATTCAAGAGTTTAATCGATAGAAATTATCATTGCATCATGAATTACTAGTTGCAACTAGGGAATCCAATCCCCCAAGCTTGCGGGATCCAGGTCAACAGCCCCGCGGATCCACGGGATTTGCGGGACTGGAAAAAATCCTAGATTTTGTTCAAGTAATTAAGTTCATGAATTTATGAAGTACTGAACCATTAAGAAGAACCCATTCAAGCCAATTCTAATTGGAATTGATACCGATGGAGTTTCCATAGATAGTAGCATACATTGTAATTTCGAAATTACTCTTCGTTACAGCCGAGTTTACGCTACCGATATAAGAATATTCCAGCGGTATCAGTCCAGCGTAATTTAGAACTGGCCAGTACACACCATGTACGTTCGGAATCCCCTGTCGTAGGCGTAGGGTAATTTTACCTTTACTGTGTTTTCATGAGCCGGGGTAAAGTATTCGTTGAGTTTACAGAACGCTTTTCAACTCAAGTTAACTCGATGCTGTTTATAAGACGGTTCTGGGTTGAAGTGACAGATACGTAATTTTACGTCGGGAGTCCGTTGATATGTATATGTGCAATAAACGCACTTAAACAAACAAATATGGAAAAACCGGCTTAACCCGACGTGTTTCGTGGAGTTTTCTTGGATATACCGAAAGTTAACTCAACCCGCGTTTCCATGTATTGAGTTTCCACAGAAGTTGAGTTGAGTTCTGAAATGAAACTTTAACTCAACGACATAACTCTATGTGTTTCCATTTCTGAGTTTTCAGTCAATTTTAGTAAATTTTATTATAGATTTTACTTTAAAAGTATTTATTAAATATAAAGTCTTCTGACGGCCAAGCGACGCGCGACATATTCTATTTTTGTACCAAAGTACCGTTTTTAGTTGTGTGAGTCAATTCTGTTCAACCTCCCCATTTTCGTTGAGTTGAGTAGAGTTGGAAGTCTTTAACGAAAACTCTTAACTGTGTCTGTTTCCATAACGTATAACTCGGGCTCAACTCTAGTTGAAATCTCATGGAAACTCAATAATCGACGCTTACTCTGAGTTAATCCAGAGTAAACTCTGCATGAAAACTCAGTAATTGATTGCGTTCGGATACACGCACATAAATATACTTAGACGATTATGTGTTATTACTCAATTGCTTAGTAGGCAGATATCTTCAATTAACGAATTTCAATATTTTTGGAGGGTAAGGCCCTCCGCACACGAGTCGACTGATTTGGAATCCCAAATAATCCAGCCTGGTTGTGAGCTCGCTTAAAAATGTTGCATTCTCTCTCTGATAGCCTGACATCGTCATTTGAAGAACTTGTGCATATAGCAATTCGCCTTTCATTAACCATATGAAGATGAAAGACTTGTTAATTTCTAGACTTTGGTTGAACCCACTGACATATAGGAATGGACTGCTGATTGACAATGCTGAATGACACCATTTTTCTCCAGAAATAGAAAACCTTTTTTACGTAAACAAAAAAATTTTCTACGAATTTAGGAGAAAATAAGTGATAAGATGTCTTTTATAATTAATAGAAATAAATTTCCATCACTCATTTTTATTTATTAGAAATTTTTTCATTAAATAAATGTATTTATTCCAAAACTGTGACGGTTATTTCCCCTGTTTAATGAACTTTTCAAAACAGCTCAAGAGTGAGACAGAAGAACAAAAATTTGTGTACTCTTTTTCAATTGTTAATTCCCATTTTTCTGATTCTTGCGTTTGAAGAGCTTCTGTAATCGTGCAAGGGTCGGTTGGGGATACAAAATTCGTCAATTCACCCATTATATCGTCATTTTGAATGCTGTCCGACTGAGTCCGTGCAGTTCGAAATACCTCGCGTGGTCTTCCTGGTTGGCTAGTCCGTTCCAGTCTTGGTCTTCCTGGTAATCGATGTTCTTTAAAATCATTAGTGGGTCTTCTTAATGTTGAGTGGTGGTAAATTGAATTACATATGTAGATTGCTTTCTATTTCCATATTAACTGGTCTATGTCCCTCATCTTCTACTCTTATTTGTACTTCCTTATTTGTATTTGGGGAAATTACAATTTCAAAACAATTTTCATACTTTCCTTCGATATTATACTCGTTTGTGAACCTTACATTTCGGCTAACTATAACTTTCCTTTCTACTAAGTTCCAGATTCTATAGGCTTGATTCTGTTGAATATCCTAGGAATATACCTTCCTTCGATCGGGTATCAAACTTTTGCTTGGTTGGAGATTTATCTAAATTTGAAAATATCTTATATCCGTTTTCCTTCTTGCCCAAATCTCACACGGTATTCTGCCATTCAGTGATCTTGTGGCACATCTGTTTCGGATATAATTTGCTGTATTTACAGCTTCTGCCCAGAAGGCTGTGGGAGAGTTACTTTCTAACATCAGGGGTGGAAGCACGTAAGTTGTTACAATCGACTTCTTCATATAAAAAGTCAAGATTTTTGTATGAAGAGGTCGATTGTAACAACTTACGTGCTACCACCCCAGATTCCTGGCAGTTTCTATTAAGGTTTTGTTTTTTTCTCTTTGCGATACCATTTTGTTGGGGAGTATAAGGGACTGTTAATCTTCGCTTAATCCCATGATCCTTCAAAAAATTTCCAAACTCTTCTTGATTTGCAAGAAATTGCCCAAAAAGTGTTTCTGTACTTTCTGGATTTTTGACAAAATTATCCTCCACCATGTAAGTAAGTTTTTGCCCAACAAGTTTTTGCAGGAAAAGTACTGGAACAGACCTATTGACTTTCAGTAAACGACTTGTCGTGTCGTCAGGCCCGGCTTAAGGCACGGGCAAGCTGGGCAGCTGCCCAGGGCGCTGTCGAATGGGGGGCGGCACTGACGACCAACCGATTTTTTTTTATGTTCTAAATTTTTAATTCATTCCTAAGTAAAAGCAAGTAGTCATTCAGGAATGAAATTCGAATTCAATTGTTTACCTGGCATTTGTTGTTATTCTTTTTTTTGTTGACAAGTTTTGGATATCCAGGTTTTTCCTATTGGGGTCTCTGAATCCGTCTTATATCTGTGTAACCTTTCTAATCCCGCTTTTTCCACGTTTACACTTCGCTTCGAGTCCAGTTCGCTTTTAAGACAGGTGGAACAAACGGAACCAGAAACTAGGGTGGGCCAAAAAAAGCAATATTTTTTTTAAGTGATCCACGAAAATTTGTTAAAAGGGGAGTAACCGCTGTTAACTGTTAAACCTCTCTGTGACGCAAGGTGGGAAAGTAGAATCGACGCTATTCGGCCATTCCGCTATACATCGGGAGAAATTGATGATGCATTATTTGAAATGAGTGAAGACCAATCATTCGATGTTGAAGCTAATTGCATAGCGGAATCCCTGCTAAAAAAATGAAAACGATGTCATTTTGTTGTCTAACTGTTTTTTGGTACAAAATGTTGCATCAAATCAATTTAGTTAGCAAATCATTGCAAGGAGCTGAATTCGCAGTATCGGAGGCTGTTAAAACCCTTGACAAAACGTTAGATTTTTTGAGGAAACTTAGATCAGATGAGAGTTTTGAAAATGTTTGTGTAGAAGCTAGTTTGCTGGCAAATGATCTTGATGCTGAAAAAACATTCACTCAATCAGAAGGTATACGGAAAAGAAAAAAAAATATTCCAATGGTACCATGTCTTTAGGGGAGGGGGCGCCAAACATTTGTTTGCCCAGGGCGCCAAATATCCTCGAGCCGCTCCTGCGTGTCGTGATGACTCCACTTTCAGCACAGGGGCCTCTATATAGAATTCGGCAATCTATCCATTCCCATACTTATTTTTAAGAAAAAAATTTCACCCCCGAAGAGAGGTGGTGTTCACACCCCCAGGGTAAAAGCAACCCTCGGCACATTGACAACTTTGAAGTAGAGGGTAAGTAGAACCTACAGCCAAATTTTGGTGCCAATCGGTGCTGTTTGGTAGAATTTCTAGGGAAACCGTGCATTGACTGGACTGTAAGAAGCAAGAAAACTTTTATTAAAGCTAAATGTTATTATCTTATATCCACTCTGATAAACAGGAAAAAAAATATATGAAAAAATCAAGTCGTCAAAAAAAAATAGGAACAAAAATATACCTACATAATTATTACGACAAAAAAAAATACGGTAATGATATATTTAAAAACAAAAAACAATTTTTATTTTTCAAATTAAATTATTTAAATTAAAAACAAAAATCAAATAAATTTTCGTTGTTTGATTAAAAAAAAAATCTTTGCAGTTTTTTACTGTAAAAAAAAAATATTTTTAAGTTTTAACTCTTGTTTTTTTTGGATAAAAAGAATATATCTAAAAAAAAATTTATAGCAATTTTCTTTTTTATATCATATAAGAAAAAACAAAACCTTATTATTTTTGTTCATATAACATTTGTTTTTATAGTCAAGAAATAAAAAAAAATAAAAAAAAAATTAAAAAAAAAATAAAAACAATATTATTTAATAATGAAGAAAAAACAAAAAAAAACACATTTAACAAGCAAACAATATATACAGAAACAAAAAATCAAAGAATTGTAATAACTATGTATTGTGTAATGATTAAAGAAAAACATAAAACATAAAAACTAAAAAAACAAAATTGAATAGAAATAAAAAAAGAAAAATGATGAAAAAAAAATGATAATTATTTAAGTGATTCCATGAATAAGAAAAATTTATGTTTCAAGATATATAAATTAAAAAAAGAAAAAAAGAAAAGAAAATTCAAGAACAAAAAAAAACACTATCTCTTTAATTTGTATATTATAATTTTGTTTTTATCCTTTTAATTGATGAATTAATAAATAATTGTTTATATATTATTAATAGGATAATAAAATGATTAAACAATAATAAAAATAAAATGATTTTTATTTTCATATAATTTTATTATTGGAATGTTTATTTTTGAATTCCCCTAAAAAATTTTCTCAGAGTTTTGCAGTTTCTTAAAAAAACGTAGAGTACAGTATACAAATGATATCAATTCTATCACCTTTCAAAACCAAATTTCTCACCCAAGCTGCCTACCCTATGATATGGTTGTCATAGCTTTAGGTCCCTGTGCTGAAAGTCGTATTTTCTGTCATATGAAGTGAAGCTAATAGAGGGGTGTGCTAATAGTCATTTCTTGTCGTGTCTGTGTCGTTTAAAATCAGCTGGCATAAATGACAGCTTATTTGATGTCGTTTTATTTTAATTTTAGTCGGCGTGTTGTCCTTTAGTGAGAAAGATGCTGTACTGAAAGTCGTTATTCGACTGAAACTTCACCTTCTTCCTTGTCAAACGACTTGTCATGCGACACGGCTTTCAGCACACCAACTAAAAATAGAGAAGACACTGACAACAACACATGCGACTGTCACACGACACGACTTCTAGCACAGGTCCCTTAGTGTTCACCCTCCTACCCCGGTTGTCCAGTATTGACCGAAACCGACTCGTCCAAAGATGCATTTATCTGCCTTGGGCAAGATGACAAGATCGTTGCATTTGACAGTATGTTACTTGATCTGTTTTATAAGTATGTATCTCTGCTAAGTAAAACATTATCAGCAAGGTCGAAATCTTGGTTTACTGCAGAAATCAAATCGCTGATTGTTGAAAGATAATTTCTTTTCCACTGAGCACAAAAAGTCAACAGCGATTCTGCTAGAAGATCTTATAAGTGTATTAGGAACATAGTTGTAGCTTAATAGCAGGAACATAATGCTCGCCATAAACCGTGAGCCGTGTGTACCCCAAGGTTCAATTTTGGGCCCTCTTTTATTCAGCATTTTTATTAACGATCTTCCTTCGGTAGTAACACATTCTAAGATCCATATGTGCGCTGATGATGTGTGACTTTATTTCTCAGCGCCCAATGATCAAGTTCAAAGATGTGTTGAGGAGCTTGCTGCTGCCCTACGCCGTGTTTCTTTCTGGTAGACTTAAAACTTACTTCTACTTAATCCTTCGAAGTCTTATTGCATTGAAGGTAAGAAATCAAGGAGTTATCTTGAATGCCAAATTGACCTGCTGCAATCATGTCAAGGGGGTCTCGGTAGTCTAGGGGTAAGCCGCCTGACTATTATCCCAGAGGTCCCGGCTTCGAATCCCGGCCAGCCCCGCGGTCCTTCCACTTTCCCACCCACATAACTTTCCTTCTTTCTTCTCCCCTCTTTACATTACTGATTCCTCCTGTTTAGCCTTCGCTAGTCCTTCCCCGCTCCATCAAAGCGCATGTCATCGGTTGGTTGATGAGATTCAACTCGTTTCAGGAGTTCCAGCGAGTTGTTTCTCGATGCCCCGATGCCAGAGTCGCGAAATGATTGGGAGTAGTTGGAATAAAATATCGCGACTAGGTTGTGACAGCTCCTTCCTACCTCTCTCTATTATCCGACTAGAGCTGCTGTTCGACATTGCAGTCTATACGAAAAAAATAGATTGTCGAACAGTACAAAGCGGCTTTCCCTAAGCCTCTAGTCTAACACATAAAAAAATGTCAACTGTTGAAACTTAGCAATTGCGGTTTACTCAGTAGGACCGTCCATATGTATTTAGTTACGGCACTAATTTTACCTGTTCTAGTGCATGGACTGTCTATTTTTTCTACTCTTGACGCCTCCTGCGTCCTTAAACTTGAAATTGCCATTAACGACTGGGTTCGTTTTATTTACAAATTTCACTGTTTTGACCACATCTCACCCTATTCCGCTATGGGCGGCTCTCTTAAGGTCACCCCTAAATGAAAAATAACGCAGAAGTGAAGTAGACGCTACTTCCACTGAAGTAGATGTAACTTCCACTTACTTCCATTTTGGTCACTCTCATACATTCATATGCAATGGTACCTAACTTCATTTCACTTAACTTCCCATTTAGGTTGGGCCTTTAGTGAATACCGGGAGCATGGAGGCTATACAAGGAGATATAACTCTTATGGGGAAAATAACCGGAAATTGATGCGTAGCAGAAACTAAACTTCTAGTTCATTTTTGGCCACAGATGTCGCCTAAAGCTGACGTGCCCCACATGAAGTTAGCTGAATTTTACCCATTTCGACGATTTCTTCAAAATTGTCAGCCGAAATGCAAAAAAAATCATTGGGAATTAATAAAAATTCATTGGAAAATCCATAAAATGGTTAAATACGAAAAATCAGAAGCTGATTTTTCAAGTTAGGCGTAAACATAAAATATTTTAATAGTTAACGAATTTGGCCATGAACCGGATGAATATAATCCGCCATGTTTTTTGGGGTACATGTGACTGTGGCGCCCTCATTAATCAAACGAAAAGTGACAACACGGAGTTATATCTCCTTGTATAGTCTCCCTGACCGGAGGTGTGATTGTTTCGCGTTTTCATACGTTAATTGGTCAGCGAGCTTTCTTCATCCACGCAGCTCTGTTATGGAGTTCTCTCCCAGTTGAATTACAACGTGCCGATTTAATGGGCATCTTCAAGAAGCATTTTTTCGAATTAATTTCTAATAGAACTGTTTAGAGCCTGAAAACATAACTTTCATTGTTTTTAGTTTAATTTTTTATCATCTTTCACTCGTAGTTTTATTTCCCTTCTGTCAATTGTTGTTTTTTCCCCTTTTTGACTTTATTTTTATTTTCTTCTTCTTGTTCAACTATTTCCTCCAAATTTTTAATTAATGTACTTTGATATAAGATTTTAATGTTTGAAGATGTGCTAAAAATTACAATAAATAAATTAAATAAAATCTTATGCGTGTCATAGTCTAAGCTATATTTTAAGAGTAGTTATACCTCGTCGTATTTCATAAATCCTATCTTCGTTCATTCCTTAGATTTTTTGCCCACTGGAATCTTATGGGTCAAATGCTAGTAACGGCCTCAAGGACCTTTGTTGGTGCCGGCAGATCAAAGAGATAAATCCTGAGAAACAGTATCTGCGATCTGAGGTCTACATGATATAAGGATTTTTACCTCCACCTCCACGAAGATGTTGACTTTATATTGGGTGACCCCTGGATGCCCGTGTCTATACAAGAATAACAGATGGAGGAGGTTGAAAGGCGAGTGTTTCGCGCCTCAAAACGAAGGTCCTCCAGATTGGGGTTGGGCGGCAAGCTGACAACCTTTCATTGTAAAAACCCAACCGTCACGAATCGTCAGGACAGGACGGACTCAAAAGTAACGACTCATGCGACGGAATATAGAATTTGATCTTGGAACATGAAACATCAGGACCTAAAGGGCCAAACTTAGAACCCAGCTAATTTTTATTTTGGTTCATAAAGGTCTCACGAGTATCGCAGGAAACGAAATGGTGCATCCTGGTAGAGCCTTTATATCAGGGGCCAGTGGAGGCAAAACTACTGTTTGACGTGCAGATCTCGTGACGAAGACTTTTTAATATTAGTTTTGGTTTGAATAGTATGCTTCCTGTATTTTTGTATTTGCACCATTTTCGTTCTTTTTCTGCTGAGCTTGATACCACCATGATACCTTTCAATGCATCTGTAATTAGGAGATTAAATATAAATAATCAGAAAATGTTTGTTTTTAACTTAAGCATTTATTCAATCTAACAACCTACAAATTGAACTGAATGCCAACGGACTGAGAAAAGTTATCGTAAGTGAGTATTTTGGATAAGTTATGATAAGAATTAGTTTAGCTAAAATATAAAATTCATTAAAAAATATTATTATTAGTTCTTAATTAAATTTAAACTCAAATAATTTAATTTAAAAAATCATTTTAAACATTTCTTTTTTTAATAGGTTTTTGTCTTTAATAAATCATTTGTAGGGATTCATATCTCTCGAAGTGTTGATAACAACCTGACTGTGTCTTGGGTTAGTTTCAATTTCTATTGATGGCGCAAACCTGTTAAGAAATAATTACACCAGTGGCAGTCAAACTTAAAATTATACATTAAAAAGAAAAATTGGATACAAATTAAATTAATTAAATTAATTTTAAATTGGATGATAGCAAGATGTTTATGCTTTTTAATTTCAGATAATTTTTTAATCATATATGTAGATCTAGAGATTTCTATAAATATTTTGCCATATTTTAGCTAATCAATCATGTATGTTTTATAATAATTCTGGAAAGTACAATTTTTGATTTTAAATTATTTCAAATAGCAGAGATAGAAAATGTTTAATTTATTTGATGAGTTGATATAGTGAAGTTAATTTTATGTTTAAAAAATATTTTGGATGTTAAAATAAAAATATTGTGTACAAAGTTATGTTTTAAAAACCCAAGATTATTTCGAAGCTGCGTACCACATTCGGTCTAGACATCGATATTTTTGTCTTTCTCGTGTTCTAGCTTATTGTGGAAAATAATTATAAATCTATTGCGGTAAGTTCGGATGAGACGACCAACCAAAAACCACCGGGGAAACTAAAGCTTTTACGGGTTATTCGGTGAAAGTATGTAAAGAATGTAAGGATGGAAATATTTTAGAGGTTTTCGAATGTTAATAGTTTTATTTTGTATATAAGTTATTGTTATATGAAAGTTAAAGGTATTTACATAGAGTGCGTTCCGTAATATACTGGGAGCACTGCGCCAGTACTACCAGTGGTAGTTTTGTCGTTCCGTTTTCACCAAACAGTGCCCTGTCGCAGTGCTCTGGGAACATTCATGACGTCATGAATATTCCCCTTTTTACTACTGGGACTACTGCTTTGAAAGAGGTAATGTGCTCCCAGTAGTTTCAACAGGTTTTGACAGATGTGCATTGTGGCTGTAAAAAAATTTAATCGTGAGCGAGCAGTAAAATATGGAGGCGGAGCCAGTATACTGTACGCTTGTTCCGTATACAAAAATGTACTGCTTAGTTCAGTATAACTTTTTTAAACGGAACGTGCTTCGCAGTGCACTGGCATGACGTCTAAAATCACAGTGCTCCCAGTATATTACGGAACACACTCATAGTATTGCAGTCTGTGATCAGCGGAATAAGGGGAATAACATGACACATAACATGCCGTAACTACTTCGGACTGCGATCACAACCTCATATCGGTGGCCACTGGTAGCTACCTTATGGGAGAGGATAGGCAAATATGATTAGGCTAATCCCTTCCAAGTAAGATTGGCGTGAGGCTTATAACCTTGCCCGGAAAAATATTATTACAGAACGAGCAAAATTTGTATCGTTCTATTGGAGGTTGATTTTCTTTTGAGTCGCACTTTATCATATCTTTCGCTTTTGGGAGGGAGCGGCTCCAGAAGTGCACTGTAAGTGCAATTATAGTGCACTTCTGGAGTCCTTTGGTTTTGTAACGGGGTATGTGGTGGAAAGCGGGTCAATCTCTAGTGTTTTTAAATTGCACTGCTTTTGCAATGAACAACACATTTGCTGCCAGAGGCCAGGACCGGGACCAGGATAATAATATTTACAGAGTTTTTACAAAGCATTCACAAATTATCATTACGTTGGTAATCAGACTTACATTGAGTTATTGTATGACTTCAATTCTCATATTTATTATGCATTTAATTATTATTTTGGTGCTCTATGAATGTAACTATGGGCTTGTAATAACTAAAATATGATACACAAGTTGCTGGGCGTCAAATTAAAAAAAAAATCTACACACTGAATATAAAATGACGTACTATCTTTTATTATTTCTCGTGCCTGGCTAAAAAAGGGGTTAATTTTTTCCTTATATTTCATTTCTTCACGTGCGTCGGCTTAATTTCCATCCTTTCCCTGTCACCTGTAACCACTTAACTTCCTTTTTGTTTCCTTTTGTTTTCGCAGTTTCGTTCAGTTTGAGTTCGTCCGTTGTTTGTCGTTCAGTTTTACCTTTGTTCGTTACATTATTCGTCCGTTATTTTTCGTTTAGTTTTCCGTTTTCGTTCTCTAACATCCTCCCCTCGTGAATCGCCTGCGTAAGATGCACCATCTTTGTTGGCTGCCACATCTAATACTGTCAATTTTGAAACCGGCCTTGTTAAATTGCCGTTAGCTGCGGCGACTTCTGCTCTTCTAACTATGTTGTCCTTACATTTGAAAACCTGTATGATTTTTCCTCGGCAGTTTGAGTCACATATTATTACCACGTCACCTTCTCCTATCGATGCTATTTTGTTCGACGTGTCAAGTCAGGCAGGTACTCCTCAATCAAACGTTTCTAGAACATATTGTTCAGTTGTTGAGCAATTCTCCATTGTATACGAACGCAGGTAAGTTTGACGTCGTATAGGGATAGTGTCGAATGGCTCCTTCCTAGCAGGAAGTGGTTGAGCTGTTGACGATTCTTGCTAGGATTGACAGGGCAGTTGAAAATCCATTCAATTACAAATGCTCATGTCGGCAGCACGTTATTCCAGTATGGTTCTAGTTCCGATTTCATTTTCTGTCGAACTTCTTTGTTCAACCGTTGGTATTGCTCGAAAACGACGTGTTTCATTCGTTTCCGCTGATCGTCGAGGTCATCCAAAGCTGCATCCGTTTACTCATAGGTGCACATAGCTCCATTGTACACCCCACAATGGACTCCGACAATTGCCTTTCTTCTAAATCGATATCGTCCGGTATTGCGAGCCCGCGAATATGCTTTTTGAAACTCTCGCCCGATGGCCAGTCCCGTATGAACGCTCTATTCTTCAAGGCTGGTGGTGGCGCCGTTTTTTTCGCTCTTTGCAATCGCATCTGTAATTTCGCTTGAACAACATAATGGTCCGCTCCGCAATCGTGCTCAGTCATTGTCAGTTGTTGCTGGATGGATTTTGCCAGGTGAGTTGGTGTTTGAATGGATGGCGGAAGATGCTGTTGCACACGATCAAATTATATCCGTCCGGGTGTACGGGTTGGTCTCGGTTGGCGCTTAAACGGATACGATCGTTTTACCGATGGTTATAACCGCCAAACGTTCGGATATCGGCTAAAATGCAATAACGTTGCTCGACCCGACGCTGGCCTCTCGTTTCTCACCACCGTTATAGTAAAGAGTCATCGTTTCGTTGATTGATGGCGGTAAGATCGTCAATGTCACGGGATCTGGTCAGGCGTAGTTCCGATAGTGCAGCAACTGATATTTTGCATTTCGATAATTCATAATTTGATGAAAAAAACAAAAGAAGATAACTTTTTGCTATTTAATTTATAAATTTAATTAATATTCTAGTTCACGCTTATCATTAGGTTTATAAACTTATGGTAACGATTATATACATATATGTATAACAATATTTGTTCGCTTTCAGAGAGTCGTAGTCACACGCGGAGAGGTGCAAAACGGAGATGCCGGAAATTGGTCGTACCGGAAGTTGTTGTGTGACAATTCGAAAAACTTAGTAATTAAGTTTATGCGGTCACCACACTTTTGACTGACATGATGCCCTATTGGTACATTCCACGAAGCAAATTGAATTTCCATTTTCGGTGGGACTAATTTGGGTCTTCGCCCAGTACCCCACTACTCACCAGCATCGTTGGTCCCTAGCACTGGCGCATCGGCTGCCCGATGCAGTATCATTATTTCGGCCAGTAATCCACTTCACACCTGCATCCTTAGTCCCCAGCGCAGGCGCATCGGCATCGGGCCCCGAATGCAGTAGCATTATTATGTAAATAGTTAACTTGTAAATCATATAGGCAGCGAGCAATAATAATAAGAGTGATGAGCTAGAACAAATTTTTAAAAATGTTTCATTGCCCTTGAAATCAGCTGATAAAAAGTTCAATGCGAGTGAAAAAGTTAAAATATCAAACAAGTAATATCTATGATAAAAGGAGGCGGAATTACTTTCGCACAATACGCAAAGTGTGTGAAAACAAGATAAAAAATGACGGGGAAGTGACTGGAATGTGAACTGGAAATATTTTGACAGTTCTCATTTTAATGGCGTCGAAATCGGGATTAAAGTAATTGTTTACATTTTTAGTTGTAAAATAATCGTTTTTGTGCTCGGTAAATTATTAATTTGTGTTTAATTTTCAATTATAAATAGTTTTGGCTTTAGGAGTCGACCGCGACGCGCCCGACAGAGGCCGGTTCTGAGCAGGCAATTGTTGTTTATAAAAGTGATATAAAAGTGATTTAAAAGTGTGATTTGTAAAAGTGATACCAGCGAGCAATAATAATTATTATTGCTCGCTGGTGATATGATATAAAGTCAATATATTGTTATTATTAAAGTGATATGTTAGATTTGCCAAACAAGATGTCAGTTTTATATCCCTAGATCAGGGTCTTTAGCACCTGTTTTTATGCGCTAGAGCTTCATTCTTTAGTTAAGAAGGGCTCACTAATCTAGGTATGTTTTCTTTTTTCTTTGAAGTTAACCAAAAGTGCGGATAATAATAATTCATTAAAGAAGAAATATACAAAATGTTCCAATGTTTTGAAATATTTTATAAATTCAGTAAATAAATTGCAATTAATTTAACTTGTCGTGCGATTCCGCTTTGTTTACTAACTATACAAGTGTAATCAAGTAACTGGAATGCTGTACCACACGAAATTTTAACGCATACATTCTCACAATTTATACCGACTACACGTGCTTTGTTCCAATTTTACTTCCATTTGAATGTAAACATTCCAATAGGGGAAATAAGGAACATCTTCGGTTTCTTTCATTCTCTTGTGCTTTTTGCTTCATCGCGTGTTTTTTTTTATAGAATTTTTACTTTATGTTATTGTTTATCTCTTATTTCATATCTTTAACTCTTTTATTTGTCCTTGAGCTCTACCTAATCACTCTTGTTATTAATGCTCGCTGATATAGGTTTCTTCGGTTTCGCGATTCTGGCCAATTCGGCACGTCGACCACCCTCCTCCTTTCACACGCCGGACTTGGGACCAGATGATGGCACAGGACACTGCACAGCCAGTCAAACGAGGAAGCAGAGAAGAATTTGCGGAGTCCAAGAAGGTTTCGACTTAAGCCCCTCCTTTAGATCATCATGTACGAAGAAGTACTGGCGTTTCGCCGCTATCGGGTACGGCTGGATGATGGTTGTTTAATGCACAAAACGACAGTAATAGGAGGAAAATTAATTCTGGGCATAGGTTATGTGCCCTTCGAGCATGTTGTGCATACCGAACTGCGTCCGATCAAACAGAATATGTCATAGCAGTAATGATCTCATTGATATTCTGGCGGCGCACAGTGGGACGAATTGCCGAAAACGTGGACAAAAGTCTAAATATTGATGAATTTGGACGAAATTCGGTATTATAGGGTAATCGACCTCGCTGATCACGAATTTGATGTCAAAAACTGAAAATTCAAAATGGCGAATCCAATATGGCGGACATTATTTTTAAAACGTTGTAGAAATAAACTCAAAACTTGTATCTAGATGGTTGTGGACATGCCGATTACTAATTTGATGTCAAAATTTGGAAATTCAAAATGGCGAAACCAGTATCGGGGACATAATTTTTCAAAAATTGTATAAATAAGTTCAAAACTTGTATTTATATGTTTTTGAGCACGCTGAATACGAATTTGATACTTGAATTCGAAAATTTTAAGAACAGGAACTTGACCAAAATACGAAAATATTGGATTTTTTCTGAAAAAACGAAGAATATTGGGATTTACATAGATCACACTTTTTAATTACATATCTCACTCACGTTCCTGTTCTTAATATCATATTAAGGAATACATATTTACCTAAAAGACGAAACGATTTACGTTGCTCTACGATAATTAGCCTAGGAGTTATTTAACATTAAGTAAATATTAAAAAATACATTTGTTTCTTTCGTAAAAAACCCTGTGGGATAGCCCCCTCTCTAGAACAATTTCTTTCTCCAAAACCATCCAGGAACCACCCTGAAAATATTAGCCACGTAGTCCAACAGAGGATTTATTGAAAGTCTGATGACCGATACAAGTTGTGCATTTAGGGGATATGAATATTTTTAAATATCTCATGAACGGCGATTCGCAAGGGGAAAATGTATAATATCATTTTTCGCAGATAATCGCATGATCTACAAACTTTGTAAACAATATTTTAGGATGGGACTTGCCGTTTAAGAGATATTATCCAAAAGCGGAATTTTCTATTTTTAGGAGCAGCGTACAACCAATTTATCGAAACTTTTTTTTAACATATTGTACTCACGAAAAACTATTTTTTTAGAAAAAGTTTCGTGAGTTAACATTTAGTTAGAGGTCTGCATTCAAATTGTGCTCTCACGACTGAACTAATATAGGTATATATATCCGCGACTTTGAATTTCCTAATTTTGACATCAGATTCGTAATCAGCATGTTCAAAAACTTATAGATACAAGTTTTGAACTTATTTCTACAAATTTTGAAAAATTATGTCCGCCATATTAGATCCGCCATTTTGAATTTTAAAAAGTGATCAGCGACGTCGATAAAATAATACCACCAAATTTCGTGCAGATTTAACAATATGGAGAATTTTCCCGCACTTTTATAGACATTTCAATAAAACTAAAATATAGCAGCCGTAACTGCATATGTGGTTTACTTAAGAGAGTTGTGGCTAGTAGCTGGATTTTCTTTTTTAATCCTGAAGTAAATATAACTTATTTTATTAAAAAATACTTGACTTAGTGGTATTCCGTGGAATTCATAACTTATCTCTTAATTTCGATTGAATTTTATAAATTTTTCTCGTTATTATACATAATTATTGCTTATTTTAATAACAAATGTTAACACGTCGCTTAACAAGTTATAAAGCATTTAAAATTTAGTACATACCTGGAGAAACATTCTCCATTTTTAATATTGCGAATCTGTATTGTCGTTATAATTTTATGCAAGTTTCAATTTGCACTACGTTTTTTAAGCACACAGCCAAACGCTTTACAAATAAACAATGGCCAAATTTGACCTGCTGTGCAGCTTCAAGGAAAAACAATTAACCGTTTCTACTGCCGGGATTTAATAGAACCAACAATACTGTAGTCAACCCAAAACATGAAATTCCCTAGATCGAAACTTTTATTTTCGGACTTTTGTCCACGTTTTAGGCAATTCGCCCCACTGTGCGGCGTGATCTTCACCGGAAACAATGTATAAGTCCCACATTCACCTCGAATAAAATCTGGCTCTCTATACGGAACCTGGAAGACAAATTTATCTCACCTTGACAAGGTTAAAAGCAGCGCCATTCAGCTCATATTTTCCTATATTTTAGCGAATGCTTCGCCGAAAGTAGCACACTTAGCTTGGAAAGAGCTTGCTCTGTTAAAGCAGACCCATACTAACCTATCCCATATTCTCCTGCCTTTCAAAAAATCTAACTTCGGACATCGCACGATGACCTGTTCGGCATGAAAAACTGGTAGTACACAGAATCCTCTGTTATTCTGATAGAGTCTTTTATTTACATCCTCACGTTTTTAATCATATAATAAAAGGTATATTTTATACGCAAAAAAAAACTTTAAATTTCCCCTAAAAATTGCTCATTTAAAAGCATTTTTTTTTGCAATTAATATAATATTCTCGCTTGTAGTAATTACGCACCTGTACTAGTCGAAATTTGCATGTTTACCTCTTCAAAATGACACAAATTTTGCGAAGCCTATTATGTTCAGTCGTTGATGCCAGTATGTATACCCCACAACCTAAACCTGCCGTAATTATACTCTTGTAGCACGAGTATAGTATTCAAGGAGAATTCAAGAGCTCCTTGCCATTATGGTGAAATTACAAGATTATTTTTTCGAGTATAACTTGACCCAAAAAGTTTATATTTTTTTGTTTTTGTTAACTGGACCTTTTTCTTAGGTAAATTTTCAGCTACCTTCTGCTCTAGATTTGGTATAAATACTTTTCCTAATAACGCCGACTTACTTTTCAGTACTTTGGAAACCTTGAAGGGGTAAAGTATCCTCTATAATAGCAACCATTGTGCATACTTCGAATTGTCCTTGGATCAGCCATTTGTAACGACCAAGGGCTGTTCCTAATGGTGCAAGTTACACTATCATTCATTTCGTTTATTACCCCCATACACAAAACCGGTTTTTTAAGCAAGGGGTCGCAGGGAAGTACAATTCATGCGTCATATGACTCCTTACTTTTGAGCCAGAACATTTGCCAGACTCACCCTCCATTACACTAACACAAATATAACATCCTACTCGGGGGTCTGCGAAAACTATGAGAAATTCCCCCTCTCATTCGCGTTTATTGCACAACTACAAACGCATCACAATCTTTGCACAAAAAAGAGGTAGAAAAATGAATGCTTAGTGTAATACCCGCATCATACACAAACCGTTTTGATGTGAGTATCGAGTGATGGATAGTGTAACTTGCACCATTGTCCTCAGATAAAATATGTCCTTTTCCAACTGTGTATTTTTTTTTTGCTTGATTTATGAATAATGTGCATATTACGCAACCAATCTGTTCCAGTGTCTACTTTATCAATGTCTATTTTGCCTCTTCGTAAATTTATGTCCTTAAGGAACGCATTACAAGACTCTTGGGATTTTTTTTGCATCTGTAATTTGAACGTGATTTTTGTTGATGTTAATGAGCTTTATCCTATAAAGGACATCAAAAAAGTCTTTTAGATTTTGGTGTTTGGTGAATTTGAAGGATTATTATATTGTATTTAATTTAGAGCAGGGGTGGTCAACCCAAATGGTATCGCGGGCAACTTTTGAAATGCATTCTGATCCCGCGGGCGAGTGGGAGTGAGCTCCAAAGCTGTTCTAGGCTGATTATTAACAATGAACACGATGACACTGGGCTAGTTGATTAGCAGCTAATAAATTCCCTGGCTAGTGGCCTATAAACTCGCTCAATGTAATCGAACCTTTAGAGAGTGATAGGATATTATATCGACAAAGAAAACACAAGCTGAAAGATAGGAAATATTTATTAGAATAAAACAAAAGTAGATGTCATCAAGAATCAAAATATCATAGATGACTAGACTGACATTTTATTTAATTTGTATCTCTCATGTAGAGTTTTCACTGCAACACTTCCTCCAAAACACTACATGCTAAGCTTCAGTTGACAACTCCAGCATTCCAATGTTAGAGCGAAGATAATTAAATCTACTTCTTTCCAAGGGTTTAGTAAACAAGTCTGCAAGCTGCTTTTGTCCATCGATGTGTTCTAATTTTAGATCTTCATTTAAATATTTTTCTCGTACATAAAAATGACGCACATGTATGTGTTTAGATCTTTTATGATATTCAGGATTCTTTGCAAGCTTCACAGCACTTGCATTGTCCACATAAAGCGTTGGAAGTTGATTAAGACACGATAATTCTTTTAATAACCTCTTTATCCATATTAATTCTTGAGTTCCTTCACTTGCAGCTATTATCTCAGCTTCAGTTGTTGAGAGCGAAACTGTACTTTGAAGCTTGCTAGTCCAAGTAATTGCACCCCCAGCTAATATTACAGCAATTCCAGTTGTTGATCTACGTGTTGCTGTATCACCACCAAAGTCGGCATCACTGTATACTTTCAGTGTTTTTCCATCATTCTTGTATCGTATACCATAGCGACTAGTACCTTTTAAATACTTAAAAATGCGCTTCACATTACTCCAATCTTTTTCAGTGGGATTCTCCATAGCACGTGCCGCTTTATTGACGCTAAAAGCGATGTCTGGACGAGTGGCAACTGTAAGATATATAACAAGGGCGTTTCCAGCCAACTAGCTTAGGGGGGTAATTAAAAAAAAGAAAAAACTGAAATATTTTTTCAGATAATTTAGCAATTTTGTAGATAATTTCAAGAATTTTGGGACCTCGGTAGCCTAGGGAGTAAGGGAGTAAGGCGTCTGGCTATCATCCCAGTGGTCCCGGGGTCGAATTCCGGCAACGTCACGGTTCCCCCTGAATTCTCCTGTCTCCCTAGCTCTTCCTCGCTCCACCAAAGCGCATGTCATCGGTTGGTTGATGAAATTTAACTCGTTTCAGGAGGCATAACACTGTCAGAGTCGCGATAATAAAGGTTGGGAGTAACTGGAATAAAAATATCGCGGCTAGGTTGTGTCAGTTTTGACGTGACAACGTCTTATAAATCGATGAGTATAGGAAGTCATTAGCGCAAAATGTCCCGTTCCGTTCCCGTCGCTAAGTAGTGGTGGGGATAATGACTTCCTATACTCATCGATTTATAAGACGTTGTCACGTCAAAAAATTAATAGTAGTAATAGTAACAGCGTTTTTTTTAATGTTCCAGGACAGAATAGGTTTAAAAACGCACCTAATTAGCGGTGTTCCACAAATCGAGTGAAATGCAATCGAAATCGGAATTCAATTTCACTCGAATTCAAAATTGATGTTCTGAATTCCGAGTGAATTTCGTTTGTTCAAAATCACTTTCGAAAATATATAATTTGGTTGACACTTAAAATTTTTATTTATTTTGAGCATAGTATGTGCCCGAGTTAAAAAAAATTAAAAAATTTTGTGCCCCAAACAATGGATTTTGTGTTAATAGCTGCAGTAATTGAAGAAAGAGAGCTTCAAAGGAAAAAATTAAAGAAGATTGTAAAGGGATAAATCAAATCCTATGAATCTGCTTGATTCCCTTTGAATTATTTATATATGCACAATATAAGCTGTACAAATAGTACACATTTGCGTTGCACTTCATAATATTACTAGATTATGAAGTAACATCCATCACAAATGCATATATAGAAGTTATCGACCCAGAAAATGTTAAAGAACAGAGAAGTGATGATGTTAGGGTCAGAGATGAAATAGCTAATAGTTTATAAACTAAATTTAGTATACGAAAAGTTAAATATAAATTTAAAAAATAATACTTTATTCAGTTTTTTAAAAACATAAAAGAAAAATAATTTCTTAAATAAATTGTTACCTTTGTAAATAAATTACAAATATTTACATTTAAAAATAAATCACAGCGCTTCTCCTACTATTCCACTTTCAAATCACAAACAACAACTGAAACGGTTTTATTTCGATTGACATTTCGATTTAATCGAAATGTAGAACCATGGAGACTATACAAGGAGATATAACTCTTATGGGAAAAATAACCGGAAATGGATGGGTAGCAGAAACTAAACCTTTAGTTCATTTTTAGCCACAGATGTCGCCTAAAGCTGACGTGCCCCACATGAAGTTAGCTGAATTTTACCAGAAAATGGAGCAATGCAAAAAAATTCTTGGGAAATTAATAAAAATTCATTGGAACATACATAAATTGGTTAATTACAAAAAACCGCATCGATATAAATCCAATTAAGAAGCTGATTTTTCAAGTTAGGCGTAAAAATAAAATATCTTGGTAGTTAACGAACTTTGCCATCAACCGGATGAATATAATCGGCCATGTTTTTTGGGGTACATGTGACTGTGGCGCCCTCATTAATCAAACAAAAAGTGACAACACGGAGTTATACCTCCTTGTATAGTCTCCCTGTGTAGAACACCTAATTTCGATTTCGAGTATCAATTTCATAAAAATCGAAATGTGGAACGTATGTCGCGTATATTTAGAAAAAGGAACCCGTGCACAAAGTCTAGTAATAACAAGTCTTTCATGTTCATACAAAATTTTCCCCCCGTTAGTTGTGTGCGTGCATATATGAACATCACTGGTGAGCAAAAATCAACGCATACTTTGTGAACTCGGCGAGACAAGGCCAGATTCTCTCTTTACGATAAAGTATGCAGAACAGAATAGGAGAGAAAATTGAATCAGCTGTTGTTTTCCTTCATAAATCAAAACAAACGAGCAAATATGCACCATTAAGTTTATTCCCATATAAACTCATAAAAGTTTTGCTGTTTAGTTGTATGCAAACGTGTATAAAAATGTTGCATTCTCTTTCTGATAGCCAGACATCGTCATTTGAAGAACTTTTGCATATAGCTGTTCGCCTTAACTATATGAAGATGAAGATGCGTGCCATATTAGCTTAAGTCACGTGTATCGGTTCCTTCCACGACTCTCCAGGAGAAAAAATTCACAGTCATAGATCGCCGACTAGATTCACCATACACTTAACTTGTTTGTTTGAGGGTACGCAAATCTTAGGGGGGGGGGGGGGGGTAATTACCCAATTACCCCCCTCTGAAACCGCCACTGATATATAAGGCTTCCGACAGCTTCACGATAAGGAACTTTTCCTCTGACATTTGGACTACCTTCCACTTCTTCTTTACCAACGGGTGTTGATACTGCGTTGGCATCTTTCATCTCAAAACGTTCTAATATTTTGTTAGTATATTCTTCTTGATTAATACTAATTGATCCGTCACTATCATATTGAATCTTCATTCCCAGAAAATTTTGCAAAGACCCAATAGTAATTTTAAATACATTCTTTAAACGCTTCAAAAAACTCTATTTCTTGTTCATCAGTTCCAATAAGCAAACCGTCATCTACATAAATAGCAGCATACAGAGATTTTCTTCCACGAACTCGATAAAAAACACAGGGATCAGCTGTACTAGTTTCAAACCCAGTTTCTTTCATAAATTGAATGAAGCGCTTATTCCAACAACGTGGAGCCTGTTTAAGACCATAAAGACTCTTTTTCAAACGGCATACTCGGTCGGTACCATCTTCGAATCCTTCAGGCTGCTCCAGATAAACTTCCTCCTGAAGTGTACCATATAAAAAAGCTGTTTTAACGTCAAACTGCTTCATTTTCATTCCTTTTATGGCAGCAACAGCTAAGAGTGTTCTTATGGAATCATAACGTGCAACCGGACTAAAAGTTTCATCATAATCAATTCCATATTTTTGCACATAGCCTTTTGCGACTAGTCTGGCTTTGTATCGACTCACACCATTCATTGGAGGCTTTACTCTAAAAACCCAACGATTTTTGATAACATTCAAATTTGCAGGTCGTTGTACAAGCTCCCAAGTTTCATTTTCCTTTAGGGACTCTAATTCCTCGTTCATTGCTTCTTTCCATTTTTCTCTTTGACTAGATTTCATAGCTTCAATGTACGACTTAGGATCATCGTCATTATCTTTTGGTAAATCGGATAGCATGACGAAATCACCTGACTTCATCCAGTTGGGCTGTGTCCTAACACGAGAGCTTCGTCGTACTCCTACTCTTTCTTCTGGCGCACTAGTATCATCATTGTTGTCACATAAATTTATCTTTTCTTCATTTTCAATATTGTTGCCCCATAAATTCATCTCTTCTTCATTACTATTTGTCCTCATTCTGGAAGTATTTGAGAAACATTCTGCTGCCCAGTGACCAATTTTCCCACATTTGTTGCAAGGAAACTTCTGTTTTGCACGGAAAAATTTATCGAAATTTCCACTCTTCTTGAAGCCTGTTTTATACTTGCCTTTGGTATCTTTCACTACAAAAGCAACACCATTAACATCGGTGCTATTCACCTTCAACTCACGTGCTTCAATAGAACAAAGTTTTTCTATTAACAGATTTAATTTTTGTTGATCAGTAGGAATTGTATCCCATTAGTCTTTGAAATTATCGTACTCTCTTCCTAATGTTGACAATATTCTACCATTCAACATCCTCTCAGATAACTTATTTTCGTGGTGTTTTTCTAGCTCTGTATTTAAGTCGACGAATAATTTTTGCAGTTTAGCCACATGAACAGTGATATCTTCTTTCTCAGCTCGTTTAGCTTGAAAGAATGATTCAATCAACATATTCAAACGTTGTGTGCTACTACGTTCAAAACGAGCACATAGTTTCTCCCATATTTCTGCTGCATGATTACAGGTTAAAACTAATTCTGCTATCGTTTTGTTCAATGCGCTGGCAATGATACTTGATGCTTTTGCATAATCTTGACACCATCTTTGCAATTCCTTGCTTTTTTCAGGAGCTTCCTCAGTTGGTGAGAGTATGGGACATTTGGATACGCCATGAACAATGTTTTCGAGATTATGTGCTCGAAATACCATGTTTATGTGCCATTTCCATTTTGCCCAATCCTCAGGACCTTCTAACTTCTCAATGTGAAGTTTCAAATCGGCATTCGACATTTTCCTTTTTTTTATTTGCTTCCCTAAAATGTAAATTGCAACAGAGAGCAGCCCAAAACGGAGTTCAAGTAGGGTGAAATGTGGTCAAAACGGAGTACACAATCGTTGAACGCTACTTCAAGCTTATGGGCGCATGAGGAATCGAGAGAGGAATAGCCGGAAAGGCCGTGCATTAGAAGAGGTATATAGGTAAGCCTTTAAGCAAATTCATGCTCCCAAACCTTTTCAACAAACCACAATAATAACGACGTTTAGGCAGGAGTCCGTATGTTTTACTAACAATGAAACTAATAAAGGTACCCAGACCGCGAAATATTTTCATTTCGCGTTTCTCCCCTGAAACTACGTGCAAGGCAATTAAAGAATACCTTATGGGAAAAGCTATTAATCCTGCTACAGTCTCCTGCAGGAAGATCAGCAATGTGTCCAAACCGGTTGCGTCTTTCATCCTGACTGCACCGTCCAATGCCGCCGAAAAGCTATTAGACCCCACATTCTGGCCTCCTGGTGCCTTTTCAAAGTATTTTGCCCCCGCACGCGTATTCCTGACATTCTACAGCAGTGGCTCCCAAACTTTATTTCGCACGGAACCTTTCTACAATGTATAAAATTTGGCGGAACCCAACGATGAAAAAATAAAATAATATATGATATACATATGTATATATTTATCCTTTAATATATTTTAAAACGTTTTCATTAGCTCGCTATTTTGTCTGTCTGTTTGTCCGGTACATATCTTGCAATCGATTTTTTGAATACCCCCGATCTCCCTGAAATTTTGCACACAACTTCAGCTCCGATGACAATATAGTATACACATTATACCGTTAGATCTATGGCGGCCGCCTCAAGAAGACGTATGTATTACTGTTTTCTTCACGGAACAAATTTTGCAATCAATTTTTCAAATACTTCCGGACATCCTATCATGCTGAAATGCATACAGCTTTAGCTCCGATGACAATGCAATATGGTATACTCAATATACCTTTAGATCCATGGCGGCAGTCTCAGGAGGGCGGATTGAAATATTCTTCACAACCCTCTCGACCATGGGTATCAAATGAAAGGGTATGATAAGTAGAACACCATAAGCAATATAGTATACTCAATATATCGTTTGGTCCATGGCGGCCATCTCAAGAGGGCGGATTACCATTTTCTTCACAACCCTCCCGACATGCGAATATAGAATAGCGGCCAAAATGTTACGCGGCGTGACGTAGACCAAATCAGGGCCAAGGAAAAAGGGCCACTCGCACTTTCTGATTAGCAAGAACGCGTTAAACGGCCGGCGCAGCGCCAGTGAGTCTGCGAATGTATTTGCGCTTCGGTGCTGGTGACACGGAACCCTCAATTTTTTTCGTGGAACCTTAAGGTTCCGCGGAACCCACTTTGGGAATCACTGCTCTACAGGTTTTAACTAACTTAAAACGCTTTCCCTCTATTACCAAAACGTGAGGGGATCAGTTCAGATCAGTTTCAAAACCCAAGTTGTGTTTCTGTCGACTTCGGCCAGTGATTTCGATATTATCGCTTTTACAGAAACATGGTTACACGGTGGGATTCTTAATGCCGAACTTTTCGATACTTCCTTCTAAGTCGTTCGAGGCGATAGATATATCGACTTGGAGGCTCGTGGTGGTGGTATACTATTTGCATGTAGTAACCTTCTCAATTGCTGTTTAATAACGCTTCTTAGTTTTTCCAAATCTTTGGATATTGACCTTCTCGCTCTTAAAGTCTCTCTTGTCCACAATAACGTGTTCTTGATTTGCGGTTACATCCCATCGGATATGCTCAGCACTCTTGATGATAAAGGTCAAAACCTTTATGATATCCTAATTTTCTGCATAAATCATATCCAGGATATGATGGATTCTAAAAACGAAATCCTACTTTTGGGTGATTTTAATTTACCCAATGTTCAATGGGTATCTTGTGATGACGACGATAACTACCTCCCTGAAAACAACCTTAATTTTAGGGAATCCAGCTTTCTGAATTCCCTATTCTCATGCGGCCTGAACCAAATGAGTGATCGCGGCTGGATCTTGTATTCTTCTGCGACTCTGACAACATGATTGTTGAACCTAGTTCAATAGTCTTGTCGTCTGTCGATAATTATCACACTCCTCTTCTACTGAGCTATAGGTATTGTTCCGCCTTTAACAATAAACTAAATCCATGAAGAGTCCACATTTGGACTTGGGGGCCTCGGTAGTCTAGGGGTAAGGCGCCTGACTACTATCCCAGAGGTCCCGGGTTCGAATCCCGGCCAGCCCCACGGTCCTTCGCCTTTTTCACCTTCTTTCTTCTCCCCTCTTTACATTCCTGATTCCTCCTGTCATAGCCTTCGCTAGTCCTTCCCCGCTCCACCAAGCGCATGTCATCGGTTGGCTGATGAGATTCAACTCGTTTCAGGGGGCATAACACTCCAGCAAGTTGTTTCTCAAATGCTCCGATGCCAGAGTCGCGAAATGGTTGGAAGTAGGTGGGTGGAATAATAAAAAAAAAAAATATCGCGGCGAGGTTGTGGCAGCTCCTTCCTACTTCTCTCTCTCTTTCTACTCTCTATCGGCTAGAGCTGCTGTTCGACATTCTATACGAAAAAAAAAAAAATAGATTGTCGAACAGTACAAAGGGGCTTTCCCTAAGCCTCTAGTCTATCACATAAAAAAAAACATTTAAGGCTCGGGCACACAGAAAGCGGTCTGTCGCGGCGGGCAGCGATCCAGCGGTCATCGCGGCGGTCTGCGATATGGGGCTACACATAGAACGCGATATTTTTGTGTGAGCGGTCCAGTCTGGTCGCGTTCTTCGAGGGAAATAGTAGTGAATTTTCTTATTTATTTACATATGTATATTGAGTATGACCTCGGACGAAGAACTCCTCCTTCTGTTATTAGCTTTGCAAGGCAAAAAGAAGAAAAGACGATGTTGGGTCCATGAAATTAATAAGAAGAGAGAACAATTAGGGGAATACCACCGCTTATGTATAGAATTGGAGTCACATGAAGATAGATTTTTCAAGTATTTTCGTATGTCTCGAGAATGTTTCGAGGAATTGCATGATTTGATAAAATGCAGGATTAATAAGTGTACTACGAACTGGAGAAAACCAAAGACTGGCAAAGACTAGCCATATGTTTAAGGTAAGTTATGAAACATATATTAAAAACAAACAAAAGATGAAGGAAATTACAAACTTAAAAATCGTTATTAATTATTATTAGAATTAAAATTTTGCAGTACACCACGGCCAGAAAGGAATGCATTGCCACTATTTATAGTTGAATGTGATCCCATACTAAAATCCAATGTTTCTTCAGGGTAGTTAACTTGTGAAACCCTGTGTTTCCAATACATTTGAACTTGATGCAGATGTTGTTTGTGATACCACTTGTTCATTAAGCTCATTCAGTTCGGTTTCTGAGAAGAGACTAGCCAGTTTTAACTTTAATATTGATTGAGTCGTTGGCCGGAGTGTTTTAAAAGTTGCAGCGTAACTCAGGAACAAGTGATCCACCCCGTCAATATTTTTTTCCTGTGATTTATTGCTTTGTAAAAAGGTAATCACTTTGTCAACTTCTGAACCTGTAGAAATATTTTCTTTGGCTTCACTATGTGACCTCATTTTCTTCATCTTGTCTGAAAGCGGCAAGGCGGTCTTGCTAAAATTTGTAATTTTGTACAACCGGATCGCTTGTCGTCGCTACAAAGTCTAGCAGGCGGCGGCAGACCGCCTGCTGTTTGACCGAGCTGATGCTAAGTTGTGTAATACAACTAGACCGCCAGACCGCCTCGGTCGTAGATCGCTGCCCGCCGCGACAGACCGCTTTCTGTGTGCCCGAGCCTTTACTTTTAACTAAAAGGTCAATCTTGAAGAACTGTCGTCCAAGCTCTTTCCAAGCAACTTTAAATTTATCAATACTAAGAAAAAAATTGATAATTACCCTAATACCAAGATCCCTGCAGTACGAATCCATCCGAGATTTGAGAAATGTTCGCATCGTTCTTCCTCAAATCTTTCTCGCGCGCTGTCTTTCAACCAGATATAAACAATTTTCGGCATATCAAAGCATCTCTAGTGGCTCATAACTTATATCTCTATTACCAGAGAGGCTATCTTAAAACATATTAACGACAGGATTTTTCGTCCGGCCCTGACGGTATTCCCCCTGCTATTCTAATATCCTGGGCAGGGGCCCTTCTGTGTCCCTTGATGTACCAAAATTCATTAATACAGATCATCATTATTCCAAAAATTCATTAATACAGGGTCTTTCCCAACTTTATGGAAGAACTCCTTTATAATCCCCGTTCATGAAAAGGGATCCAAGAACGAGATATCGAATTATCGACTGATTGCAAAGTTATCGTGTATACCAAAACTCCTTGAATCTGTTATTTATTCTGAGATCGCTCCTATCTGTAAAAGACTTATCTCAGAAAAGCAACACGGTTTTCTTGCAGCTCGTTCCACTATCACTAATCTACTTGAGTTCTCTTCTCACACTGTTCGGGGCTTCGGCACTGGTTGCTAAACCGATTCCGTTTATACTGGCTTCAGTAAGGCCTTTGACACGCTCTCTCACTCGATTATAGCTCTCAAGCTAAAAAAATTAGGCTTTCTGCATGCCCGACATACTAAGCCGACAGAACCTATCAAGTTCTATTTCGTGTAGTCAAATCCAGAAACATTGAAGCGTCCCCTGGCGTCCAGCAAGGTAGTAATCTAGGTCCTCTACTTTTTATCTTATCAATCATTAACATTGTCACCTTACTAAAACACTGTAATATCTTTAGTTACGGCGATGACATCAAGCTGTACAGCCTCATTTAGAGTACCGAGGATTGCAAACTTTTGCAAATTGACCTTAACACCTTCTATTCTTGGTGTTCTAATGACAACCTGTTATTAGCAAGTACGAGGTCATGACGTTTTGTAGAAAAGCTGAGAAGTGCGCCATCTGTGTTAGAACGGATACTCTATTATATTATTATTATGTCCTAGCGGGGAAGCGATTCTATTAAGCTTATTTTTAACGATTCGAAAGTGATTAACAGTAATGCAGAAGGAAGCACAATTGGCCCCGTTCCGTTTTGCCAGTTGGGAAATAGAGAAGAGTAGAGTCTTAATAATATATTTATTTTATGCAGGTATCCAAATTCTTCATTTTTCCATTTGAGAAATAATAGAGCATTTACTAGTTTTATGAAACACTAGCAAAAACCCGCGTGCGTCGCAACGCCTTTTAATAAAACAAAATTATGTGTGCATAGTCCGGAATAAGGAAAGGGTATAACGAAATAAAGAACAAATCTGCAAGACATGATTTAGGATATACAAAAAACTTTAGAGTTGACTATAAAAATATGTTACCTACAACTTTTTTTAAAATTCGAGGCTAATCATCGGAAATCTTTTATACTACGTGCACAACAGATATCTAGCCAATTTTATTCAGAATATGTCTTGTGCGCGTTGATTTTGACGCTCTCAGATAATTGCCACCCTGAACTTGCCCCATGGTGAACATGGCTTGAAACGAAGAATGCCAGCATTTTAAGAGGTACTATTGATTTGATCCTAAAAAGGACAGTTTCTGCTTCCCGTTTTCGTTTTTCGTCGTTTCCGGTCATACCGTCCTCACGGCACTGGTTAACAATCCACTGTAACGCTTGTTTATAAACGATGTTAAATGTTTCACTTGTAAGTATTACAATGTTTGTGGCATTACTGAGTTGAGTCGATTTAGTTGATCAACTTTAACATTTCGAAATCGTCATAAATGTCGCTCATCAAAATTTCCTCGTCTATTACGAACTTACAAACAACATAGAGGTACTATTGATTTGATCCTAAAAAGGACAGTTTCTGCTTCCCGTTTTCGTTTTTCGTCGTTTCCGGTCATACCGTCCTCACGGCACTGGTTAACAATCCACTGTAACGCTTGTTTATAAACGATGTTAAATGTTTCACTTGTAAGTATTACAATGTTTGTGGCATTACTGAGTTGAGTCGATTTAGTTGATCAACTTTAACATTTCGAAATCGTCATAAATGTCGCTCATCAAAATTTCCTCGTCTATTACGAACTTACAAACAACATCCAGCAGCTCACTGTCGTCATTCTCATTAATCTCAGAACATTTTCTATTGTTTATGCTATGTTGAGGAGAATAGTACTGAAT
Organism: Thereva unica; assembly: GCA_949987705.1. NCBI lineage: Eukaryota > Metazoa > Arthropoda > Insecta > Diptera > Therevidae > Thereva > Thereva unica. Next base: position 45,344,554 of record OX465283.1, read on the forward strand.
TCTGAGTTTTCCTATTGCGCTCTCATCTTTTGCTTTAAATGACGTTTTCCAATATGTCCCTATATGAGTGATCATTTCAGACATGCATCAATATCATCGGCCCACATATTTGTCCGGACCGCCGGCAACATTTGCCTGGAATCCTTGCCAATAAAACAGTTAAGTACTCCCCAAAATAATTGGTTTTTACATCTTAAATCTCGCGGTGTTCTGTTAATAGATACTTTATTTGCCATTGTACACTCATCGCATTCCCAGACAGCCATTATGCAGTCTTGTAAAACTTTAGATTTTTTCCACGCAGGATTTTCCATATGATTTTCTTCGATCGGTATCTTAAGCATAGAATGAGCTGTTCTTCCTGAAAGCGTGGGACTTTACCTATGCAACCTTTCGCTAGCGTCCCATATATTATATATACAGGCTGGAGCAAAAAAGTTTTCATTCAACATAGTTTTTTACTTTTTAGTTCATTTTTAAACAACTTTAAACTTTTAAGTTCATTTTTAAAGTTTTTTAACCAATATTTTTAGTTTTCTACCTTTTAGTTTATTATATGTCTTCGGTTATTTTGTGGTGACCGATATTTAAAATATGGTCACCCAGCTTACTGTACTTTACACATACACTTTTATTTCGTATCCATACCGAGAGCGTTGTAAAAAAGGTAGTCCGCCATTTTATGTTGGCTGCCATTTTGAATTTGGAATTACACCACCCAGCTAATAGTATTCTACTTGTCATATCCTTTCATTTGATACCCATACCCATCGTGATGTAAATAAAAAAGTAATCCGCCATCTGCGATGGCCGCCATTTTGTTCCGGCCGTCATTTTGAATTTGGAATGACACCAAATAGGTAATTATATTATACTTATCTTTCCCTTTCATTTGATACCCATGTCGGCGGTCAGCGAGCACAATTGCGAAATTTGGCCGCCATCTTGAAGCGGCCATATTTATTTTTTTATAAAATGGTCAGATTGCATTGTCACTTGAACTGTACATGTATGCAAAATTTGAAGCCGATCGGTTATATGGAAGCGGGTCAAAAATAATTTTCAAGATTTGTCTACATACATACATCCATACATACATACAGGTACAGCTAATATATAGTGCATATAAATAGCCTAAAACATGCCCGCCAAAATATTGAATCTTCCAGTGAAAGTCCCATCCCAATCGGATTAGCCGTTTCTGAGATTAGCCCGAACAAACAGACAGACAGACATACAGGCAGACAAAAATTTTAAAAATGCGTGATTTCGTTTAAAAATCAGTTAAATAACCATATAAAATTAAAAGAACACAATTATTTTGAAATCACAGACAGACACTCCAATTATATTTATATAGATTATACAGGGTGTATTAACGAGTATGTCGGAACGCCTAGCTATGGGTAGGTCTTGGATAAACGAACAGAAAATTGTATGGGTGGTGGGAAATCGTTACGGCTTAGCCTACGTGCATGAGCAAAATACCAGTGAAGGCAGAATTCCTTCACCTAACTGTGGTGGTAAAAACGATGTTTCTATCTTATCAACTTTTGGAGTTATGAGTCGTCAAAGTGTAGGCTAAGCGGTTACAAAAATACAGGGTGATATGTAAACTTCTACCAAAAAAATTTCAAAACGCCCTAGCGGCTACACCGTAACAATTCCCCCCACCCATACAATTTTTTGTTCGTCTATCCAAGACCTATCCATAGTCAGGCATTCAGACATACTCGTTAATACATCCTATATTATCGTATACGAACGTATTAAAAAATTCGAATTTTTTCAATGTCATTTTGCGTTGGGTAGTTTTCTGATACTTGTAAAAGGATAGTGGGAGTTGGTTGGGTGTTAAGTCGTACGTCTGTTATTCCAGAGAATACGGGTTCAAAAATAAATTGCAATAGGAACACTACTCCGGAGCAAGCCATCTATATACGGAAACATATTTTCAACAATACAATACCACATTCAACTATAACCTTTAATATAAAAATAAAGATAATTTAAATGCCTTTATTTTATTATCAGCTTATATTTTTCAGGAAAAAAAATTGCCTCAAGGGTACGATCATGTCTAAACCCTTGTTCAAATATCGTAAAGTATTAAAATGACTCTCGAGGCGCATTTTTGAGTACTCCTGGGAATTGCTACGCATACAATCTTGTACATATGTATGTATATATTGTAATGCTGTTTGAGTTTTATGTTTTTTAAGTTAAGATATGTAAAAAAAACAAAGTCGATTTTATTCTTTTGATTACGATTTGAATAACATTCGTTTTATCATCTATTCATAAAAGATGAATATATGAGTGGTTATCTTGTTGGTTTTTCTATTTTATTCCAATCAACCAAAAATTGCTTATCTTGCTTAAAAATGAGCATCTTTAAAAATCATTCAAATAACCGAAAATAACTTGAAGCTTGCGGTTCATTATTCATATAAATCAGCCCAAGTCCTTTGAGGGATTAAATGCGATAAACGAGAGAAGGCAGACGTAAAAATATAAAAAATTCAGATGGCTGGTAAATATTTAAGCATAGCATAACGTTATGTAGCAGTAACAAAAACATTTCGCGCCATTTGTCTTCTTAGTTCAATAACATTGCCTATACTTTAAAGAACTCTGCCTTTTTGGATTCCAGGAAGCAAAAATACGCAGAAACAACACCAAACAGTCTCTACACTCCCCAAAATTTTAAATTATTAATCCTTAAAAGGCTTCTGTTATGAGATAAGGTTTCCTTTAAGGAAAGCTCTAAAAAAGAAAACATTGTTGAAAGGCGGCTCTATACACAAACATAAAAGAAATATGCAAAAAAAAAGAAAATGTTAAAACGAAAAAAAGAAGGAAACTATTGTTACTCCTCTTACAACTTTAAGTCGTTATCCTTAAAATGCTTCTAATTTTTCTTGCCCTCGGCAGCGCTCTTTGTAAACAAAACACAACACATTCCGAAAATGGCTCCTTTAGCTTAAACCTTTTAAAGCGCGCTCCTCTCACGAAACACAGCCCATAAAGAAAGTGGCGGAGCCCTGCTTCTTCTTCTGCTGTACATTTACATGCAAATTGTGTTTGCCATAATATTTATTTATGCTCTCTGCTGACTTAATGCTTTGCTTGCATATTATATATAAATATTCTTTCATGAGATAAGATTGCACCAGTTTCGTGTGTGTGTGATATGCTGCATTTTTGGCTTAAGAATCTGAGCCGCAGTAGCCGAGAGACATCTAGCGTATTCCATTTAGTATAATGTTGAATCCACTATGCGCCCAAAATGGTATGGCACACAAATGCAGTGGTATTAAGCCCCGGCAAATATGCAAATTTATAGCCAGAATCCATTCAAGGTTTCCCCACTGCACAAGAGAATGGCTTCTTTACATTTTGTCTATTCGGTGTAGAAGGTGATTTGCTGGCACTTTTTTTTGTAGTTGGGGAAGGAACTGGGTGTGTGTGAGAGGAGCAAGAAGACAAGTGACAACTCTACGAATGCCCTAATGCATACCAGGCGGACGACAATGAAGATGGAATATCAGTGGTGTAGGTAGGTTTCTGTGATGGATGATGGGAGGGGGGAGGTGGTGGTTGGGATATGACTTAGTATAAAATTCCATAAGTTTATTTTCTATTTTTGATGATAAAAATAATAGTCCACACTCCCTGGGCCATTTTTTAATAATTAGTAACAAGCCGAAGTTTTGTGGGTTGCTTCCTTTTGACAGGGCGGAGGCAAAATCGTACCTTAGCCTCCCCGCTGGTGCCTTATGGATAACCAACCGACAACGGACTTACCCAGTGCCCGGGGGTATAGCTGGGCCACAATATCCGATGGGGTATAATTCACGGATCCGGTCCTCTTGGTAGTGGGGTTGGGCGTTGGGCTGGACCCTGTAAAAACACATCAGTTAAGAAACCCGAAGCAAAGCTTCGGACGGACGGAAAGGACGGGTAAACTGCAACGACTACGGCAACGGCATCTGGAAATGATTTTCGGAACATGGAACACGTGAAGAATGTACAGAACTGCAGCAGTCACTATTAAACAAAGTGGGCAGATATAAAATTCTCGCGTTACAAGAGACCAGATGGATAGGAGACGGGACCTTGGACCAGTGCTGGATTAAGCCAAATGGGGGCCGTAGGCCATTCAAATTTTGGGGCCCCTTTTTTTAATAATTGTAAAATTAAACTCTCTTAAAGTCCGTACGTATTAATACTAGCTGGGACCCATTACGCCTCTAGTAGCCAATAAAAACAATTGCTTTGGTCTTTTTCGAGATATGAATTTTACACAGACGAAGTGCCTCCAAGAACGGGTACATGGGTCTTAAGAAGGCCGCCATGGATCTAACGGTATATTGAGTACCTATACTATATTGCTTACTGTATTCTACTTATACCCTTTCATTTGATACCCATGTCGTGGAGGTTGTGAAGAAAGTGGTAATCCGCCCTCTTGAGACGGCCGTCATGGATTTAACGTATATTGAGTATACTTTATTGCTTATTGTATTTCAGTTTAGTTTCAATAGCGTCATGGCCTACGTATGGTTTGACAGCTGCGTAAATTTGAAATTTTCATTAAATGTAATGATTCAATTTAATGACAATTTTACATTTACGAAGCTGTCAAACAATAGGTAGGCCATGAAGCTATACAAACTAAACTGAAGTGAAAATTCCTAAAATTACCTTTTTTTTTAGATTTATTATGTATTTCTTTTGGGTTATAAAAAATTGCCTACGACCTATTCTCAGACCTACCAAATATACACAAAAAAATTTCATAAAAATCGGTCAACCCGTTTCGGAGGAGTTCGGTAACAAACACTGATAATAAGATAAGATAATAAATAAATTGTTTGGAAATAAAAAATTAAAAATTTGTTTCTCGAAATTTAAAAAAAAAAAGAAAAAAAATAAACTTGAAATTAAAAATTGTATTGAAAAAAAAATCATATCAGATTTTCGTGGGGGCCCCTGCTCGTCTAGGGCCCTAGGCCATGGCCTAGTCCGGCCTAATGGGTAATCCAGCACTGCCTTGGACCTTGGCAAACGCAGGATATTTTACAGCTCCGGAAGGAAACATCACTTAGACGTAGGCTTCGTAATACACAAGTCATTTATAGACAATGTGGTAAAGCTCAAGCCAATCAGTGAACGACTATGCTCAATACGACTCCGAACGAAATTCTTCACCCTTTCAATCATAAACGTTCATGCGGAGACGGAGGAGAAAGCGAACACGACAAAGGACACTATCTATTATAAGCTTGAACATGCATACGACACGGCCTCTCCCAATTACATCAAGATGGTGATAGGAGACCTCAACGCCAAAATTGGAAGAGAGAATTGGCACAGACCGACCATTGGAAAGGAAAGTCTCCACGAAACATCAAACGATAACGGACAACGTGTTATCGATTTTGCAATGAGTAAAAATATGATCGTCAGCTCAACATACTTCCCGAGAAGGAACTTTCACAAATGCAAATGGCAATCTCTCAGTGAAAGATACTGCAATCAAATAGACCATATACTCAAAAGGGCAGCTTCCAGTATCCTCCAAGTAAGATCCTGCAGAGGTGCGAATTGTGAATCGGACCACTTTCTAGTTAAAGCTAGATTCAGATGTCGGCTGTCCACTCAAGGAAACAGAAACAACAAATAAAAGAAATTCGACGTTGATCGCCTTCAAGAACAAACCGTATTGGAGAAATATCAGGCAACTCTAGCAGAAAGGATAGATCCAAGTCTAAACATAAATAATGCAGATACAGTTGAGGGAAAATGGACAAGACTGAAGACGATACTGACGGATGTCACGAAGGAAACTGTAGGCTACTCACACAGCCAGATCCAGTGAAGGGTACGACGAGGAATGTAAAACAGCTATAGAGGCCAGAAATAGAAAAATATACATAGAGAGACCGACGAGGAGCAAGAAATTGAAATACGAGGAAACAAGAAAGCAGCAAAAAACATCTGCAGGAAGAAGAAAAGGCAGTTCTTCAACAATTTTATGCTGAGGGCAGAGGAAAACTTTGCACAAAACAAAACACGTGAAGCATATAAGGAAGTAAGCTTCTTCAAGAAAGGCTTCAAACCCTCCTCCGGTATATGTAGAACAAAAGAAGGCACTATAGTCACAGGCAGCGAAGATGTAAAGAAAAGATGGAAGGAATTTTTTTAGCGAGCTGCTGAACGCAAATGAGAACATCCGACATGTCCCAGAACCTAGTCTACAACATAATGATGACACCAGAGAAACAAATGTACCCACTCTGGAAGAAGTACAAAGTGCCATACGATCATTAAAAGACAATAAATCCCCAGGAATTGATAACATCCCAGCAGAGTTGATCAAACCAGGAGGCGAATCCCGCGCGTTTTTACCACTTTGGTGAGAAACACCCATATGGAGGAACGAAAAAATGTCGGAAGATTGGGAACATAGACTGCCCAATACACAAGAAAGGTGATAAATTCAACTATGGAAACTATAGAGGCATGTCTCTTTTATAACAGTGTATAAAATAATGACCAATATAATTAAGGCCAGACTGGAACCTTACGAAGAAGCCGCAATAAGTGAATACCAAGATGGATTCAGAAGAAATAGGTCAACAATGGATAAACTTTTTCAATAAGGCAAATCGTCCGAAAATGCTGGGAATACAACATCGACGTGTATCGACTCTTTATCGACTTTAAAAAAAGCATACAGTGAGCAAATGTATACGACATTGCTGGACCTAAACATCCCTCTAAAGATAGTTAAATTAACAAAAATGACAATGGAAAACACAAGGTGTGCAGTCAGAATACAAGGAGAACTGATGGAGTCCTTCCTAGTCAAGCGAGGCTTAAAGCAGGGCGATGGGCTGGCAAAGTAAACATTGGATGCGAACGTCACCCTGCTTAACAAATCAAAACAGTTGGCAGGATATGCCGATGATATAAACTGCCTTGTTAGATTACTGTCATACCTTAGTAAAATTTTCACGGAATTAGACGAGGGAGCCAAAGATATACATATATAGGGCTTCAAAAAATGCAGAAAAAATTAAAATTCTAATTCAGTCAAGGGTGGAAAAAAAAGAAGAATCTACAGCACCACCCGGGGGAGGGAGGGTATTACCAAACTCGACATGTTTAACGCCCACGGTTTTCATTAGGAACCACTATCGAGAATTTTCGCAAACAGGAAAGTTGGGCGTCTTGTCAAAAGGAAGTTACATACTTACAAAATTTCAGCTTGTTACTAATCATTACAAAAAATGGCCCAGGGACTGGGAACTATTATTTTTATCATCAAAAATAGAACTTTGGAAGAAAAACTTATGGAATTTTATACTAAGTCACATCCCCCCCCCATCGCATAAAGCTACCTACGTCACTGCTACATATGCCTTAATTCATACCAGGCGACCGACAATGAATATGGCATAAACGTGCCTTATTTTTTGGATAGCTGCATTTGCTTAATGTCCTTTAACTGCATCACAGCAACCGTAAAACATCGCTCTCTAGATCGTTTAAGTTATCTCCCCAAAATCGCTTGTCCACCCCTCTTTATCTCACCACTTGCAAGAATAATATAAATAAATATAGCTTTGTAAAATGTCTGCGGGTTGCTTTTTAGATGATATCAAAATCAAATCCTCTCCACATCTGTCGTCCTCTATAATGTGCATCGTAGAAGCAAGAGATAGGGATACGGGCTAAACGAATGTAAGCAGACCAATAGACTGGGTCCGTAATTTTTTTTTGTTAGGTGGTTGAAAGTTTTATCACGCTACCATCATCCCCTTAGAAAAGCCAAAATGCCAAGGATTCAGGAAGCAATGGTTTCGAATATTTAGGATTTTCATGGCACTGAAGAGTGCCGTAGTCAGAATGATCCACTAGGACCACCCCAATGACTTACTTTCGCTGTGCTAGAAAATATATTGAAAAGCTAAACAAAAAGCTCCGTACATTGGCACAGAGTTATTGATCCAACAGCGCTTCAAATAGGGGAGCAGGAAAGCTCCCCTGGATGCTTATCCTTTGAGTCCTGATGAATCTTGGATTTTGGAATCAGTTGCAGAATGCGCAATGGATATTTCGAATACACAAAAGAGAACAAGAGAAACCAACAGAAGAGAGAGCAAGCAATTTCGCCACGTACTTAAAGTATAAATGCACTTTTAGGTTTTGTGGCTATGTGCGAAATCCTTTAAAGAGTCTCTCGCAATTTATCAGGACCACGTGTCCCAAGGATGTTTTTTTTATTTATTTGACGTCTATTAAAGGATACTGAAAGAAAAATTCACTTTAATCTCTAAAATATTTTCAACTAAGTCCACCTAATCAATGATTTAGCTCCATTGGTGTCCACTTGATATAGAGGATGGGGAGGAATGAATCCTTTGAGAGTTTAGTTTGGCGTAATTGGCTGTATGTAAGCGGAAAATTGCGGCTCGGGCAAAGGATGTTTTTCAAATTAGTATTAACGGATAGCAATTTAGAAGGGATTTGGCTTTTTAGATGCTTGAGTTGCCCGGAGTTTAGGTTTAGGCAATTATTGCTGCTAATATACATATATCCCGTTGGTTTTGATAAGTTGCACTGCAGGGATTTTTTGGATGGAATTGGACAATGGTGGAATTGGAAACAATTGTGCCTGTGTTGGGCCTTAATCCAATTTTATTGCTGATAATATAAAGCTATTTTCCCAGTCTTGTTTGTTAAGTAACGCTCCGTATCCCATTGCCAGTTTAAAACATTTTTATTTTGTATTGCATATGGACTCATAATTCAGACAATTGGAGCAGATGGGATAAAGTTTTAATTTTTTTTATATCAAACTTAAAACAATGCTTTTTAATTTCGAATGTTGTGCAGATTTTGCGTTTTTTTGACTGAACAGAACAGGCGCAGGCGAGGAAGAAGGTCATGCTAAGTTTTGGGGAAACTCACAGATTTAACTTCGGGCATTTTGACGTAAATACGTATAAATTTGCTTCCATGACAAATAACTGATTATAACTTAATTATGGCATAGAGAGTAGAAGAATAAAAAAATAAATGGTTAAATTTTTTTTTTAAAAAATTCTTTTAATTAACTAAAAAATGTACTGAAAAGTAAAAAATAAAAAATATTAAAAAGAAAGCGTGAAATTTCAATTTTAATGAAATAGTTAATTAAAAGAATGGCGCATTTTTCATCAAAAATTGAAAATATAACTGTAAATCGCGTGAGATTTACAATAACCCTAAATTTTTTGCTTTGTTAATTTCAAATTCACATTTTTTTTTATAAAATCATCTTTTTTAATTTTGTTTTATTTTTCAATATATTTAAGATTTTATGTATTAATTTATAAGGTGTAGTAAAAAAATTAATTTAAACTTGTTATTTTGCTCAATTCATTTTGAAGAAAATTCGAACAAAATTTTTTGATGAAAAATGCGCAATTCTTTTAATTAACTTTTTCATTAAAATTGAAATTTCACGCTTTCTTTTAAATATTTTTTATTTTTTACTTTTCAGTACATTTTTTAGTTAATTAAAAGAATTTTAAAAAAAATTTTTTTTTAACCATTTATTTTATTTTCTACTTTTTAGTTTATTATACATATGTATTCCGCCATTTTATGATGGCAGTTCTATTAGATTTAAAATTACGTCACACAGTTTACTGTATTCATTTGATACCCATGTCGTGGGCTCGGTGGAACATAATTGCAAAAACGGCCGCCATCTCGGAACCGTCTTCTTGATTTTTTTACAAAAAGGTCAGATTGCATTTAGTAGTTATACATGATGAGTTGAACTCAAGTTGAACCCAAGTCTAACTACATGAAAACGGGAGTCGAGTTGGGTTAAGGTTGACTGAACTCGACTCAGCTCTGCTACCTGGGTTGAGTTGAAATTATGCATACGGACATCAGTTCAGTATTTGAGTAGTTGAATTTAGTTGACAGCAGCATCTCTGTGTTTGTTTGTGATTTTTTGTAACGTGCATTGCTTCTTTATTTTCAATTCACCCTTAACTCAACTATTCATCTCATCATTCATACACATTAATTATCACCCGAACTACGAGTGTGTGCAAAATTGGAAGTTGATGGGTTATATTTTCTACTTTTTAGTCAATTATAAGCTTTCCGCAATTTAGTGTTGGCCGCCATTTTGAATTTGGAATGACGCCACATAGCTAATTGTGTTCTAACTGTCATATCCTTTTATTTGATACCCATGTCAGAGGGCCGCGGAGCACAATTTCAAAAATCGGTCGCCATTTTGGAACCGCCATCTTGATATTTTTACAAAATGGCCAGATTGCATTGTCATCCAAACTAAACGTGTATGCAAAATTTCAGCTCTATCCGAAACCGGGAAGTGGGTCAAATTTAACTTCAAAGATTTGATCAGTCAGGATTGAAGTTAAATAAAAGAATTTAAAAACGTTTACTTTTAACTTCCCCGATATCAATAATGCGCAAAAGCGTAAATGCACGCTGTCTTCGTGGCATTGAAATCCTGGTGTTCATATGTAACGCCGGCCTATTTCCTTTTCCAAAATCCATCTTGTAACTACGGTAGAATTCTATAATCCATAAAATCGACAGGAATTTTTTGGTGAAATTTAAAATAAAGGTAGACGAGAAAAAACAGGAAAAAACAAGGAAAAATTTGGAGGTAGTCAGATATAGGATCTTATCGTGAATGTAGGAAAACGATTCTTTTTTAATTCGGTGCAGTTTGGTCGGGAGTGCAGTTGGAGAGATTTTGTTACAATAACCCCTTAACGGGTGGACCCAGCGGAGAATTTAGCAACTGAGCCGGGAATAGCCGGACCTGACCGCGCCTGAAGAAAGATCTGGAACCGAAGAGGAAAATAATCCAGCATTCAGAAGCGATCGAAGTTAGCCCTAGGACAAAGGAACTGGCAGACCCCATAGCAGCCTGTTCAGCTAAGCAGTCGCTGGAAACCGGACATCAGAAGGACGGCAGCTCGCAGCCTAAAGTAAGAGATTGGTAAAGAGAAGGTCCCGGGGATGTGGCCTGATACGTCCAACAAGATAGGGTTAGATTAGTGAGTTATAGAAGTCGGGTGAAAGGAATAGGCGACTCAGAAGGTGGCAGACAGATCCTCCTCCGTAATCGTAGCGTGGTGAACAGGACAATGAGGAAAATTCGTTGTTGGAAGTCCGGTTCAAGAGTGACGATAGCGTGTGAAAGACTACCGTATCCCCACTGCGTGGCCCTTGAGAGGATTGGTGTCGCTGTTGCTGGTTGCAGGTGGAGAATCGTTCCATACAGTCGAGGATCCGAGTAGACATATGCAAGGCGGGTCTTAATAAGAGGAAGAAGACATTGGCGTCCGGCGGTAGCATCACGCCTGCACGTTGTTATTATTTAATGCCACATTGTGATACATTTCGTAGGCAAGATTTTAGTATCGATTTTAGTACTATCGATTTCCACCATTTTATACATTACGTATATGCATTACGTATATATTGCTGTTCAACTCCAACGTTAAGGCAGTACTTTTGTACGGTTGCGAAACATGGAAAGTCACCCAATTCATCACAGGGCGCCTACAAGTCTTCATCAACAGATGCCTTCGTCGTATCCTAAAAATCCGCTGGCAGGATAGAATTTCAAACGAAGAACTATGGCGCCGTGCCGGCCAAGAGAGGATAGACGACCAAATCAGACGAAGGAAATGGAATTGGGTTGGCCACACCTTGCGACGCGAAAACGAAAATCGGATCCCGTCGAGTCGGAAGACCTAGAACAACATGGAGGAGAACCCTACTAGCAGACGCCGCAACAACTGGGAGATCCTGGTCGGAGCTGGGAGCTGTCGCGCAAAACAGAGTCCGCTGGAGGGCAACTGTTTCCGCCCTATGTCCCATAAGGGATTAAAGGAGCGCAATGAATGATGAATGATGATATGCAGGAATTTTTTGGTTAAATTTCACATTTTTAAAACTTACGTTTACAAGATATCAGCATCCATTTTCACCTTGGTAGAAGTTACGTCGTCAAGATTTTGTTATCAAGTTTTACATTGTCACACTTTGATTATTCATGTTTATATTATTACTCTTAATTCCTACATTGTTTTAACTTACCTCATAGTTGTTTTGTTGATGAAATTAATAAATGCTTTAATAAATGCAACACTTTCTCATTGTTACATTCTGACACGCAAAAACTAACAATTTAACCACACCACAGCGGTACCCGGGGCCCCCATGGGAAGAGCTGACTCGTCGAGGAGTTGTTGGGCAGAGACCCCGGAGATACCACCGAGATAATTGCGGCCCTCCCAAAAATCCAGATTGAAAAGTCAACGCAACCCACCCTGGTACCAGCGTCGAGTTCCGATAAGCCAAAACTTGCAAAACAAACTTCAAACAACAAGAGTTTGCGGCCCGTCAAAATTAGAAACAGTTGTTGGTATCTGGTGGTACATTCTAATATTTAAGAACCTGCGTGTCAGAATGTAACAATGAGAAAGTGTAGCATTAAAGCCCCAGAAAAGTACACCTCACTCTAGCAATACACCGTCGAGACTGACAGCAAGTGATTTGATAGAAGGAGTTAAATGGAGCTTTCTGCAAGCTTTTAAACATTTTTTAGAACTTTGTACTCCAGCCTGCGCCAAATGTCATGAGGTTTGAAAACATCTATAGACGATGTAATAGCTACCTGCCAACGTCATATCGATAGCAAAATTATTAAAAACATTACTGATATCAAAGAGGTGAGCGATAGCGACGAAGCAGAAATTGTTAACTATGTTGAAATAAGGTGAAATGGTTGAAATAAAATACACACACACTATACGCATTATTTTGAAGATAAATTTCACCGTTTTATTGTTTTTGTTTATGTATCTACTGTTTGGTAATCTAATAATGTAAACTTAAACTACCTTTTTACATAGTTATTCACTATTATTTTATCCAAAATTGGAAAGCTTAGACAATGTCCAGACAATTTTTATGTTTCGACCTTTGCTTTTGAAGATATTAGCCAATTTTGATGTTAAATTTGGATTTATTTAGTTGTTTTCGTCATAAGCTTATGTGAAAAAGTTGAAAATGTGATTTTTTGATGAGATTTGCATACCGAGTTTTATTGATTTTCTCCACAAGTGAATTTTTGGAGAAAAACATATTAAAAAGCATTAATATTTGTTAAATCCTCACAATTGGAATTTCCGTGTTCACGTCATTCGGTCCGTTTTCCCGATACAGAATTTTTTTATTTTTATATTTTTACAGACCAAAGAAGCTTTTGTTAATATCAAAGTTAAAAGCAAAACTTCCATGAATTCTTCAGAGTTCAGTTTGAAATATCCTTTGAAATAGGATTTTTCCCAGGAAAAAATTTATTATTCAACTCTTTTGCACAATTCTATGATTTTATAAAATCCTGGCTAAATACAGTTTTTAAAACGAGTCCTTATAGTGTCATTTCGATTTTTTGTTAACCTGCATTGAAAATGTTAAAAATGGCTTCCTTCAGCTACAATACCATAGACGTACTCCTGGAAGACATTTCAAGAATCCTTTTACAAGCTTAACAGGATATATGTTCATTGGATACATTATAAAATAAAATTTCATTCAAATTATTTTTTTTTCTGTAAAGAGGATTTTCTAAAAATATACGGAGTAAAAAAAAAAAACAAAACCTAGAAAAATTTATATCCTCTTGACACATAAAGGATTTGAATGACATATCACTAATTATAGTAGCAACCTTTTTGCGGTGTATTTAGAGCGTCGCTTGAGTACGGGTTTATCATCACCATATTTTGTGCCTTGATGTGTCTAGTCATACTGAAGTTAGTAGAGCGAATAAAATGGCTCATAATCTCTTTTTTAAAAAAGGTTTAGAAATTTTTGTGAGTGCGCTTGAGAGAAATTGTAAGGTTTTTTTTTGTTTGTTTTAGTTTTTGTAGATTATGATTTATTGTTGAAAGTGGTAATTATATAGTAGTTCATTTTTTTCATTTATGCAAGAGCTGTGTTCTAGTACAGTATATATGATTAATGAGATTGTCGAGCAACTGTAGAATGGAATTATACCATACTGCAGTAGAATAATTCAAACAGAAGCTTCGGGTATACTTGGTCGCCCATCTGAAATTTCTTTAAGATATGTAACTCCTTTTCAGTCAAAAGTCCCAGGCGATAATGTACCCCCCATATGGCGCAGCCCATCCCCCAGGCCTAGGAGGCCTATGTCTCACATCCTTTCTCCTTAAGATACTAGACTTGTGGAAATTGATATTAAACAAAGATTGATAGAAAACTGCTTTCTCCCTCGTAGCATGCCTACACGAAAGGTAAATCAGTAGACACTGTTCTCTACTCCCTGATAGCGGTCATCGAAAGATCCCTTGAATTCAAGGAGTGCACGTTGGCGGCTTTCTTAGATACTGAATGTGCTTTCAACAATGTTGAATCTTCTGCGGTCACGGGGGCACTCCGGCGTCTGGATGTTGATGAGTGCTCTAGGTCTTTTATTGATCAGCTGCTGAGGTCCAGGGTCATAAAGTCTAGCCTGGGGAGGGGGAAGAAGTCAGCCGGGTTGGAAGAGGCACACCACAAGGTGGGGTCTTATCGCCGCTCCTTTGGTTGGAACATAACAGTCCACGCAGTGCTGATAACTCTAAGGGAGTCTGGGTGCCCCACGGTGGCCTGGGCTGATGATATTGTGTTGGTGGTGATCGGCAAGTACATCTCAACAATAAGAGATATAATGCAACAAGCATTGGACACTCTGCCTCATTGGGCTACTACAAGGGGTCTGCCCTTTACAAAGAAGCATAGATTTCCTAATTTTCCTTCTTTAAGGGTCTGCAATGAAACACGGCTCTTAAGGAGGATGCGAAATATCTACGTCTCGTAGTCGATAGGAAACTTACGTGGAGGACAAATCTTTTAGAAAGAGCCTATAAGACTAAAACAGCTCTCTTCTTATGCCAAAGAAGGATCGGAGTCAACTGGGTCCTTAAACCCCGCATCACTGATTGCATGCAGCCGTAATCAGTCCTATTCTTATGCATGGCATATCGGAAAGGTGCATTGCATTACAGAAGATCGTAAGATATTGGAGAGGGTCCAAAGAACAGCTGAATTATGTATCATTCCCTGGAATCGATTCCTTGGATTCCCTAGAATCGATTCCCTGTGGAATCGATCTCCTGGATAAAAATGCATAACAATGCATAAAAATGCATAAAAATGCATAAAAATGCATAAAAATGCATAAAAATACCCATTCCAGGGAATCGATTCCACAGGGAATCGATTCTATGTAATCGATTCCAGGGAATCGATTCCAGGGAGTCGATTCCAGGGCATCGATTCCAGGGAATCGATTCCAGGGAATCGATACCAGGGAATCGATTCCAGGGAGTCGATTCCAGAGAATCGATTCCAGAGGGAATCGATTCCACAGGGAATCGATTCCAGGGAATCGATTCCAGGGAATCGATTCTCGGGAATCAATTCCAGGGAATCGATTCCAGGGCATCGATTCCAGGGCATCGATTCCAGGGAATCGATTCCAGGGGATCGATTCCACAGGGAATCGATTCCACAGGGAATCGATTCCAGGGAATCGATTCCAGGGGATCGATTCTCGGGAATCGATTCCAGGGAATCGATTCCACAGGGAATCGATTCTATGTAATCGATTCCAGGGAATCGATTCCAGGGAATCGATTCCAAGGAATCGATTCTCGGGAATCGATTCCAGGGAATCGATTCCACAGGGAATTGATTCCACGGGGAATCAATTCCAGGGAATCGATTCCAAGGCATCGATTCCAGGGAATCGATTCCAGGGAATCGATTCCAGGGAATCGATTCTCGGGAATCGATTCCAGGGAATCGATTCTAGGGAATCGATTCCAGGGAATCGATTCCACAGGGAATCGATTCCACAGGGAATCGATTCTATGTAGTCGATTCCAGGGAATCGATTCCCTAGAATCGATGCCCTGTGGAATCGATTCCCGAGAATCAATTCCGTGGAATCGATTCCCTGGAATCGATTCCCTGGAATCGATGCCCTGGAATCGATTCCCTGGAATTGATTCCCTGTGGAATCAATTCCCTGTGGAATCGATTCCCTGGAATCGATTCCCGAGAATCGATTCCCTGGAATCGATTCCCTAAAATACATAAAAATACATAAAAATACATAAAAATACATAAAAATACATAAAAATACACAAAAATACATAAAAATACATAAAAATACATAAAAATACATAAAAATACATAAAAATACATAAAAATACATAAAAATACATAAAAATACATAAAAATACATAAAAATACATAAAAATACATAAAAATACATAAAAATACATAAAAATACATAAAAATACATAAAAATACATAAAAATACATAAAAATACATAAAAATACATAAAAATACATAAAAATACATAAAAATACATAAAAATACATAAAAATACATAAAACTACATAAAACTACATAAAACTACATAAAACTACATAAAACTACATAAAACCACATAAAACTACATAAAACTACATAAAACTACATAAAACTACATAAAACTACATAAAACTACATAAAACTACATAAAACTACATAAAACTACATAAAACTACATAAAACTACATAAAAATACATAAAAATACATAAAAATACATAAAAATACATAAAAATACATAAAAATACATAAAAATACATAAAAATACATAAAAATACATAAAAATACATAAAAATACATAAAATACATAAAAATACATAAAAATACATAAAAATACATAAAAATACATAAAAATACATAAAAATACATAAAAATACATAAAAATACATAAAAATACATAAAAATACATAAAAATACATAAAAATACATAAAAATACATAAAAATACATAAAAATACATAAAAATACATAAAACTACATAAAAATACATAAAAATACATAAAATTACATAAAAATACATAAAAATGCATAAAAATACATAAAAATACATAAAAAAACATAAAAATACATAAAAATACATAAAAATACATAAACATACATAAAAATACATAAAAATACATAAAAATACATAAAAATACATAAAAATACATAAAAATACATAAAAATACATAAAAATACATAAAAATACATAAAAATGCATGAAAATGCATGAAAATGCATGAAAATGCATGAAAATGCATGAAAATGCATGAAAATGCATGAAAATGCATGAAAATGCATAAAAATGCATAGAAATGCATAAAAATGCATAAAAATGCATAAAATGCATAAAAATGCATAAAAATGCATAAAAATGCATAAAAATCCAGGGAATCGATTCCAGAGCATCGATTCCAGGGAATCTATTCTCGGGAATCGATTCCAGGGAATCAATTCCAGGGAATCGATTCCAGGGAATCGATTCCAGGGAATCGATTCCACAGGGAATCAATTCCAGGGAATCGATTCCAGGGAATCGATTCCAGGGAATCGATTCTCGGGAATCGATTCCAGGGGATCGATTCCACAGGGAATCGATTCTAGGGAATCGAATCCAGGGAATCGATTCCAGGGAATCGATTCCAGGGAATCGATTCTCGGGAATCGATTCCAGGGAATCGATTCCACAGGGAATTGATTCCACAGGGAATCAATTCCAGGGAATCGATTCCAGGGCATCGATTCCAGGGAATCGATTCCAGGGAATCGATTCCAGGGAATCGATTCCAGGGAATCGATTCCAGGGAATCGATTCTTGGGAATCGATTCTAGGGAATCGATTCCACAGGGAATCGATTCTATGTAATCGATTCCAGGGAATCGATTCCAGGGAATCGATTCCAAGGAATCGATTCTCGGGAATCGATTCCAGGGAATCGATTCCACAGGGAATTGATTCCACAGGGAATCAATTCCAGGGAATCGATTCCAGGGCATCGATTCCAGGGAATCGATTCCAGGGAATCGATTCTCGGGAATCGATTCCACAGGGAATCGATTCTAGGGAATCGATTCCCTGGAATCGACTACATAGAATCGATTCCCTGTGGAATCGATTCCCTGTGGAATCGATTCCCTGGAATCGATTCCCGAGAATCGATTCCCTGGAATCGATTCCCTAGAATCGATTCCTTGGAATCGATTCCCTGGAATCGATTCCCTGGAATCGATTACATAGAATCGATTCCCTGTGGAAACGATTCCCTAGAATCGATTCCCAAGAATCGATTCCCTGGAATCGATTCCGAGAATCGATTCCCTGGAATCGATTCCCTGGAATCGATTCCCTGGAATCGATTCCCTGGAATCGATTCCCTGGAATCGATTCCCTGGAATCGATGCCCTGGAATCGATTCCCTGGAATTGATTCCCTGTGGAAAATGAAAATAAAAATGCATAAAAATACATAAAAATGCATAAAATGCATAAAAATGCATAAAAATGCATAAAAATGCATAAAAATCCAGGGAATCGATTCCAGAGCATCGATTCCAGGGAATCGATTCCAGAGGGAATCGATTCCACAGGGAATCGATTCCAGGGAATCTATTCTCGGGAATCGATTCCAATTCCAGGGAATCGATTCCAGGGAATCGATTCCAGGGAATCGATTCCACAGGGAATCAATTCCAGGGAATCGATTCCAGGGAATCGATTCCAGGGAATCGATTCTCGGGAATCGATTCCAGGGGATCGATTCCACAGGGAATCGATTCTAGGGAATCGAATCCAGGGAATCGATTCCAGGGAATCGATTCCAGGGAATCGATTCCAGGGAATCGATTCTCGGGAATCGATTCCAGGGAATCGATTCCACAGGGAATTGATTCCACAGGGAATCAATTCCAGGGAATCGATTCCAGGGCATC